>CM029639.1:24844764-24992511 GCA_017311315.1 Dendrocalamus latiflorus | reverse complement strand
TCCACGAAAAATTAAACAAAATGGTAGAAAATTCTCTTAGAGGCTAGGACACATATGACGCGAACAAAAATCGAAGCGCTTACCAAAAAGGGTGTACGCGCCAAGGTACCGTTTTAGTGTCTGGCCTGGACAAGGTCGACGAGGACTCGGGGATCTTCAGGTGATGGCGATGGAAGCACGATGTAGAACGCGTCGAGGCAAACTCAACGGTGCAAACGGCTCGACCAAAGGATATCGAATGGTGGCGGAACACGGCGGAGAAGACATTCACGACGAGGGTTGACATCCGGCGTTCCGGGCAAACGGAGAGGAGTTAGCGGGTGATGTTTAAGGCGAAACGAAGAGGAGAACATGAGGAACGCAGTGCTCACCTTGGTTGTGGTGGAAGATGCACGGTCGGCCTGCAGCGAGGAGAGAAGCGGCAACACGGTTTGGCCACGGTGCTCCGGCGAAACTCCGGCAAAGGCGAGGAAAGCACCACGTAGAACGCGCAAAGGCGAAGCTGATGGTGTGGCCAAATGTGGCGGAGCTCCACTGTAGGCGGCGCAAATGGCCGAAGAAAGCCGTTTTGTTGGCGAGAGAAAAATACCGATTGCGGCGAGGAGAAAGGGAGAGAGGCTTGAGATTTCAGAGGCTTGGTGAAGATGAGGAGAGGCACCCGGTGCTCCCTTTTATAGGCGTGGAGGTGGACCGGATGGGGAGATCCGCGAGGGAATGTCTTTTCGGTGGCATGGCATATTCCCGAAATGGACGCATAAAATTGGGGGCTAAGGCTGGGAATGGAAAGTTCTTAATGAGAGAATTCAAATGCATTTGTTGCGCAAGAAATGGTTGAGAAAATTGAAAGTTATGTAAGCTTCAAGAAACGGCAGGAACGCGCATGGCGCTGCTCTCGGGTCGAAGATGGAAGATGAACAGTGGAGGAGAGAGAAATAATAATAAAATAATAATTGATTTTCCAAAAAAAATAAATAAATGCTGCTGGGTCGAAGATGGAAGATGAACAGCGGATGACGATGCTGCTGGGGTCAGCGAGGGTGTGCGCGAGAGGGAGGAAGACACGGGGAGTTAAGTGCATCTTGGCACGAAACTCGGAAATTCTCGGTGTTAGCCGGCGATGAGGATGCAGGGGTGGCGAAGTGAGGGTGTTGGCGCAGGGCTCTTCGAGTGGATTCACTCGGTGGAGGGGCGGGGATGCGCGCACGGGTGGAGGTTGTATGCGGCTATCGGTTACACCGAAGTTAAGGTCAGCGCAAAGACAGGTAAAGAGGGAGATAAGCGGGTTTAAAGTGGGGAAATGGTGGAGGTTGAATGCGGGAATAATTAGGCTTTCAATTGTAGCAAATGCTCGGGCTAACGAGAAGAAACAGCCAAATTCAAGAGCTCAGGCGGGGCATTAATGGTGGCGGTGGAAGGTTGAAGAAGGCAAGAAGAAAGAAGAAGCTGACAAGCAGGGTTGGGCTATCGGCGAGAGGGAAGACAGAGGAGGAAGGAGTGGACGGTTGGATGAATGCCACGAGGTGAAAGAGAAATCAGAGCCATCGGATTAAAACAAAAGGGGCAAGTGAAGGCGGGTGGCTGAGATTAAACCGGGAGAGGATGGATTGAATCAGGAAGCGACACGTGATGGCCGAGTAGAGAGGTTGAGGATTAAATTTGATTTAGATTTTTTTTAAAAAAATAGATAAATCCAAATAAAGTTCAAATTCTTTAAATTAATTAATTTGAAATTAAATTTTTCAGAGAGCGAAATTTTGGGATGTTACAATAACTTAGCCATTTTTAACTAAAACCAATATCCAGTTTTAAGTCAAGTTCATTGTGAGAGCAAAATCCCTCCGCTTTCATTTCCATTTCCATTTCCATATCAAGTTATCATAGCCATTTCATTCATAACCACCATTAATTTATGAAAACTATGCAAGTATGATATTTCTACACTTTTAACCATGTCTAAGGCCATGACTATTCAAATAGATTTTTAACACTCTACAGTGGTTATACAACTTTACTCATAAGATATGATTAACTTATAATATTAGCCATTGTACTTCTGTAGCACACGAATCATAACAAGGCTTTTTATAATGCTTAACTTCACTTCTTCTCTCACTTTAGGGTGAATCCTCACACTGGCAATAGTGATTGTTCCTATCCCAGGTTACGACTCACCGTAGAACGTTCTCATCCCAGGCTTCTTTTTCAATGAGAGATCCCATTGTTAGAGAGTGTATGAGCCTTCTCATCAATAAATGCACAAGGGCAGTGTCCATTATGGGCCACTCCCATCCATCACAATTGAAATCCGGAAATCCACCTACCAATCTAATGTGCAAGATTGACACTGAAGCTAAGTAAATTAGTGGCTAGGTTCATCCCATAACTAAACTTGTGGTTGCACAATTTGGGTGTAGAAAAAAGTAGCACAAGATTTGGTCCTTAATCAACTCAAGAGAGACCAACCACAAACCAAGAGCTCGTGCAATCCCTGCACAGATATTCCAATCGTCACGTGCAATCCCTACACTGCCATTTCAATCAACACTTGCAATTCATGCACGACCATTCCAATCGACACAAGCAATCCTTGCACGACCATTCCATTCAATATGTGAAATTTTTGCACCAGTCTCATACCGCCCACTCGCCTGAGTCTCCACCATTTGATAAAACATCTTCTTGTCTCCAGTGGTAACCCATGTTCCATTTCCATTATCATGCATTCAAATTTGAGTTGACAATGTTGTGTTGTATTCGATTTCACCACTAGAGCATTTTTAAGCACAACCATAATCTAGTAAGCTTTAACCAAGGGTGGGGTTATTACTATTATAAGTATCCTATGGTGACATGGGGAAGATGTTATCAACAATAAAGGAAGGGGACTATTAAGTACTAACTGCATGTGTAGCTGAGCAATCAACATTTAGTATAGCATTTAATTAAAAAATTAATAAGCTTGCACTTGCATGTGAAAGAAAAATATTTGTATTTGAAACTAGGTTCAATATGAATAATTAGAAGGATTGCCTTACTCAATAATGGATAGCGTTTGTTCTTGATCAGCAGTGACGAGGGCGTCCATAGCGTCAATTCTATAAATGTGAAAGCATCCATATTCAACACAAATCCAAATAAAATCCAAATAAAATTCAAAGAACTCAAAAAATTATGTTTTGGTTTTGTTGGAAAGAGATTGAACTTACAAGCAAAAATCAAGTCATTTGGATTAAAATGAGAGAGAGTGAGCTCTTTGAATTTTGAACCAAGGGGAAATTCGAAAAAATCTTAAATCTATGATAGGTGGGGTTGACCAGGTTTTTTTTTCTTTTTCAATTATTCTCCTTAAGAAGAATGGTCTAGCGACTGGTAGGTGGGGTTAGCTGCGATCTAAATTATTTTCTATTTATTTTGTTTAAGGAAAACATTAGAGAATGACAAGTGGGGTCACGATTCATATGGACTCGGTCCATGCAACAGTCTATGGGAGATGTGTCAGACCCCGGCGCAACAACTCCTAGATCCTCTGTGTAAATCGTACTAGTCCAGGATCAGCTAGTGCACACAGTGGACAACAAAGATAAATATCAACCATAATGACATTTATTAAGTAAATGTGGGCATGATTGCCAAATTTTACATCAATGGCACATAAGCCAAAATTAAATATAAGCAGCGAAAGGAAAAAACCGAAGTGGAAGAAGCCCACTGAGCCTTCCATAAGCAAACGGCAGTAAGACATGGCCTACTCGTCCAAGTCTTCATCATAGTCGAAGTCATCTTTCTCTGTGTGGAGATAGCAATGTGAGTACAAACTTGTACTCCACAAGTCATATGGAGAATGTATCACAATGATAAAGGCAAACAAAGGAGGCCATATAAGGTTATTTGTGCATTAAACATCATTTAAAGAAATACAATACATAGATTGAAAATGCTGAATTTAATATAGTAAGTAAAAACAGTAATTGTAAATGAAATTAATACCATTAGTGTAGGCTCCAGCTAAACACTAACCTAACCACAGGCATCCCACCCCGGACCATCTTTTCCAAAAGATCTCATGTGAATTGCATCCATCCATACGCTTTCAATCTCTCATGGATTCCATCTATCCATAAGGTTTTCATAAGCCATTTTGAAAAACAAAGTCTAATCCTTGAAAAACTTTACTCAGCTTGCCCATGATCGTGGGCACGGCTATCTAGGATAGATTATAAACTCTGCAGAGGTTGTACAGCTTTACTTACAAGACATGATCATCCCATATTGTCACTGGATAAACGCACTTCCTTTGGTGTGTGACGAGGAGATCATGACAAGGCCTTTACAATGCAAAGCCTTCAACCTGGCCAAGCCAACTCTAAAGTTTCACTCAGTAAGGAATTCACCAGACCGGGACCCCTCTTGAGCCGAATGACGTTTCTCATGGCCTACACTACGCTTACTTTCAACCTACAATGAGATTCAGGTTGGGACTCACAAATTAATCATCCAGGATTGTCCCATACCAACCTTGCGGTAGTACGATAGGGCTTTGCAACAGTAGCTCACAGACTGGTCCTTAATTGACTTAGGCTCAACACCCACATACCCCTCGTGCTCGAAAATCAACACTGTGTCTCTGAACAATAGTGCATGCCTGCACCCACCACCTAACCTTTAGCCCAAGTCTAAACTAGATTTTATATTTTATTTTGAAAAATTCCATAATCCTTCTTGACTCACCGAAGTCAAGAATACATTTAAAAAGCTATTCATTTCATGTGAAAAGGTTATCCCAACCTAAAGTTATTTCTATGCATGTCTAAGCATTTGCTACAAAAATTCTCTAGCCATGCTAGTATACTAACCAGAGTTTTATTCTAGGGTGACAAGGTATTGAGGGATTCAAGGTCAACGGAGGAATTAACAAGTAGGCAATAACTAAATTTAAAACAGAATTGAAATACGTTGAATAAAATTATGCATGCGATATAATTTAAATCAATATAATTTTAATTGCAAACTGGGTTCAACATGATCAAGGTGTGTGACTTGCCTTGCTCTTCAGTTGGGTGCAAATCGTTGTCGAAGAATTCTTCCGAATTGTCGTAGTCTACACGTGAAAATATCCAAGAAAACTCAAATAAAATTCAAATAAATTCAAATAAACTCTAAAAATTTAAAAGGATGGCAAAAATAGATATATTGGGATTTTTTATGAATTTAGAAATTTGAATGGGCTAAATCGGAGTTAGGACGAAGGAGAACGGGCTCCCGGAAGTTTAAATCAGAGAAAAAGAAAAAGGCTGATTTTTTGGATTATATTTCTACTAAAAAGGGATTGATGACGTCAGCCCTAAGATTTTCTTTTCGGTCAAATTATTTTTCTAATGGAAATTTAGGTTATGACACCAGCCCTAAATGATTTTCGGACTAGAGACTGATAGGTGGGCCCTGGCTCATGTGGACCGAGTCCATTTACCATGAGGAGGCTGAGGTGGCTAGGGGTTACGTGGTGTTGACAGGGCGTAGAGGAGTCGAGATGGCACTGACGTGGCACCACATGGCTGCCACGCAGGCACAGGCGATGACATGGCCGCGCCGGCTGGAGGCGGCGCCGGGCCCAAGGGCTCACTGGCGCTCCGACGCACGACGACGGCCGGCGAGGGGAGGAAAAGGAAGAGGAGAGTGCGCGCAACTCGGGGGGTGGGCACGGGTCATACCGTAGGCGGCCGGAGGTAAGTCGGCAGCAAGCGAAAAGTGGCAGCGGCGTGGTTGTAACATCCCAAAAATTTGCTTTCTGAAAAATTTAAATTCAAATTAATTATTTTAAAGTATTTGAGTTTTATTTGGATTTAATTGGCTTTTATTTGAAGTTCTGAGCTTTTCTGGAGTTTAAAACTTATTTTTGAAAATAAAAAGTATTTCAAGTATGAAAATTAAAATACCAACTTGAGTTGGAAATATTTTATTTAAGTCCAAAATGTCACCAGGAGCTTCTGTAAATTTTCCTGGAATTTTTGGAAGTATTTTCATATTTTTCTGAGCTTATTTGAATTCCTAGCCTATTCTGAAAAATCAAAATCAAAATTTAAAATAAAAAATCCCAACACCCTCTCTCCGAACAACACGGGACGGCCTGATCCGCCCACGCCGCCGCCCAGACCCCGCCTACCCTCCTCCACGCTCGCCACGTGGGCGGCCGGGATTCACTCGCCCCCACGCGCCCGAACCATCCCACCGTCTGCCCCCCCTCGCGCCAGCCGCCCGATTCCCCCACGCTGCCACGCGTCGCCATCTCAGCCTCGCCCGCGCCCCGCTCTCTTCTCTCTGGCCCCACCTGTCGGCGTGCCACTCCCTCCGCCCTCTCTGCCCCGCGGGCCCCGCCCCTCAGCCGCTCCCTGCCTCCCTCTCGCTGCCGCCCGGGCCCGCCTATCAGCCTTCCTTCTTCCTCCCCGCGCCTTCTTCCTCCTCCCGCCCTCGGCCGCGCGATCACCGCCGCCATTTTCGCCGCCTCCCGCTCGCCCGGATCTCCTTCCTTCTTCTTCTCCCTTCTCTCCCCGACCGATCCCGCCATCCCCGCGCCCGAATCCGCCTCTCCCCGCGCCCCACCCCTCCACTAATCCCGCCGTGACCGCCGCCCCCGCGCCATCTCCGACGAAGAATAGGCACCGCCTCAGCCCTCCCCGACCCTATAAAAAGCCCCCTCGGCCTCCCTCTCACAGCACCTCCTCCCTTCGCACCCCTTCTCCCTTCCCGGACTCTCCCTCGCCCCCGCGCTGTGCGTACTCTCCTCCGCCGCAGCATTTGGCTCCGGCGAGGAATCACCGCCGCCTCGGGACGTGTCTCGCCTCGCCGACCCCACCACCATCCTCACCGCGCCCGTGCGAAGCCCGTGGACGCCTCAGCCACCCCTCCTCGCCGCCGGAACACTGCCACAGCGTGAGACCCGAGCCGCCGCCGCTCTGCGTCGTCGTCGGCCAATTCCGGCCATCCTCGGTGAGTGCGCACCCCTCTCCGAGAACCCCGTCGCCCCTCTCGGTCATGCACCAGTCGCCACCGGCCGCCGTCCACCGGAGCTCCGGCAGGCGTGCCGTCCCCGAGCTCCTCCCTCACTGGCCGGCCCGTCGGCTCCCCGTGCCTATGTGGCAGGTGACACGGCGCCACGTCCTCGGCCACCTCGGCGCTCCTCGCCCGGTCAGCACCACCCCGCCACCTCAGCCTCCCCATGAGCTCGTGGACTCGGTCCACATGGACCGGGCCCGCTTGTCAGTGTCGGCCCACCCAGGGCTGACGCCTGCTGACGTAATAAATCCATATTTCCCGTTGGAAAAATAATCCAGCCGAAATTAAATTCCCTGCTGACGCAATAATTCAGATTTTCTTTTAGGAAATAATTCCCAAAAATCCAGTTTTCTTTTTCTCTGAATTTAAACTTCCCGGAGCCGTTCTCCTTCATTTAACTCCGTTTGAGCCCATTCAAATTTCTAAATTCATCAAAAATTCCAAACTATCCATTTCTTCCATCCTTTAAAATATTTGAAAATTATTTGATATTTCAAATTTTAAATTTCAAATTCTAATACCTAGTTTAATTTCAAAGCCTCAGTTCCATTCCAAAATTTTGTGAACTTTCAAAATTTTAATTCAAATCTTGCAAAATCTGCATAATATCCATTCTATTTTTCTTGGTCCAAATATTGTCTCAGTAATTTCTTTTCCCAACCGATCTTCCAGATATTCGTTCTCCTCGTGTGAACCCCAAATCGCTGAATCTTTCTCCTAAATTCGTATGGAATCATAAACTTCCTTCTAGTATATATATATATATTATATTTTTTTGTGATTTATTTGTATTTATTTTTTTTGTTTGCTTCGTCTTTTCGCGTGTAGATTCCACCGTTGTCGAAGATCTCTCCACCCCGTAGCAAGAAGACCCAGAGAGCGTGCAGGAAGGCAAGTCTCCTTTGACCATTTTGAACCCATGTTTGTGAAATGTTTTTAAATTATTTTAAACTTATGTGCATCACTATTTAATTAGAACTCTAATTCTGGTATTAAGGTATTAGTTAAATCCAACCTTGTTATGCCCTCAATTGAACTTGAATGCCATGTACTCTTGCAACCCTAGTATTACCTTTGTCTCAATAAATGAGAATTACATAATTCTTTGGTAATATTAGACGGTAGTATAATGCTTAGTCATGCTATTTAATTCTTTTGAAATCTTGAAATGGGAAATCATATGTCATTCAACTGGTATTTGTATTTAGAAGTAAGTGGTGACTGGTGTTGCCACTGTTCTTTTAGAAATAAAATAAAATGTGAAAGTTGGTTTAGACTGGGGTGGATGGTTGGTTGGGATTGGTGCGGCAAGTACGAGATCTTGTAAAGTGTATGTTCCACCCTAGTCGATTAAGGACCGACGCTTGTGTTTGTCCAGACTGAGCACTACCGTACAACCCCAAGTCTATATGGGTACAACCTAGCTGATTAACTTACGATAGTCCAGTTTAGGTGCCACCAGTGGAAAGTGGGTGCCAGGGATTTACTGGTTATTCACAGTGAGGGACAGGGATTTACTATACTCATATGGCGCAAGAGGGGGCTTCGGACTGGATGGATGGAACCCTTCTGCGGTGAAACCTCAGCGGGTGGTGTCTAGCTAGACTAGAGTGAGGTAAAGGCTTTGTGATATTTTATCTGTGTCTCTTGCCAAAGGAAGCGTGGTGACTATTAAGGTAATTTATCTCTTGGGGGGTAAAGTTGTACAACCTCTGCAGAGTGTCAAACTATTCGAATAGCCGTGCCCACGGTCAAGGGCGGGCAAGGAATGCATTCACATGGTAGATGTTTGGTTTTCATTTTAAAAATAAAATTTTGGTATTCCGAGAGTGGAGGGAACTCTCGGAAGGGTATCCTGGCAGTTGAAGCCAGAGAGGGTGGATGTAACCAGCAGATTCAAACTTTATCGGTTAAAGTTGGTTAACTAGTGTTGGTGGATATAACCTTCACTGTAAAATGCGTACTAGTTTCTGTTAAAGCAATTAATTGGTTAAAATGATGCCTTCGAAATTACTTGATGGTATTTGAAATAAAATATTGCTTTGTGCAAAAGAACCATATAACCCTCCTTTGTTAAGCCTTGCATCTATTGCATTTTTCCCAAGACTTGCGGAGTACTTTATGTACTCACATGCTGCACTCAAAAATAATACTCAGAGGAATACGAAGCTCAAGAGGGAGACTACGACTACTTCGCGGGTGGATTCGACGAAGGATTCCAGGAGTTCTAGGTCACGCTTCCCCAGTCAATTGCCTGTGGCGTGTTGATGGGTCTCCGCTGAATTTACTTTGCTTCCGCTGTGTTTCGTGTGTGCGAGGTCTTGAAACCTCATTTGTAATAATGAGACCTTTCGGTCAGTACTCTTTAATATTGTAATAAGACGTTGTTGGTTATGAATCATTTCTGTTTAACTGTGTGCACTAGCTTTGATCTGGGACTAGTGCTGTAATACACAGAGGGTCCGGGTTTGGAAATCCGGGGTCCCGGCAGTGGTGCTCTGGTGCAGCGGCGGCGTGGTGCTCGGGAAAGGGAGAAGAGGGCGGAGCGAGGTGGTGTGGAAGGAGAGGATGCCGAGGGGGTATTTATAGGGGTGGGGAAGGCGGAGCCGGTGCGGATTGTTCGTCGGAGATGGCGCGGGGTGGCAGCGGTTGCGGCGGAATTAGGAGAGGGGCGGGCACAGGAAGAGGTGAATTCGGTACAGGAATGGCGGAGGAAATGGCGCGGGGATTGCAGCGCACAAAGGGAGCGAGGTGGGGCGGTGCGCGTGCAAGAAGGGAAGGGTAGTAATGGCGGCAGCAATTTCGACGGTCGAGCGCGGAAGGAAGAAGACGGGGGAGGAAGAGGGGTAGCACTGACAAGCGGGGCCTAGTCAGCAGAGAGAGAGAGGGAGGAGAGAGGGGTGGCGTGCTGACTGGAGGGGTCCACGCACGAGAGAGGAGGGAGCGGCTGACGGGTGGGGCTGGGGAGAGAGAAAGAGAGGGGAGAGACTCAGATGGCTTAGATTGCACCACGGGGAAGGGGAATGACTGGGTGGCCGGTAGGGTTAAGTGGAAGGGGACGACCGAGATTAGCTTAGGCGGAGGTGGATTAAATCCAGGCCAACAGATGGAGAGGGAGGGGTTAAGTGACATCGGATGGTCGAGATTAGATCGGCGGTTGGGGATTAAATCCAAGCCGTTGAAATTAAAATTTAGGCACCAAAAACTTATTTTTATTTTAAACCAATTTAATTTAATTTATTTATTTTTACTCAAAAATTGAAATAAACAGCTGGGCTGTTACAAGATGGGACCCATGTGTTAAAGGCAGAGGTCCACGGACTGAGTTTACATGACAGTTCTAAATGAACAGGGCCCACATGTCTGTGACACCAAACTTAAATAGGTGTTTAATTAGATTTCTAATTACTCAAGCCCACATGTCATACTATCATTATCTAACTAATTAATTACTAACTAACCACTGGATTAAACTAAGTAATTACTGACTTAATTTAATAAGCTTACACACAGGGCCCATTGGTAGTGTGAAGAAATAGAGTGAAGCAACAGATGCTAGGACTGAGCGAGGGCGGGGCGGAGGAGCTTAGGCAACAGGCAAAATGGAATGGCGGGGTCTTTGTGAAGCTAACAAAGGTGGTGGAGTCCAAAATGGGGCATGGAGGTAGCGGTGCAATGGAGATGAGTGGTAGAGGAGTATTGGCGGTGCCATGGCTTCAATGAAGGACCAACAGAAAGAGAAGAAACTGGCTACTAGGAAAGCTTAAGGGAGTAATGGTGACGATATTGAAATGGGCACGAAGACTTATGGTCACCGAAGTTGGGTTAGTGGCAAAGAAATGTAGCTACGGTGGCGACAGCTATCTGGTGGACAGCCCAAGAAATTTTGCACATTATGCGCATCTACAAGTGGTGGGGAACTCACCGGAGCAGACGATATATACGGAGGGGAGCTAAGGTGGGCTAGTGGTGACAACACAGGGTGGTGCAGCAGGTGCAACATGGTAGCGACAAACTGGCAAGGGGAAGCCCAATTTTGGGGTTGGCGTAAAAAGAGGGAAGCATGAAGGTGCTCTAGTCCAAAGGAATTGGGTGAAGACTCACCAAGATGAGGGTGGTGGTAGTTTCGGTCATGCACAAAGAAGACAATGGCATCCACACGTTCCTGTGAGGGGTAGCTGAAATCGATTGAGGGAAAACGATGCTAGGGGTATGAAACATGCCGTAACATGAGTGGTTTAGGAAAAAACTCATTGAGTTGGCTGGAACACGAGGCAGAGGCGGCTGACATGGGCACGATGTGCCTTTGAGCTCGGATCGAGTTTGTGGAGGAAGGAGATGGATTAGTGATGTTGGCGGAGACAAGAGGGAGCAAGAGGAGGCCTAAAGCATGTCTTAAATAGAGAAGGGAAGGAGGGAGGAGACAGGGACAAGCTCTTGGCACAAGATTTCATGAGTGCGCGCATGAGCTTGGCTTGACGAGGATGACACTGTGATTGACAAGGTCGCGGTGCAGTGTCAGAAGGTAGGTTCGAGGCGCAAGCATTCTATATGGCACAAATGGCATGTCTGTACGATAAGAAGGTGGGCACGAGAGGAAGCAAGAGAGAGAGAGCGAGAGAGCTATCAAGGAAGAAAAAGTGCCGCTGCTTGTTGTCTCTCATTTGCTTGGCATCTTTAAAGTTAACATATGTGTCGAATAGCCGGTTAGATAAGACTGAATTATTCACATCCACCCAACGTGTCATTTCAACGGTTTCCAATGGGAACACTAGAGGATTTGAAATAACCCAAAAAAGGTTTGAAGTCAGTCAACCATAATTTTGTTTTAGCCTGCCAACGCTTAACATGTCAAAAACTTCCAGATTAAGATATCAGACGAGGAAGCCATTTTTTCAAATATTGGTTTTTTGGATTGTTGGATAAATTACAGTTTTAGCACAAATTTAATTTTAATTCCATCAATAACTGTTATAAATAAAGCATATTTTTAGCAGCATAAAAATGTCAAAACTAATATGATCAGATGTAAATATTCCATGACAATTAACCTGGATAGTATACTTAACGCATGGAGCAAGTGAATTATTAAAACCAGCAACAAGCACATGTTTTAATATTGATTATTGCTCTCAAATGCAGAGTTGCTCAAGATTAGTTCTTGGCCTTCTCAATACTTTGTCTATACTCTTCACGAAATAGAAATGACAACTAGAGTTAAGATTTTGAGCTCTAAGACATGCTTTACTGAAATTTTAACAAAACTTTGCAATATCACACAAGGAACCAATTACTATTGGCTAACTAAATAGTATCAAAGTAGGCTAATCTCAAGACAGTACTCCAGACAGTTAAACAAACTTGATTGACATCCAATGAAAAGGATTGTAGAACCTTAAAATCTGTAAGGATCCCTTCTGGTGGCCAAACACAAGCAATAGAAGACCAATACAAAAAGACCACAAAACTAAATGATACAGTACAACCAATAGAAATTGTCTACAACATTAGAAATCTAATGACAGTAGTAAGCATCGCCACTAGAGCTTGAATCTAAACTAGTTAATCAAATCACTTTTAGTATTAAACAATTATCATCATGGAGCATCAAACCCATAGCCCCAAATTTCGAGTTGAAACTTAATCCAGAGGAGATATCAACAATACTCACATAATATTAAACTAACTAGAATAGATCAAGAGTAATATGGTGATACCAGAAAATTCTTGCAAACCAATGGCACTCAAAGCCACCATGAAGAAAACTGGGCAAGGAACACCTAAAGGCGCTATGCTAGAAAACCAATTGCCCCGTTGTGCCACGTAAAATGGATGAGGTCATTGGAGATACATTGCCCAAATTTGCAAATCAGGACACACTAATTCGCAAAGCTGAGGTACAAGGAATGCCGCACAAAGACCAAAGATGCACCTGCCAAGACACCTAAGAAGCTGAAGGAGGGCTTCGTCTTGATCCAATGCCATGTTGCTTGAATTTTTGCCTAAGTTACATTTTGTACTGGGTAGCTTGCCCTTTTCCCTCTCGGGTTGGGACGTTATGGTCATGTCCTCATATCTAAGTCATGAGTACTTAATAAATTATACCCTTACCTTTCTTTGATTGTGACCTTATGATCATACTCAAGTAGTGTGAGACCCGGAGTAGAAACTCCTGGACCTCCTGTGCATTACAGTACTAGTCCCAGATCAACGCTAGTACACACAGTTCAAACAGAAAAGATGATACATTGCCAACAACGCTTTATTATCATAATCGAGATTACAGACCTCGAAGCCTTTATTACAAATGAGGTTTTAAGACCTCAC
Organism: Dendrocalamus latiflorus; assembly: GCA_017311315.1. Classification (NCBI taxonomy): domain Eukaryota; kingdom Viridiplantae; phylum Streptophyta; class Magnoliopsida; order Poales; family Poaceae; genus Dendrocalamus; species Dendrocalamus latiflorus. The sequence goes on along the minus strand of CM029639.1, from coordinate 24,979,134 downwards.
ACCAAACAGAAAATTACAGCGGAAGCAAAAAGAAACTAAAGCAAAACCCATCAATACGCCACAGGCAATTGACTGGGGAAACGCAACCTAGTTCTTCGGAAAGCCTTCGACGAATCCATCCACGAAGTAGTCGTAGTCAACCTCTTGAGCTTCGATCTCCTCTGAGAGTTAAATTGAAGTGTAGCACGTGAGTACATGAATGTACTCCGCAAGTCTTGGGAAAGATGCATAGATGCAAGGCTTCACAAAGGAAGGCTATATGGTTCTTTTGCATAAATCAGCATTTTATTTCAAATCTACATAATTACTTCAAAGGCCATTTGATAAACATCTTGTTTTTCATAAATGAAATTAGATAAATAACTTAGTGAAGGTTAAACCACCAACACTAATATCTCAGGCTATCTGCCAACTTTCAAAAACCTCAGGTTAAACCACCTGATCTGGTTACACCACCAGATTTAAATCATGAGAGTTACACCACTCCCGAGTTTGACAAACCATTTTATTTTGAAATCAAAATCAAACTTCTACCATGTGAATGCATTCCTTGCCCGCCCTTGACCGTGGGCACGGCTATTCGAATAGTTTTACTCTGCAGAGTTTGTACACTTTACCCACAAGAGATAAATTATCTTAATAGTCAACATGCTTCCTTTGGCATGAGACCCAGATAAAATATCACAAAGCCTTTCACCTACTCCAGTATAGCTAGATACCACCCGCTAAGGTTTCACCACAACTCGAATCCACGAGTCGGAGCCCCCTCTTGCGCCGTATGAGTACAGTAAACCCTGTCCCTCACTATGAGTAACCAGTACACCCTGGCACTCAATACACCACTGGTGATATCTAAACTACACCTTTATAGGTTAGTTAGCTAGGTCGTACCCATATAGACTTGTGGTTGCACTGTTTTGCTCAGTTTGGACAAACACAAGCGTCGGTCCTTAAACGACCAGGGTGGCTCATTCACAATCCCAAAAATTCTCGTGCTAACTGCACCAGCCAAACCTTCCATCCACCCTTGTCAACTTTTCCCTTTGAAATTAATTTTTACTTTTAAATTAACAGTGGTAACATCCATTACCACTTTTCAAACAAATCATTTAACAATGGTAACATCCATTACCAATGTTCAAACAAACCATTCATCAAAACATTTAGCAAACATGCTACTCATTTGAGCATTATTACATTGATTTGCTACGCTAAGCATTTGCTAGTATTTAAAAATTCAACAGATGTAATACTAACTCATTATTGAGTCAAAGGATATCCTAAGTTGACAATGGTACAAGGTAAACAATTTTCAATGGAAGGTATAACAAATTGGGTATTTAACTAAATTTTCTAAATCAAATTATCACTTGATATGACATAAGCATGCAATAATTTAAAATAACTACCTAATCATTTTATAAATCATTTGAGCAAGTTGATCAAAGAAAACTTGCAAAACATAGGATCAAAATGATCAAAGGAGACTTGCCTTGGTTATGCTCAGTGAGATACTCTTAGTCTTCGGGCGTAGATCCTGCTCCTTCGGAATCGGAATCTAACGAGAGAGAAAACGACCGAAACAAGAAAAACACATAAAATAATAAGCAAATGAACTCCAAAAACTGCAAAACCAGAACCAAAAGATAGAGCTCAATTTTAGATGAATTTAGGAAAAAGAATCGGGTTGATCGGAGTTCGGACGAAGGAGAACGAGCGATCTAAAGTTTGCTGGGGCGAGAAAATGCTGGAAATTCACAGATGTTACTGTTCATCCGAGAACAGTACTTTTGGCGAGAAGGCTAGCGCTGACGAGAGGAGGCATGGGAGGTGAATCTAACTAGCAAAATGGGTTGCTAAGGACCCGAGGCACATGTAGGAAGTGACGACACGTCAAACGGAGCACGATGACGACGTGTACGATGACAACGACATAAGGTGTGGAGAGAAGAATAATTTTCGGGAAAGAAACAAGGAGAAGTAAGGTGAGCACGGCCTAGAATGCAGTGAGGCGAAGCTAGGAAAAATATCGGCTAAGCCGAAAACTCACCGGAGGCGACGCAATCGTCGTTTGAACAACGACGGTACCGAAACACGAAAAACTCAATATCTTCGTGCTCGGTAGAGCGAATCCAAAACCGTCTGAAACGTAGCCACCTGGGATAGTTTGGCACGTTTTGACGTGAACGGATTGTTGAAAACATTCCCGGACAGGCAGAGATGCGAAGTGCCATTTGCGGCCATGGCAAGGTGTCGGGGTCAAAAATTTAGGAAAGGGTTTTGGACAAATGGAAGAGAGCACGGCGTAGAACGCATCGAGGCCAACTCAACGGTGCAGACGGCTCGGCCAACGGACTAGTGAAACGCGGTGGACACGCTTTTATGTAGCCGACAGGCTGACATCGACATTCCGGTCAAACGGAGAGGAATTAACATGCAAGACTTGCGGCGAAACGAAGAGTAGTACGTGGGGGATGTGATGCTCACCTTGGTTTTGGTCGGGCATGCACGGACGGCCAGTGGCGATGCGAGGAACGATGACGCGCTATGGCCCACGGTGGCGATGATGCTCCGGCGAAGTTCCGGTAAAGGCGAGGTGAGCACCGCGTAGAACGCGACGAGGCGAATCCGGGGATGTGCTCAAAAGTGGCGGGGCTCCACCGGACGAGGCGCAATAAGCCGAAGAACACCGCTTGGAACACAAAAGAAAAACTCCGATTGCGCCCAAGAGAAGAGGAGTGAGGACTTGATATTTTCGGGGTTGAGTGAGGATGAGGAGGGGCTCACGGTGCTCCCTTTTATAGGGGCGGAGGAGGTCCGAGATGGGAGATCAAGAGACCATGTCCATCAATGGCATGGGTTAATTTCTCGCGAAGCAGCTCATGAATGAGGGCAAAACGGTAGGGAAATGAAAGAGTTTGATGAGAGGAGTTAAATGAAATTTATTTCGCTAAAAACCGTTGAGAAAATTAAGAGATATGAGAGCTTTAAAGAAACGGCCATGGCGGCAGCTTGCTCTGGACGCATCGCACGCATGGAGGAAGATGAAGTGAGGAGAGAGAAAACGGGAATAAAATAATAATATTTTTTTCGAAGAAAAAAAAATAAAATAAATAAATTCAAAAAAAACTCAGGAAAATTCTATAAAAATCCTTGGAAAACGAAAAGACTAAATAAAATAATTTCGGATTTATTTTAGGTATATTTTAGCCATTTAAAATATTTTTACTTTCTAAGCTTTAATTTAATTCAAATAAATTTGAAAATTCCAAAAATTTAAAAATAGGATAGAAATAGATAGATTGGAATTTTATAAGAATTTAGAAATTTAAATGGGCTCAAACGGAATTAAAATGAAGAAATACAAGCGTTTGAAAGTTTAAGAGGAGAGAAAAAGAATAATCTGATTTTCTGGAATTATTTTTGAACTGAGAAATCAGATTATGATGTCATCAAGGGAAATGATTTTCAGAGGAATTATTTTTCTATGGGAAAAGGGATTTATATGTCAGGGTATCGTCAGCAAAGATTTTGATTTTCTGATCGAATTATTTTTCAACAGAACAAGGGTTTTATTCACTGACAGGTGGGACCGGCTTTTGTGGACTGGGTTCATGGACCAAAGAGAAAACTGAGGTGGCACACTTGGCTGGCGTAGCGCTTGTGTGGCTCATGGTTACTGAGGTGGCGCACTGGGACTAAGGGCATCAACGGATGACGGCGCTGCTGGGGTTGGCGAGGGGTGCGCGAGAGGAGGAGGACACGGGGAGTTAAGTGCACCTTGGCACGACACTCGGAATTTCTCGGTGGTAGCCGGCGACGAGGATGCAGGGATGGCAAAGAAAGGGCGTTGGCAGCAGGGCTCTTCGGCGGTGGATTCACTCGGTGGAGGCGACGAACGGTTATCGGTTACACCAAAGTTAAGGACGACGCAAAGACGAGTAAAGAGGGATATAGGCGGGGCTTAAAGTGGAGAAATGGTGGAGGTTGATTGCGGGAGTGATTAGGCTTTCAATTGTAGCAAATGCTCGGCTAACGAGAAGAAACAGCCAAATTTAAGAGATCGGATAGGGCATGAATGCTAGCGGTGGAAGGTTGAAGAAGGCAAGGAGAAAGAAGAAGCTGACAGGAGGGGTTGGGCTGGCGGCGAGAGAGAAGAGAGAGGAGGAAGGAGTGGACGGTCGGATGAATGCCACGAGGCGAAAGAGAAATCAGGGCCATCGGATTAAAACGAAGGGGTAAGTGAATGCGGGTGGCTGAGATTAAACCGGGCGAGGATGGATTGAATCATGGAGCGACACGTGATGGCCGAGTAGAGAGGTTGAGGATTAAATTCGATTTAGATTTTTCAGAAACACAATTTAATTTTAAAAGGGAGTTTTTAATTTCTAGAAAATCCTGGAAATTTTTATAAAATACAGGATTGACTTAGGAAAAATAAATAAACTTATTTTTGACTTTGGAAAATGAAATAAATTTATTTTGGCTTTTATAAAATGAGAATTGTTAACTTTTCTTACTTTAAAGCTTGAAATAAAATCCAGAAAAAATCCAACTAAGCTCCAGAAAATCCAAATAAAGTTCAAATACTTTAAAATAATTATTTTGCAATTAGTTTTAAAGAAAGCAAATTTTTGGGATGTTACAAGTAGGTGAGTTCTCTAGGCAATCCTGTAGGACAATTTCCGAAACCATACAGGTATCAAATTCATTAAGAGCTACTGCTCAACCTTCCATACAGAAAGAGCACTACAGCTAATGGGACCTTTTAGATGTGCTCTCTAATCTCATATAGTTTGTTGTCCTAGAGCCTAGTTCATTGGATCTCTGATCTTATAGGATAGGTTACCACCAATGTGAGCCTTTACAAGGGGATGGGACCCATTCCCTTTGATGCTGCAAGGATGGCCTTCCATGCCAATCCTTTGCTGAAAGGATCTACCAAGTTCCTTTCAGTCTGGATGTTTTCTACTGAAATAACATCCATCTCTTTGGCATGCCTTATCAACTTAAGTCGTCTCTTTATATGTTTTGAGCACTTCATATTGTCCTTCCTACTCTTTACCTTAACCAATAGGGTTTGGTTATCGCAGTAGGTTAATATAGTTGGAATTGACTTTTCCAAAATAGGTAGGTCAGAAAGGAGTTTTTGAATCCATTCTGCCTCTACACCCGTTGAATCAAGTGTTACCAACTCAGCCTCCATGGTGGACAGTGTATGGATAGTTTGTTTTGAAAACTTCCACGAAACAACCCCAGCTGCTAGAGTGAATACATAGCCACTTGTAGCCTTCATGTCATCTGAGTCACTGATCTAGTTAAAATCACTAAATCCTTCCAAGACTGCTAGATGGCTAGAATAGTGTATTCCTAATTTTGAGATCCTCTTTAAGTATCTAAGTACTCTCTTTAGTGCTATCCAATGGTCATCTCCTGGATTGGTCATATAACAACTCAACCTGCTTACAACATATGAGATATTCAGCATCGTTGCACTAGTTAGATACATTAAGGATCCAATTATTTGAGAATATTTAAGCTGGTCCTTTTCATATCTAGTGTTTTTATGTAGCTTAACATTTGGATCATAGGGCGTGGTCGCTGGCTACAGTTTATAAATCCAAATCTGGTTAGGACCTTATCCACATAATGGGATTGTGAAAGAATAATCCTATTTTCACCCTTTATCAGCTTGATGTTTAAGATAACATCAGCTTCACCCAGTTCTAGGAGAGAAAAGATTTGTTCTATTGATTACAACCATATTGGTCCCCGAAAGCAATATGTCATCTACGTATAGATAAAGAATGATACCTTCACTCCCACTAAATCGATAGTAGACACATTTATCGAGTTCGTTTATACAAAAGCTGACCGAGGTCATGGTACTATCAAATTTCTCATGCCATTGCTTGGGAGCTTGCTTTAGGCTATACAAGGATTTAATCAATTGACATATTTTCTTCTCTTGCCCTTCAACCACAAAACCATCGGGTTGTTGTATATAAATCTCCTCATCCAACTCTTCATGTAGGAAAGCAGTCTTGACATCCATTTAATGTACTTTGAGTTTGTATGCGGTAGCTAGTGCTGAAAACACCCGAATTGTGGGAAAATGAACCACAAGAGAGTATGTGTCAAAGTAGTCTTATCCTTCCTTTTGCATGAAACCTTTAGCCACTAAACGAACCTTTTACTTTTCTATAGAACCATCAGGTCTACGCTTCATTTTAAAGATCTATTTGCAACCCACTAGCTTACATCTAGATGGAAGATCTATAATCTCCCACGTTTCATTAACTATGATGGAATCCATCTCGCTATAGACTGCCTCCTTCCAGTAATCCACATCCAGGGATACGTATGCCTCTGAAAGGGTCTATGGTTCATCATCCACGACATTGGTGATATAGTCATCACCAAGTGGCTTTTTAGTTCTCTGCCTCTTACTCCTCCTCAACTCCAACTCTGGAGCGGTGTCATCCACACTAGGAAGAATAGAGTGTTCATATGAACCATTAGGATCAATGACTTCATTTTGTGTAATAGGAAGCACATATTCAAAGAATGTCGCATCACTAGATTCCATCACTATGTTGGTAGCAATGTCACTCACCTTGGATTTGACCACTAGAAATCTATATGCCATGCTATTTATAGCATATCTTAGAGATAATTAACGGTCTTGAGACCGAGCTTTCTTTTCTTCGATAACAGCACATGCACTTTTGCATGACATCCCCAAGTTTGAAGAAATGATAAGCTAGGTTTTCTCCCATTCAATCCTTCATAGAGTGTTTCCTCCTAATTGCGAAGCGGTACCCTATTCAAGACATGATTAGCTGTGAGAATAGCCTTACCCCACCATGAGTCCGACATACCTGAACTTTGTAACATGGCATTCACCAAGTCACAAAGAGTCAGATTCTTTTGTTCGGCTACTCTATTTGATTGGGGACAAATACGGTGGAGTGACTTCATGAATTATTCCACCTTCTTCACAGAATTGGGAAAATTCCTTAGTAATATATTCACCACCTTAGTACGATCTTAACTATTTGATTTTCTTTTCTAGTCGATTTTCCACCTCAGCCATGAATATTTTAAAAATGTTCTAGTGCTTCGTCTTTCAACTTAAGTAAATATAACAGTACTTAGTCACATCATCAATGAGAATGATGCTTGCCACCTTTAGTCAAAATTCTATTCATCTCACAAAGATCAGAATGAATTAGCTCAAGTGGAGAGGTGCTTCACCCTTCAACGATAATAAAGGTTTTCGGGGTTGCTTAGCTTACACACACACACACACACACACACTTCACACTTTGAAACATTTTCATAACTATAGCTTGGAATTGAACTCATCTTACTTAACCACACAATGGCTTCAAAGTTAACATGACATAAAGAGAGTATCAAACATCATGAATTTTATTGCAATGAGAAATATTATTGCAATGAACCCTTCCTTCAAAAATTAAGACTAATAAGATTGATCAGCACATATATGTCTTATAGCATTTGTATCAATCCACCAATCAATTGATGGACTTGCCATAAAGGGCTGAGATACATACTCTTCTAAACTGGGGCTAACCAGTGCGACATTTACTTTAGCCTTATGGCTCTTGTGCTGACCAAGAGAAAGACCCCTGCCTTTACGATTGTGGTAATAGTTGGCCTAATGGCCCGCTAGGCCACAAACAAAGCAAATATTCTCCTTCTTCTTTACTTTCTTGCCTTTGAGCTTGTTCTGGGGCTAGATCTTGAACTTTTGTTTCCCACTGCTGGCAACATTCTTGACCTCTACTTGATAAGTTGGACTTGAGCCTTTCCTGAATCGCCACCAGCTTTTGCACACTTTTTGACATTAATAGCTATTGACAACTCATCGAGAGTCAAGCGCTCCTTAATAAGTTGAAGAGCAATCACAAAGTCATGCCACGAGGGCAGTAACTTAGCTAGGATGATATTTACTTGCAACTTCTCTGGTAGGATGCAGTCGTACTAACTAAAGTCACGTACATGGAGTTATAGCTCATGGAGCTGCTCCATCACCGACCGTCCCTCAACCATCTTAACGTTCAAGTAATTAGCAGTTATGAATGACTCATTTCCATTATCCCCTTCAGAATATTTTTCATCAAGTTTGTCCCAGAGTTGCTTGGCATCTTTGAAGTTAACAAATGTGTCGAATAGCCGGTTGGATAAGATGGCTAACAAACGAGCTAAGACTGAATTATTTGCATCCTCCCACCACGTCATTTCAACGGTTTCCAATTGGAACACTAAAGGATTCAAAATAACCCAAAAAGGATTGAAGTCAGTCGGCCATAATTTTGTTTTAGCCTGCCAACGTTTAAAGTGTCCAATACGTCCAGCTTAACAACATCAGACGAGAAAGCCATTTCTTTAAATATTGGTTTTCTGGATTGTTGGATAAATTGCAGTTTTAGCACAAATTCAGTTTTAATTCCATCAATAACTGCTATAAATAAAGCATATTTCTAGCAGCATAAAAATGTCACAATTAACATGATCACATGTAAATACTCCAAGACAATTAACCTGGACAGTATTCTCAATGCATGGAGCAAGTGAATTATTAAAACTAGCAACAAGCTCATGTTTTAATATTGATTATTGCTCTCAAATGCAGAGTTGCTCAAGATTAGTTCTTAGCCTTCTCAATACTTTGTCTATACTCTTCACGAAATAGAAATGACAACTAGAGTTTAGATTTTGAGCTCTAAGATATGCTTTACTGAAATTTTTCACAGAACTTTGCAATATCACACAAGGAACCAATTATTATCAGCTAACTAAATAATATCTAAGTAGGTTGAGCTCAATACAGTACTCCAGACAGTCAAAGAAACTTGATTGACATTCAAACAAAAGGATCACAGAACCTTAAAATCTGTAAGGATCCCTTCTAATGGCCGAACAAGCAATAGAAGACTGATACAAAAGAGACCACAGGACTAAATGATATAGTACAGCCGATAGAAATTGTCTACAACATTAGAACTCAAATGACAATAGTAAGCATCGCCACTAGAGCTTGAATCTAAGCTAGTTAATCAAATCACTTTCAGTATTAGACAATTATCATCATGGAGCATCAAACCCACAGCCCACAACATTCTGGTTGAAACTTAAACTAGAGGAGATATCAACAATACTCATAGAATGTTAAACTAACTAGAATAAATCAAGAGTAATATGGTGGTACCAGAAAATACTCACAACCAATGGCACTCAAAGCCACCGTGAAGAAAACTGGGCAAGGCACACCTGAAGGCTTTGTCCCAAACAACCAATCGCCACGCTATGCCGTGTAGAATGGACGAGGTCATCAGAGATACAATGCCCAAATTTGCAAATTGGGACACACCAATTCACAAAGCTGAGGTACAGGGAATGCCACACAAGACCAAAGATGCACCGCCCAAGTACACCTAAGAAGCTGAAGGAGCCGAAGCCTTCTTCTACCTCCAAATCAACCCACGGGCAACACCTCCCATTAGAGCAAGTTCCGCACCACAATCACATAGATCAGGGCACACAGGGAACTGACAAGAATTGCTCAAAGTGGATCAAGACCTTGTCACTGACGACTTAGAATCGGTGACACAAGCACTCCAAATCCCTCCAAAACCTGAAGTCAAGATCGATCAGAGGAGGAAACAAAAGGGGAAAACTCACTAGATTTTCATTCTACCCATGGAAGAAGAGGCTACCTTATATAGAGGTGGCTTCGGATCTATGACACGGTGGCTACAAACAGCCAGCTCTGAGGATCGTTTTTTGGAATAGGTTCTTGATTTCCTAGAGTTGATCCCTACAAAATTTCAGATCATTGGATCTATAGATCAAAAGTTCTCTCACTTTTGGTTTTTGAAATCGAGTTGAAAACACTAATTATTGCCCTAATTTTAATGTAGCAATGGTTAGACCACCCTTGTACTAGCGGTTAGACCATCCAGGCCGGTCAGACTGCCAGAAGGGTTAGGTTCCAATTTTTGTGACTTGAGCTAGTTGGTTTGATTTTTAGGCTAAGGATTCTATGTTCTATGTGAGATGAGTGATGAGACCAATTCGAGCAGTTTTCAGAATAGTGACCTAGCTCTCCTAACTAGAAACTTCTCATACGCATACCAAGAGGGTTAGAGAGAGGAAGAGAGGAGCTCCGGTGATTTTCTTTGAGTGTGGTGGCCCCAATCACATTCGAGCGAACTACCCCAAGCTAGAGAAGGGCAAGAATAACTACGATGGCATGAGCAAAAATGACTATATCAGTAAGAACCGCAATAAGAAGCCCCCAGCTCGTGATCAAGGCAAAGATAAGAATTACTGCAACTTCGGTAAAGCCAAGAAGCTCTTCCACCGCATCCTCACAGTCTTTGACAACTTCGACTTTAGGCGCATGGAGGGCTAGAGCGACGATGATGGTGACGATGAATCCACAGAAGGACACCAAGGAATGGCGATGACTTTACTAACATGTGTTTCATGGCTGGTGAGAATGGCATCAGCCGATGATGATCTCTACAACAACTTTGATGAGGTATGTCCCTCCTATCACTAGCTCAATGATGTCCTTTTCTCAAGTAGAAAAGTTTCATGCTAGATGTGGTGAGTTAGAGAGAGGAGGTAGAGAGGCTTATCACGAAGCTTACTTCACTTAGATTTGCATCCTTCCCATGATGATTGTGATGCATGTGCTTCCTTGTTGAGATATGGAGAGAGCTAAGCACCCATCACATGATAGTATGATTTCTGAGACTAAAAGTGGCTTAGAGGTGAAGATGTTATTTGTTAACTGAATTAGAGATGTCTAGAGTTACTCCTTTATATTCTGATTCTGTTGAGACTATTTTTGCACCTCATGTGAGGATAAGGATGATACTTTTAGAGTGTGGTATACCATGCTCCCTGATCTGCCTAAAATCTGTGATACCAACTTGAAGATTAATTTAAAGAAGGTATAGTCATGAAAATCACAGAGATTGCAAGGCTACTTGATTGAAACCTATTGCTTCTTGTGCCAATTGCCCAAGAATTAACTGAGTGAACTTGAATCTGTTGCGCAAGCAATTTCAGGACGTGTGTGACCACAATAAGAAGATGGCTCAATTATGTCTTCTAAGGGCACCTATTAGCTCACCATGCGGTAATTGTGAAAAACTAAATTGAATTGTTTTGCATTGAATGAAAAGATGTGTAAAGCCAACTAAGAATCTACTAGAGAAACCAAAATCTGATAACTTGTTCTGTGCTGAAGTTGGGGAAGAAAATGGAGGATATGCAAAAGACCTTTCGGGAGAGTTACGAAGCCCAGATGGCTTAGGAATTAGAATTGCCCACTGTGTGTCTTGCGAATGCCCTCAAAGTTGAGTGGGTAGCTGTGCACAAGGAGACATATGCATGTGCTATTCGATCCTCTCCTTCTGATTTCATTCATCCTCTCCTTCTGGTTCTTTATTCTCTCCTTTTGGTTCAATCACCCTCTTCTTCTCCCTATTCTTCATGTGCTTTCTCTTTTTCGGGAGTGTGAGTATCTCATGAACACTCTCAAAAAATTTGTTGAGTAAGAAAAGGCTCAATCTTATCCTGGACAATCTAAAATTGTAAGTTTAATCAAGATCTAGGATATAATTTCTTAGAGGATGTGAGAAAACATCCACCTGTTGTTGTTAGAGCTGTAGCAGCAGGCGTAATTGAGGTTGCACCTGAGCCTAAGAAAATTGTGTTAGGTCTATGGTTTTGTCTAGGGGATTTTCAATGATAAGGTTGTGCCACCTGCTGCTTCGACCTCTCAAGAAGGTGAAGTATCATTGCACCTTCTGTCAGAAGGATGGACATGTAGTTGAGTTCTGTTTTAGGCATGCCAAGTTCATGCATAGAGATCGTGTTCGCACTCTTAGGGGTATTCAGGGTCAGCTTCAGACTCGGAGTGCTCCTAAGACCAACATGAGGTCTAGAGTTCTAGATAGCTCTTTTGAGTTTTCTTGGTTTTAGGTAGTGTCGAGGACTTGGTTTTCAAGGTTCTTCTGGTTTTGGTCCTTGGGTTGCTTCTGGTCAAGGTGTCCACTATCCTGAGGATAGACCTCATTTTCCCTATCAAGGTGGCTATCCGCGGCAAGATTAGCATACTACTACTGGTCAGACTCGCTCTTCTACAACGGTTAGACCTAGCTGAGGCTTGAGGTCTACCTCTGGACCATCTGGTTCTATGAGAGGTAGAGTGCGTAGAGTAGCTGGAGTTTATTCTTCCATTTCTGTTGACTGGATCTACTGCTCATTGTGTGATTCAGTATTGGGTTTCTACATCTGCTCTTATTTGCTCTTATTTGTCTTCTCAACTCCGGTTGTTCTCATCATATGACCAGGAGACTCCTGTTGGTTCTCTTCTCTAGTCCGAGCTCTAGGTGATGATGCGATCACCTTTGGAGACGCGTTGTCAGGTTAAGTCATCGCTAAAGGTACTGTGCATATTAATGATTCTTCATTCTTAAGAATGTTTCCTTAGTGAGTAAGCTGCTTTATAATTTGCTATCTATTTCTCAGCTTACCGTTGATGATTTTGAGATAAGTTTTAAGGGAACTCTAGTTTGGGGGATTTCTAGGTTTGGGAGGATCTTTTGTGCTGATTTTATTGAGTCTTCTAGTGATTCTTTCAGGTGCATAGTTGATTCAGAGTCCCGTGATCTCTCTTTTTGGCATAGGAGACTTGGTCACATTGACTTTGATCACTTGACCTGAGTTAATGGCCATAGTCTCATTCGTGGCCTGCCTTAGCTCAATATGGTCAAAGACTTAGTTTGTGCTCCTTGCCAGTATGGCAAGATGGTTGTTGCTTCTCACTCTCCAGTCACTGTTACTATGACCGACGCACTAGGATAGCTTCTCCATATGGACACTATTGGTCCAGCTAGAGTGCAGTCAACCAGTGGAAGTGGTACGTTCTTGTTGTGGTTGATGACTTCTCGATGTTTTTTCTTAGCCTCAAAGGATGAGACCTTTGGCCATTTATGTGGTCTGTTTAGTAGGGTTGTTGGTTGAGCTCCCTAGTGCCTTAAGCGATTCGTAGTGGCAATGGCACAGAGTTCAAGGATTCCTACTTTGAGAATTTATGTGATGAGACGGTGTAGAGCATCAGTTCTTATCTCCACACGTCTCTCAGCAAATGTCATTGTGGAGAGGAAGAACCGTTACCTTGGTCGAGATGGGCAGAATGTATGCTCGATGAGTATCTACACCTAGGAAGTTTTGGGCCAAGGCTATAGCCACCGCGTGCCTTGTTTCGAATAGAGTTTTTCCTTATAGCCACACTTGCATTGCACTTCTTATAACTTGAGGTATGGCGAAAGCTCAGTGTCTCGCATTTTTCATGTTTTTTGGTTACAAGTGATTTATTCTGAAGTCTGGGAACTTAGATAAGTTCGAGTCATGCTCTTTTGACAGTATCTTTCTGGATTACTCGATTTTTTCATGGGGTTATAGGGTCTAAAACTGTGAGCCTAGTAGGATTATAGAGACCTATGAGGTTACCTTCAATGAGGCTAGTTCTGGTACTAGGTCCGACATCTTTGGTCCAGTTATGTAGTCCGAGACCATCTTTGTAGATGATGAGGATGATGGAGGATGAAGGGTCTTTACCTAATCCAGTTCCATCTACCCTTGAGGTGTTTGTCTCTACCATTGCACCTTAGGGTGATCAGCCCTTCTAACTCTTCTGGAGCTTGTGGCTCTGCTCCTACCTCCACAGCTCATGAGATAGATGCCACTTCTTCTTCTCATCCAGGACCTCCCAGATACATTTAGCGTCGACACCATCCTGAGAAAATCATCAGAGATCTCCTTCAGCATTTCACGCATTCAAAATCTGACTTATCTTACTTCTGTTTACACTCTGCATTATCTGATGAGTCTTGGGTCAATGCCATGCATGAGGAGCTAGATAATTTTGAGAGGAACAAGGTCTGGTCGCTTGTTTAGCCCCTTAGTGGTCATAATGTCATAGGAACCAAGCGGGTCTTTAAGAACAAGCGGAGTGAGGATAGGGTAGTCATTCGAAACAAGGCTAGACTGGTAGCTCAAGGTTTCTCTCAGGTTGAGGGATTAGATTTTGAGGAGACTGTTGTGGCTACTAGCCAAACAGTAAAGAAGGGGACTCGTAGAGGAGGAAGAGGAGAGTTGGATCAGTGGGAGAGTTGGTAAGAATGAGAGGATGTCCCTCCTCCTGCCCCTCCTGGCGGTTTATATATATGAGTGGGGTAGAATGGGAAATCCCCATTCTACCCCTTAGTACTTACAAAGGATGAGTGTTGGACCGAAATGGCGACAGAGGGGGGGGGGGGGGTGAATGTCGCTCTCAAAAATTAAATTCGCCCCTCAAGAATCCACACTTATGCTTCTTCTCCAATAGCTATGGAAGCTGTGAAGAAAGAAGGATAGGCACTACTGGAAGTCACAGCAACAAGGATAAACCAGATCCAGAAAGAAACAGTCAAGAAAAAATAATTTCAGAACAGGTCTGACTGCAAGCGGTAGTACCGCGGATACGAGCGGTAGTACCGTTCGAGAGCGGTAGTACCGCACGAAGAAATCAGCAAGCAGGAAACTGAAACCTGAAAAACTGAACTTCGGGTAGGACTGCAGCTCTTCGAAAATCAAGGCAAATGGTGGTTTTCTTTCATTCTTTTTGCCCAAAGCATTACTACAACATATCAAATAGTAAGGATCTTTGGGAAACAAAGAAACCACACAAGAAACAAGAACTTCAGATTTGGGTAAAAATCTGAAATCTTGCAAGAACCAAGCCAAAAATCAAATTACTCCTCAACCTTTGATCCTTTGGCCATGAGACTTTGAGGATGGCTAATTAATAGCCATAAGTCTCTGCATGCCAAGTTTCACCTTTTCTCATGAAGGGAACACACGAAAATCATCAAAACCCTAGAAAGGCAAAACAAGAATAGGGGAGGCTCAAAACGAAATCTGAAATTAGAGATGGGTTTTTGGGATTTAACTGATCAAATGATCTTGAGGCACTATCCCACATAGAGCAACCCATTTTGGCACTCCTGAGCACAACCAACAAGAACGCAAAAAGGATCAAGAATCACCCAAAAGAAGAACGAAGGAAGAACAGAGAGCACGGGAGAAAACTTCAGATTTCCATTCATTGAACCAAAAGGAATACAGAGGAGTCCTGATACGCATGGACATTAGAACCATGGATAATTACATGGATTCACCACTCAATCCTCTCCTTTCCCCATCTCAAGAACACACCTCTCTACATGCTTGCTAGGGAGGAACACACACAGAGAAGGGAGATGATCGTGGGAGACAAGGTGCTGCTGCCCTCAACACTAAAGAGCAAAGCAAACCACCTCTCAAAGCCTCTTTTGGACCCACTAAAACCCTAACTCTCTCCTAAAGCCATGGGGAGGCATGCAGCCCCCTCCACCTATTTTATTGCGCTTAGCTAACGGGTCTCCACCCCGTATGCCCGCTAAATCCAACGGAGCCCGCTCCCCGCTTGTGCAGCCTTGCGAATTTACCGATTCGCCCCTCGTGCACCTTCTGGAAGCTTCCGCGCTCCCTGTCGTCCACGACTCGCAACCACAATCGAATCTCCGCCGTCTCGACACATCCGACCGTTCTGACCTCGACAACTCCCTGTGTCTAGTTCGGTCACCTCGTGTCTCACCATGACTCCGCCTCGACGTCCTGCAGTCACACAGACAAGAAACACGTCAAATAGCAACCGCTCGACACATGAAAGCGTAAATAGCATAACACATCATGCTTACCCATAATGAAGTCCAAACCTGTCGAATCATTGGAATAGGCATCCTAATCCCATACGACCAAGTTTGACCAAGTCCGACCAAGCCCGATTGCACCATGCAACGTCAAGGTCCGAACCACCCAAACCAACTCGACTTACCTAAACCGATGTCAATTACTCATCATACACACGGGATGACCTCCACATGGTCTCACAATGAGGGTACATTGGTATATTTACATGAGTATATTCCTCTACATTATCGGGCCTATTACATAATAGGCCAGTTGCAGGCCCCAATCGCAGGGGGTTGGGCCACCCCCACAACAGTACTCTCTCGCAGCAAGCGTAGAGGTCCCGATGGGTGAGCTGACGTGCCAAACTATCCCACCCCCTGTTCCCCGACAGCAAGCTGAGGGCACCGAGTGGCGAGCCGATGCAACTAGTAGCTACGAAGAGGTCCACGAAATCCTACTCCGAAGCCGGGTCGTCCAGCCAAGGCAATGCTTACAAGGATGACAACGAAGTCATCGCCGCGCCGCCGAGGCTATGCCTACCAGGCGGGCGGCGCGGCGCAACTCGGAAGCTGGGTCGTCTCGCCGAGTAGTGCCTACCAGGTGGACAGCGGAGTTGAGTGCCGAGGGGCTTGCCGTCCCGCCGAGGTGATGTCTGTGAAGTGGACAGTGAAGTCGGGCGTCGAGGACGTGCCATCCCACCGATGCGATGCCTATGAGGCGGACGACGGAGTCGAGTGCTGAAGATGGGCCATCCCGCCGAGGCGGACAATGCAACCGAGCGCCGAAGACGTGTCGTTCCGCGAGGCGATGCCTATAAGGCAGGCGGCGAAGTCCTGCGCCGGAGCCGTGTTGTTCCGCCGAGGCGATGCCTACAAGGCAGACAACAGAAAACTTGCCATCGGTGACGTGCCGTCCCGCCGAGGCGATTGCTTACGAGGCGGATGGCGCAGTCGAGCGCCGAAGGACGTGCCATCCCGCTGAGGCGATTCCTACGAGGCGAACGGCGGAGTCCGAGCGCTGAAGACGTAAAGTCCCGTCGAGGCGGCGCCTACAAGGCGGACAGCGCAATCGAGCGCCGAAGACTTGCCGTCCCACCGAGGCGACCGCCTACAGGCGGGAGCGGAGAAGTCCTACGTCGGAGACGTGCCCTCCCGCCGAGGGGGATGCCTACGAGGCGGACGGCGGAGTCCTGCGCGGAGACGTGCCGTCCTACCGAGGCGATGGCTACAAGGCGGGCGGCGAAGTCACGCGCCAGAGCTGTGCCGTCCCACCGAGGCGATGCCTACGAGGCGGACGGCGGAGTCCTGCACCGGAGATGTGCCGTCCCGCCGAGGCGATGCCAACGAGGTGGACGGCGCAGTCGAGAGCCGAAGACGTGCCATCCTGCCGAGGCGATGCCTACATGGCGGACGGCGAAGTCCTGCGCCGGAGCCGTGCCGCCCCGCCGAGGCGATGCCTACGATGCGGACGGCGGAGTCCTGCACCAGAGCCGTGCCATCCCACCGAGGCGATGCCTACGAGGTGGACAGCGGAGTCGAGCATTGGAGCCGTGCCGTCCCGCCAAGGCGATGCCTATGAGGCGGGCGACGCTGTCCTGCGCCAGAGCCGTGCCGTCCTGTCGAGGTGATGCCTACGAGGCGGGCGGCGCAGTCATGCGCTGGAGCCGTGCCGTCCCGCCGAGTTGATGCCTATGAGGCAGACAGCGGAGTCGAGCGCTGAAGACGTGCCATCCCACCGGGGCGATGCCTTTGAGGCGGACGGCGGAGTCGAGTGCCGGAGCCGTGCCGCCCCACCGCGGCGATGCCTACGAGGCGGGCGGCGCGGTCGAGCGCCGAAGGCGTGCCGTCCCGCCGAGTCGATGCCTTCCTGCACCGGAGCCGTGCCATCCCGCCGAGGCGATGCCTACGAGGTGGACGGCCGGGTCGACCGCTGAAGGTACCTCCAAAAACTCGCGCCTGCGGAGGGCGGGCGGGAGTGGCGTAGGCCGAGGGTACCGACTGGCGAACCGAAGCAACTAGTAGCTTGCAGCCCTCCGAGGCAATGCCTACGAAGAGGTCCGCGGAATCCCACTCCGAAGCTGGGTCGTCCAGCAGAGGCAATGCCTACAAGGCTGACAATGAAGTCGCCGCCGCCCCGTCGAGGCTATGCCTACAAGGTAGGTGGCGAGGCGCTACTTCGAAGCTGGGTCGTCTCGCCGTGGCAGTGCCTTCCAGGCAGACGACTAAGTCCTGCGCCGGAGCTGAGACGTCCCGCCGAGGCATTGCCTACTAGGCGGATGGCGAAGTCGCTCCACTCTGCCAAGGCGATGCCTACAAGGCGAGCGGCGAAGCGCTACTCCAAAGCCGAGCCGTCCCGCCGAGGCATTGCATACTAGGCGGATCCGTCCCGCCGAGGCATTGCCTACTAGGTGGAGCCGTCCCGCCGAGGCATTGCCTACTAGGCAGACGGCAAAGTCGCGTCGCTTGGCCGAGGCAATGCCTACAAGGCGGGCGGTGAGGCGCTGCTCCGAAGCCGGGTCATCTCGCTAATGCGGTGCCATCCAGGCGGGTGATGAAGTCCTGCGTCGGAGCCGAGCCGTGCCACCGAGGCATTGCCTACTAGGCGGAGGCGAGGTCGCACCGCTCTGCCGAGGCGATGCCTACAAGATGGACGGCGAGGCGCTGCTCCGAAGCCAAGCCATCCCACCGAGGTGATGCCTAAAAGGCGAGCAGCGAGGCGCTGCCCCGAAGCCGAGCCGTCCCGCCGAGGCATTGCCTACTAGGCGGACGGCGAAGTCGCGCCGCTCTGCCGAGGCGATGCCTACAAGGCGAGCGGCGAGGCGTTGCTCCAAAGCCATGTCGTCTCACCGAGGCGGTGCCTTTCAGGTGAGCGACGAAGTCCTGCACCAGAGCCAAGCCGTCCCTCCGAGACATTGCCTACTAGGTGGACGACGAAGTCGCGTTGCTCTACCGAGGCGATGTCTACAAAACGGGCGGCGAGGCGCTGCTCCGAAGCTGAGCCGTGCCACCAAGGTGATGCCTACAAGGCGAGTGGCGAGGCTCTGCTCCGAAGCCGAGCCGTCCCGCCGAGGCATTGCCTACTAGGTGGACGGCGAAGTCGCGCTGCTCTGCCGAGGCAATGCCTACTAGACGAGCGGCGAGGCGCTGCTCCGAAGCCAAGCCGTCCCTTCGAGGCGTTGCCTACTAGGCGGACGGCGAAGTCGCGTCGCTTTGCCGAGGCGATGCCTACAAGACGGGCGGCGAGGCACTGCTCCGAAGCCGAGCCGTCCCACCGAGGCGATGCCTACAAGGCAAGCGGCGAGGCGCTGCTCCGAAGCCGAGCCGGCTTGCCGAGGCATTGCCTACTAGGCGGAGCCGTCCCGCCGAGGCATAGCCTACTAGGCAGACGGCGAAGTCGCGCCGCTCTGCCGAGGCGATTCCTACAAGGCGGGCGGCGAGGTGCTGCTCCGAAGCTGTGTCATCTCGCCGAGGCGGTGCCTTCCAGGCGGGCGACGAAGTCCTGCGCCGGAGCCGAGCTGACCCACCGAGGCATTGCCTACTAGGCGAACGGCGAAGTCAGGCCGCTCTGCCGAGGCGAAGCCTACATGATGGGTGGCGAGGTGCTGCTTCGAAGCTGAGCCATCCCGCCGAGGCGATGCCTACAAGGCGAGCTGCGAGGCGCTGCTCCAAAGCTGAGCTGTCCCGCTGAGGCATTGCCTACTAGGCGGACGGCGAAGTTGCGCCGCTCCGCCGAGGCGATGCCTACAAGGCGGGCGGCGAGGCGCTACTCTGAAGACGGGTTGTCTCGCCGAGGCAGTGCCTACCAGGAAGACGACGAAGTCCCACGTCGGACCCGAGCCATCCCGCCGAGGCATTGCCTACCAGTGCCCGTGGGGAGCAGGCGCTTGCGGCGTAGGCCGAGGGCGCTACGCACGTAGAGGCAGGGATGCAACACTGCCATTCCCCTACCTTCAAAATAGTGCCCGCGGAGAGCGGGTGCTTGTGGCGTAGGCTGAAGGCGCTATGCACGTAGAGGCAGGGAGGCGACAGTGCTGTTCCCCTACTTTCAAAAATAGTGCCCACGGAGAGCGGGCGCTTGCGGCGTAGGCCGAAGGCGCTACGCCCATAGAGGCAGGAGGCGACACTGCCATTCCCCTAACTTCAAAAACAGTGCCCGCGAAGAGCGGGCGCTTGCGGCGTAGGCCAATGGCGCTATGCACGTAGAGGTAGGGAGGCGAAACTGTCGTTCCCCTACCTTCAAAACCAGTGCCCGCGGAGAGCGGGCACGAGCGGCGTAGGCCGAGGGTGCTAAAGCGCTGCACTCCCTGGCGCAACGCACGCAAAGGCACGATATCTAGGTGCTGCGTCGCTAAAACAAGGCACTCCCAGGCGCAACACACATGAAGGGGCGATGTCCAGGTGCTGCGTCACTAAAGTGAGGCACTCCCTGGCGCAACGCACGCGAAGGCGCGTGTTGGATCAAAATTGGTGACAGAGGGCGGGTGAATGTCGTCTTTACAAATTCCCCCAAAAGTACACACCTAAAGCTTTCTCCGATAGCAACCAATGCTATGAAGAAGAAGATGTCATGCTACCTACTGGAATCATCAACTAACAGAGAAAACACAGAGGCAAATAAGAAAGGCAAAGAAAGAAACTCAACTTGAGAGCAACACTTCAGGGGCGGTCTGACCGCAATGGACCGGGCGGTCAGACCGCTCTCTCAGCGTCGGTCAGAACGGTAGCTGCCGGCCAGTCAGACCGCCAACTGCCGGCCGGTCTGACCGCCAACCCCCGGCCGGTCTGACCGCCCCTCGAGAGCAGACAGCAGCACACCCTGACTGAAAATTCAGATTTTGTCCATTTCAAAGAATTATGATAAAATTCCCTGATCTTTTCAAACCAACAGAGCAGAGACTTGATTTAAATAGAAGCAGGGCCCCAAAAACAAAAAGAACTCAAACAGAGAGCAAGGATTTAAAATTTTGACAAAAGTTTCTAACTTCTTTAGAAAAAGAACCAAAAACCAAAATACTCAATGATCTCTCATTCTTTGCTCATAGTCTTTTGCAAATAGATTAGCAACAACCTCAGGACATGCCAGCAAGAATCTTAGGCCATCTCCCAAAGGGAATCAAAAGATCCCATTTTCCTCTCCTTGAAAACCCTAGAACTTAGAGAGCAGAGCAGCACATGACGAGGGTTCTAGAAATCACAAAAGACATTGGATCCTCAGTTTGATCTCAAAAATGGAATGACCAAATGGCCTTGAGTCGTTCCCATCACAGAGAGATCAAGAATCAGCTAGAGGATCAAGGATTCAACTCAAGAACTCAAGAAAACCAAGCAAAAACAGAAAATTTCAGAAATTGAAATCCATCACATATGGGCAAGAAAATGAGAGCAACTCATCACAATCCTTCTCATTGACATTGAGGAAAAAAGATGGATGGTTATGCAGGGATTACAACCATCTCCTCTCAACAAGAACTCAAGAACTCCTCACATCTCTCTCAGCACTCACGTAGGAGCTCTCTCCAAGAACAGACACACACCTGCTCTCTCCCACCAACTCTCACCAACTAAAGAAAAGAGATGCAAAGCAAAAACAAAACCCAAAAAGCATGAAGACCATGCTGAGAGACCGTGTCGTTGTGACTCCATGTGTATGATGAGTAATTGACAAAAATTTAGGAAAGTCGAGTTTGGATTATGTGGTTCGAACCATATCGTTGCGTGGTGCAATTGGTGTTGGTCGGACTTGGTCAAACCTGGTCAAAGTAATTAGGATGCATATTCCCTTGATTCGACAGGTTTGGGCTCTTTTGTGTGTAAGTATGATTTGTTGTTGCTAATTATGCTTTCATGTATCGAGCGGTGCTATTTGATGTATTTGTTGTCTGTGATGGCTGCAGGACGTCGAGGCGGAGTCGTGGCGAGACACGAGGTGACCGGACTAGGCGCAGGTGGCGCTGAGGTCAGAACGGTCGGGATGTGTCGAAGACGGAGGAGACTCGAGGTGGTTGCTTTATTCAAAATAGCCTTTGGGAGGTTGTTTTGCCTTTAGGCTTTAGTTGGTGAGGCTTTAGTGGTTGAGAGCAGGAGAGCAAAGTATGTCTCCTTCGTAGCTCTCTTTGTGTGTTCTTGAGTGGAGTTCTTGATTTTGAGAGAGGGGAGAGGCTGGAGATGAGTTGAGCCACCATATAATCATTCCTCTTATTGTAATCATGTATGGGGACTCCTCTGTGATCTTTGTATTTGTGGAAATGAATGCCTTCAAGAAATCATTTGAGTTCTTGCTTCTCTGTTCAGTTTTCTCTTCGATGCTCTCTAGGCTTGATTCTTGAGTTTTTGTGTTTTGGCTCGATTCTTGCTGGAGAGTGGCAAAATGGGTTACTCTATGATGGAATTGCATTTATAGATCCTTTGGTCATCTAGTTCCAAGAGCAATTTGATCGATTGGCAAGAATCTCATTTTTCCCTCTTTTCTGTGTTCGTGTTCATTCTCTGTTTATCCTCCTAGGGTTTTATTGTGGTTTTTGATTCCTTTCTTGAGATGGCTTGAAACTTGGTTTCTAGAGTCCTGTGGTTATTGCTAATGTTCTTGCAAAATCTCAGGTTCAAAAGATTTGGGATTATTGACGAATTTGAGATTTTATCTCTCCACTGATCTATTTTCATATTTTTGTAAAAATCCTTGTTTCTTGCTCTAGGGATGAATTCACTGGTTGAATTAGGTCCCATTTCTATTTAGTTCAAGGTATTACAGTCCTGGTCTGAAAAGAACAAGAGAATTCCTCTATTTTTCCCAAATTTCATCAATCTGCAACTTTCTCGGGTTTCAGATTTTCAGTCGGTGCTTCTGGATTCAGGGGACCGGTCAGACCGATTTTTATACGGCGGTCTGACCGGACCCAGGGCGACGGTCTGACCGGAGCACCATGAGCGGTCTGACCAGTTGGAAGTGCGGTCTGACCAGTTGGAAGTGCGGTCTGACCGCTTGATGCATTGCGGTCAGACCGCCCCCTTGCTGATTCTCTCCGTTTTAATCCTTACTTGGCTCTTTTGTTTGCCCCTCTTCTCTTTCGGTTTGTTTAAGGTTCCAGTGAGTCTTTGATGCTTTCTCTTCGTAGTTTCACATAACTATTGGTGAGAAGCCTCACTTTTGGGTTCAAGTTTTAAAAAGTCAACATTCACCCCCCTCTGTCGCCATTTCGGTCCAACACATGCAGGAGACACCCTCCTTTTATAGCCTCCAACTAATGGGTTTGATTCTCTCTTTACCCACTAAGCCTCCACCAACTCTAGTGCTTTATCCATAATCCGCTTCCTTTAGTGCAGCTTTGCGTATTCACCAAAACGCCCCTCCTGCAACTTCTGGGAAGCTTCCTCGTTCCTTGCCGTCCAAGCCTTGCAACCATCTCGAGTCCTCGCCGTCTTCGGCACACCTCGACCGTTCTGACCTCGGCACCGCCTGCGCCTAGTCCGGTCATCCCGTGCCTCGCCACAACTCCACCTCGACGTCCTGCAGACATCACAGACAAGAAACACATCACATAGCACCGCTCGACACAAGTAATCACAATTAGCATCAACAAATCGAAGTCAAGCATAAAATGACCCAAAAGCTCAAACGGGAAGAAGAATACGCCTCAAGTCCGACTAACCAAACCCGACTGAGCCAAATGCCGTCATGGCACGAAACGCATAAATCAAACTCAAACTTTCCAGAATACTTGTCAATTACTCATCACAAGCATGTGGTCACCTCCACATGGTCTCTCAATCTCCCCCTTGATGAGTATATTGACAAACCCAAAAAAAGCACAAAGTTGAGTTTGAAAGAAAGTCAAGCATGGTCTAAAGAAAACAAAGAAGCTCATGACCATGTCGACAGAAGGAACACTAGAGCAACAACAGAAAGAGCAAATTGTTCACCAAAACTCCAGAAAGGTCCCAAATGGCTTTTTCTCCGTTATTCTCCCCCTTTTGGCAATAAAATCATCAAGGCACAAGGAAGAGAACCAAACATGAGAATGGATGGAATGTCTGACTTTTATTCAATCTAAGCATTTAGAGCCATGAAGATTATCCAGAATGACCGTGGAGTATTACATCAAGCCATAGCCAATAAGAATGCTAACAAGATCATGACAAAACTTGTATACTCAAGCTACACCAAATAAGTCACAATCTGAAAATCAGTCGAATTTCTTAGCATGTCAAGTCAACCATGATTCTAGTCTAGCTAGAGGTATCCAAAGATGATGCAAGCCATGTCAATAGTCTAAATGGAACCAAGAAGCTAGTATTGAGTCAATTTAGAGTGCTACGAGCTCAAGAATGAGACATTTGTTTAAGTACTTGTAAGTCTTGTAATTTTAGCAAATGGAGCACAATTGACATGTTTTTCTTTATAAATCTCATGATTGTTTCCAACCAGATTTTTGTTTAGTCATTTGCTAGATCTCAAGCCTTATGCGACCACTCCAAGCGAGAAGCTTAAGAAGATGATCTTGGTCAACCAAAACTCCCCCTGAGTTCATGCCTAGTGCAATGGCAAGCTGTCTCGTGAGAAAGAATTGGTGAGATCAGTTTTTTCGCACAAAAGAGATCTTTTTGCATTTTCATGAACATAAGACTAGTACTAACTCATGCTTCATCAAGGAACTAACATAGCTCAATCTAAAGCTCAACATAGATTCAAGACTCAACTCAGCCTATTTGACATGGCATGAATCATAAAGAGATAACTAAAGAGAGACTAGTCTCAAGAACTAACATGACATGGTTTAATACAAGTTGAGCATTTTTAGCAACCTATCATGGCAAAGACTTGACTACACATATAAAGTCATGATATATCTAGCAAATAAGCACAGATCATGGCAAGATGTAATTCATTGAAAACATGTCATAACAGAATAATAATCATGGCTCCATGTGGTTATATTACAATGCAGAATGAAATGCAGAAAATCCAGCTCCCCCTCAACATGTGATGCAACTTTTAGTTCAAGTTAAGTTATGTCAATATTAAGATCTAGAAGCTCCCAAATGAACTCCCCCTGAACCAAAGCAATAAACCCGAGAAGCTGGCAAGAAAACAAACAAGGTAGTCCTTAAAGCATAGACAAGATATAGAGGATACTATGGCTCTGACTGACTCTCATCTACCCCATATGACTTTAGGACTATCAGCTGATCATCTAGCACACTAAGGAGCAAACACGTACCCTATCTACCCAAGGGTGTCCCAACCCTCGCTAGAACCTATAAGAAGTGAGTGAGCTCAACCTAGTGAGAAGAGAAACAGCTAATAAGCAGCATCCTAGAATCACAAGATGAGAGGAAGAAGTCTAAGCAGCTAGGCAAGAGAACCACTCTAACCTATGCTAGAAGGACTATCCCAATGCACCCGCATGCAATGCAACAGAAAGGAGTAAGAGCATAATAAACAAGATATATCAATAAAGCACAAAATTCTCCCTCACAACAGTCCATAAGGACAAACCACCCCAAGCTCTCCCCGAAGAGCTGAAAACCTAGAGCTATCCAAAAGCTTGGCAAAGATATAAGCCAACTGGTGGTCACTCTCCACAAACTGGAGCACTATGTCACCCTTCTCCACATGGTCTCGAAGGAAGTGATATCTGATATCAATATGCTTGGTCCGAGAATGTTGCACTGGGTTCTTCGCAATGTTAATCGCAGAAGTGTTATCACAAAAGAGTGGAACACTGTCGATAACTAACCCAAAGTCCCACAAGGGCAAAACCATCCAAAGTACCTAGCTGCAACAACTGGCAGCAGCAACGTACTCGCCCTCAACGGTGGACTGTGCAACACCAGACTGCTTCCTAGAAGACCATGAAATAAGAGAAGTGCCAATGAATTGGTAGGTGCCAGAAGTGCTCTTCCTATCTATCCTACAACCAGCAAAGTCTGCATCCGAGTAGGCTCTCAAGGAAAGACAGGACGAGGAAGAGTACCAGATACCATAATCCATGGTAGCTCGAAGGTACCGAAGAATGCGTTTCACCGCCTGGTGGTGAGATACGTGAAGAGAAGCTTGAAATCGAGCGCACAGATACACAGCAAAGTGTATATCCGGTCTCGAAGCAGAAAGGTACAAGAGGGAGACAATCATGCTGCGATACTCCTTCTGATCAACTGGCTCGCCGTCCTCATCTGGGTCAAGAGAAGCTATGGACGCCATGGGAGTCGACACGGGCTTACCATCTCTCATGTCGAAGCGTCTCAGGAGGTCACGAGTGTACTTGCCCTGATGCAAGAAAGTGCCCTCCCGAGTCTGCTTGATCTGGAAGCCTAGGAAAAAGGTCAACTCGCCCATCATACTCATCTCAAACTCGGTGCTCCTGACATCCAAGAACTATGAAACAAGAGTATGAGAAGAGCCGCCAAAGACAATGTCATCCACATAAATCTGGACGAGCAGTAGATCAGTGCCATGCCAGTGAATGAACAAGGTCTTATCTACCTTACCCATCTCGAAACCATGACTCAACAGATAGGACTTAAGCCTCTCATACCGAGCTCTAGGGGCCTGCTTAAGTCCATACAAAGCTTTGGAAAGCTTGTAGACATGGTTGGGTATTTGGGGTTCTTGAAACCTGGAGGCTGTTTCACATAGACTTCTTCCTCAATAAACCCATTGAGGAAGGCACTCTTGACATCCATCAGGTAAAGCTTGAAACCCTTAGAAGCTGCAAAGGCAAGTAGGATTCTAATGGCCTCAAGTCTAGCTACAGGGGTAAAGGTCTCCTCAAAATCTAGACCCTCAACCTGGGAGAAGCCTTGAGCTACCAGTCTAGCCTTGTTCCGAATGACAACCCCATCCTCACTCTGCTTGTTTTTGAACACCCACTTAGTCCCAATGATATTGTGACCTCGAGGGGGCTCAACAAGCGACCAGACCTTGTTTCTCTCAAAATTCTCTAACTCCTCATGCATGGCATTGACCCAAGACTCATCAGAAAGAGCATGACATACGTCCTTGGGCTCAAATGAGGCAACAAAGGTAGAATGGACACAGAAATATGACATGCCAGACTTTGAGCGTGTGACTCACTCAAAGAGGTCTCCAATCATCTGCTCGGAAGGATGGTCTTTCTGGATATGTCGGGGAGGTCCTGGATAAGATGAAGAAGTGGCCTCTACCTCATGAGCTGATGAGGTAGGAACAGAGCCACTAGCTCTAGAGGAATCAGAAGGCATGAGCTGATCACTTGGAGGTGCAGTGGAAGAAGGCACCTCAAGGGAAGGATGAGGAACTAAATCAGGTAGACCACCCTCATCTCCATCCTCCTCATCGTCCACAAAGATAGGCTCGGACTGCTCTAAAGAACCTGAGATATCAGGCCTAGTCCCCGGACTGGCCTCGTCGAAGGTCACCTCACAGGTCTCTACCAACTTACTAGTCTCGCAGTTCCAAACCCTATACGCCCGCGAAGAAGTCGAGTAACCTAGAAAGATACCATCACAAGAATGTGACTCGAACTTGTCTAGATTCCCGGACTTTAGAATGAAACACTTGCAACCAAACACACGAAAGTGAGAGACACTAGGCTTTCTGTAACATCCCAAAATTTGGCTTTCTGGAAAAATTCAAATTCAAATTAACTATTTTAAAGTAATTGGATTTTACTTGGCTTTTATTTGATTTTCTGGATTTTATTTCAAATTTTAAAGCAAGAAAATATATTTTAAACATTTTATTAAAGCCAAAAAGAGTTTATTATATTTTTCCTAGCCTTTCCTAAATTTTTTAATATTATTTGAGAATTTTCTGAAATTTAAAATCAATTTTCAAAGCTAAAAAGTATTTTATAAAATTATTAAATTCAAACCTGAAATTAAAAATATTTTTACTGAGTCTAAAATGCTTCCAGGAATATTTTATGGTATTCTGGAATTTTTAGACATTGAATATTATTTTTTCGAAGTGTTTATAAAGTTTCTAGTATTTTCTGAAATTTATTCCGAAAATAAAAATCAAATTATTCCTAGCCTGCCACGTGTCGCTCTCAGATTAAATCAATCTCTCTCCACGTTTTAATCCTAGCCACCCATGATCACTTACCCCTTCATAACCATCCAAAGGCCCTCAAACACTCACTTGCCACGTGTCGCGCATCCGACGGCCCGTACCCCTTCACTTACTCTCTCTCTCTATTACACATGGACCCCACATGTCATATGTTTCTTCAACCTCTTCTTCTTCCTCCTCCCACTCTCTCTCTCCTCCACCATGGATGACAATTAGAGCTCTTGAAACTCCGCCGTTTCTCCCCCTTAACTCCCGATTAAAACATGGAAACGGACTCCCTAATCACCCTCATAAATCTCCCGGCCGTTTCCCATCCTTTAATCCACTAAAAACCGAAATCTCTTCCCCTCCCTTCTCTTTCTATAAATTGGCTCCCCACCACCATTCTCCCATTTCCTCCCTCCTATTCGGCTGGCCCTCACCTCCCACCTCTCCCGCCACCGTGCGCCACCCCTACCGGCCGCCGCCGCCGCCGCTCGGCCGTCTCCCGCCGTCGCCCTGCAGCCCACCACCGCCACCACCGCCTCCCGCCGCCGCCGACCACTCCGGGCAACCCCGCCGCCTCCGGTAAGCCGCACCGCCGCCCCGGCCACCCCGCCGCCGTTCGCCGCCCCGCCTCCGGCCGCCGGCGAGGTCGCCTCCCGTGCGCGCCCCCGCGTACCTCCATGATTCCTTCTCTAATCATGTTCGACCATGTTTATTTGATTTGTTGTTGCTCCTTTGTCAAGAAATACGAAGTGCTCACTTGGCTAGTGGGTGCATGTTAGTGCGTGCATGCATGAGGTTGTGAGTTCAATTCAAGGCAAGGCAATTTTCGGTTTGGGCTTGGCCAAAATTTTTGTTAGCCAATGACAACCGGGCCCCACGTGTCATACATTCCAAAATATCCCAAAAATCAGCCAAAATAAGATTCCAGAGAATATTCCCTCGTTTTGCATTTTCTGGAATTTCCAAACCGATCAAACTTCCAATCGCTCGTTCTCCCTCGTCCGAACTCCGAATCCAGTGATTCAAATTTCTAAATGTTTCTAAAATCATAATCTATGTTGCAGTATATATTTTTTATTTTTGTGATTTTAGTTTTTATTTATTGGTTTGTTTGTTTTGTTGTTTCGCGCGTAGAAACCGACGTTGCCGAAGTGTTTGTCGAATCGCAGCAAGAAGAACCAAACCACGCTCAAGAAGGCAAGTCTCCTTTGATCATCTTGAACCTATGATTTTGAAATATTTTAATTATTTCAAATTATGTGCATTGCTAATTATATAAAATATTAGTTCAAATCTTAAGGTATTAGTTAATCCAACTTTGTTATGCCATCAATTGACGTTGAATGCCATACACCTTTGTAACCTTAGAATTCCTTTGTCTCAATAATGAGAGTATTATAATTATTTGTGAATAATAGAATGGTAGTATAATGCTTAGTCACGCTATTTAATACCTTTGAAATCTTGAAAATGGGAAATTATGAATTATTGTAATACCCTTGTTTTTTATAAATTTAGTGGTAATTGGAGTTGCCACTGTTTTTTTAAAATAAAATGAAATGTGGAAATTGGTTTAGATTAGGGTGGATGGTTGGTTTGGATTGGTGCAGGAAGCACGAGATCTTGTAAAGTGTATGTTCCACCCTAGTCAACTAAGGACCGACGCTTATGTTTGTCCAGACTGAGCATTAATCGTACAACCACAAGTCTATATGGGTACGACCTAGCTGACTAACTTATGATAGTCTAGTTTAGGTGCCACCAGTGGAAAGTGGGTGCCAGGGATGGACTGGTTATCCACAGTGAGGGACAGGGATTTACTGTACTCATATGGCGCAAGAGGGGGCTTCGGTTCGGGCAGTTAGCCTACCTGCGGTGAAACCTCAGCGGGTGGTATCTAGCTAGATTAGAGTAAGGTAAAGGCTTTGTGATATTTTATCTGGGTCTCATGCCAAAGGAAGCGTGTTGACTTTTAGGATAATATATCTCTTGTGGGTAAAGTTGTACAACCTCTGCAGAGTGTAAAACTATTCGAATAGTCGTGCCCACGGTCAAGGGCGGGCAAGGAATGCATGCACATGGTAGATTTCTGGTTTTGTTTTAAAATCAAAAGTTTTTGTATTCCGAGAGTGGATGGAACTCTCGGAAGGGTATCCTGGCAGATGGAGCCAGAGAGGGTGGATGTAACCCGCAGTATTAAACTTGTTCAAGTTGTTTAAGCTAGTGTTGGTAGATGGAACCTTCACTATAGAATTATTGATAGTTTCTGTTAAAACATTTACTTTATTAAATGGTTGCCGTCGAAAATAATTAGTAGTAATTGAAATTTTAAAATATTTCTTTGTGCAAAAGAACCATATAGCCTTCCTTTGTCAAGCCTTGCATCTATGCATTTTTCCCAAGACTTGCGGAGTACTTTATGTACTCACATGCTACACTCAAAAATAATATTCAGAAGAGTATGAAGCTCAAGAAGGCGACTACGACTTCTTCGCGGGTGGATTCGACGAAGGATTCCAGGAGTTCTAGGTCGCGCTTCCCCAGTCAATTGCCTGTGGCGTATTGATGGGTCTTCACCGAGTTTATCTTTTGCTTCCGCTGTGTTTCGTGTGTGCGAGGTCTTGAAACCTCAATTGTAATAATGAGACCTTTCGGTCTGTACTCTTTAATGTTGTAATAAAGCGTTGCTGGTTATGTATTCATTTCTGTTTAACTGTGTGCACTAGCTTTGATCTGGGACTAGTGCAGTAATACACAGAGGGTCCGGGTTTGGAAATCCGGGGTCCCGACACTTTCGCCCATATCTCAGCTCATAGGAAGTGCGATGCAAGTGTGTCCGAAGAAAAACTCTGTTCGAAACATAGCACGCGGTCGCTATAGCCTCAACCCAAAACTTCCTAGCTTAGAATACTCATCAAGCATCGTCCTGGCCATCTCGAACAAGGTACGGTTCTTCCTCTCCACGAAGTCATTCTGTTGTGGGACGTGCGGAGAAGAGAACTGGTGCTCTACACCTGTCTCATCGCAGAACCTCTCAAAGTAGGAATTCTTGAACTTTGTGCCATTGTCACTGCGGATTGCTCGTAAGGCACCTGGGAGCTCAACAGAAAGCCTACTGAAAAGACCACGGAAATGTGTAAACGTCTCATCCTTCGAGGCTAAGAAAAACACCCAAGAGTACCTCGAGAAGTCATCGACCACGACAAGAACATACCACTTCCCTCCTACTGACAGCACTCGAGCTGGTCCAATTGTGTCCATGTGGAGCAGCTGTCCTGGTGCATCGGTCATAGTCACTGTGACCGGAGGATGAGAACCAGCAACCATCTTACCATGCCGGCATGAGTGCAAACAAGATCTTTGAGCATCTTGAGTTTCGACAGACCATTAATGAGATCGTGACCGCTAACTCGGGTCAAATGGTCAAATCCAATATGACCAAGTCTCCTATGCCAGAAAGTAAGGTCACGGGACTCAGAAGCAACTAAACACCGGAGAGGATCACCAAAAGACTCAGAAAAATCAGCACAAAAGATCCTCCCGTAACGAGAAATCCCGCAAACCAGACTACCCGAAGAATCAAGAATTTTGCAAGCGTTTTTCTTAAAGCTCACCTCAAAGCCGTCATCGGTAAGCTGAGAAACAGAAAGCAAATTATACTGCAGCTTACTAACCAAGGCAACATCTTTTAAAATAAAAGACTCATTAACGCGCACTGTACCTTTGGCGATAATGCGCCCAGACGAAGCGTCTTCGAAGGTGATCATCTCATCACCTGGAGCACGGGCTAGGGAAGAGAACCAATGAGAGTCTCTGGTCATGTGTCGAGAACACCTGGAGTCAACGAGCCAAACCTCTCTCTTCCCTGCCCGGCGAACCTGAGTCAACGAGAGAGTAAAGTCTCAGTACTGGGGTAAATCAAGAGTGATTTTAGCACCCAATACTGAGTAACACGTCGAGTAGAAGAAGTAGCCACACACGACTGACCTCTATCTACCCTACGCTCTTTGTCGCTCAAAGAAGCAGAAGGTCCACGAGCAGACCTGGAGCTGTTGTTTGGTCCAACTGCTATGGAAGAGCGAGTCGGAGCACCAGCAACATGCTGATCACGTCGCGGGTAGCCATCTCGGCGAAGGAAATGAGATCTACCCTCAGAACGGCGGAAGTCATGACCAAAGGGAGCATGAGGACGAAAACCAAAAAACTTGGAAAAACCAAGTTCTCGATGCTGCCCAAACCCATCGAAAACAAACCTAGACCTCGTGTTGGTCTTAGGTGCACTCAAGGTCTGGGGCTGACCCTAAATACGCCTAAGAGCCTCGACACGGGCTCTTCGCGTGATCTTAGCGCGCCTGAAGCATCGCTCGATCAAGTGCCCATCCTTCTGACAGAAGGTGCAATGATACTTCACCTTCTGAGAGGTAGAAGTAGCATGATGAGGCTTCGCCTTCTGAGAGGCAGAAGCAACAGGTGGAGTCACCTTGCTGTTAAAAATCCCTTGGACAAAGCCCGCTGATTTGAATTGAACTTTCTCAATCCTGGGCTTAACCTCGATCACACCTGCGGCTATGGGTCTGAGCACGGCAGGTGGATGCTTCCTAACATCCTCCAGAAAATCATATCCTAGACCTTGATTGAATTTGCAAATCTTGGACCGGTCTAGAATAAGATTTAACTTCTTCTTGCCTCCTACAAACCTCTCGAGAGTGTTCATAAGATACTGACACTCCCGAAAGAGAGAGGTGCAAGAAGAGCAGGGGGAAGGAGAGACAGCAAAAGGTAAGGGAGTAGCAGAAGAGTGAATGGCTTGTGCAGGCACACCTGACTCAGAAGGGACAGTCCTACTGCTAGCCAGTTGGTTCACGTCGGTAAGCGTCTCTACCTTACCCTTGGGCTTCTCCCCCACATCAGTACACACATTACAAGCAACTGATGGCGGCTTCTCTAGAAGGTCCTTAGTTGGCTTCACACATTTTTCATCTAATGCAATCAAGTCAGATTTTAGTTTGTCACAATTTTTGCATGGTGAGCTAATAGGGTCCTTAGAAGCATACTAAGCCATTTTCTTATTGTAGTCGATCATTTCTTGAAACTGTTTTGAGACAGATTCAAGTTTAGCGGTTAATTTAGGACAGTTCAAACATGAAGCAATAGGCTCAAGTAATGAAGCTTGTAATTCGGCAATTTTGTGATCTGCCCTTTTTAGGTTCATCTTCAAATTATTGCAAGTTTCACAAGTCTCGAGCAGATCAAGAAGCATGGTATAAAGACCTCTAAAAGCATTGTCCTTATCCTCACATGAGGTGCAAGATGTAGTCTCAACAACAGGGGACGAAAGAGTAACTACCCTACTCATCTCTAGTTCAGCAAGTAGACTAACATTCTCCACCTTAACCATGTCTAACTCAGAGGACACACTATCATGCAAGGTCCTTAGCTTCTCCAAGTCATCGAGCAAAGCAGTACAAACATCACAATCGTCACGGGAGGGAGCAGATCTAAGTGAAGTAAGCTCCCGTGACAAGCTCTCTACTTCCTTCTCCAACTCACTACACCAAGCTCTAGATCTAGCATGGAATTTCCCTAGCTTAAGAAAAGCATCATTAAGCTGGTCGTAGGAAGGCTATACCTCGTCAGAGTCAGAATAGAGCTCGTTGTCGCTGATCTCGCCCTCAAGGGCCATGAAGCACATGCCGGAGAAGTCGTCACCACCCTTGGGGTCTTGCTCGTTCATCCCATCGTCGTCGTTCGACCCCTCCACCTCGCTGAGGTCGAGGTCGTCGAAGTCGGAACCGGGGCAACGACTCCTGGATCATCTGTGTAAATCGCACTAGTCCAGGATCAGCTAGTGCACACAGTGAACAACAAAGATAAATATCAACCATAATGACATTTATTTAATTTAAAGAGTACGGCCTTATGGCCAGCGTTTACATCATCGCACATTGGCAAATATAACTGCAAAAGAAACTGCGGAAGCGAAGCTGAAAAAGCGAAGCCCAAGCCTGCCCACAGGCAAACAACTGCAAGACGTGGCCTACTCGCTTTGGTCTTCACCGTAGTCGAAGTCGTCTTCCTCTGTGTGGAGATAGCAACGTGAGTACAAACTTGTACTCCGCAAGTCACACGGAGAAATGCAATACAATGATAAAGGCTTCAATGGAAGGCTCATAGGGTTAGTTTGCATAAAACAGCATTTAATGAAATATAATAAATAGATTGAAAAGGTTGAATTTAATACAATACGTAAAGACGGTACTTGTAATTGAAAATATTACCGTCAGTGCAGGCTTCGACCAAACACCAACCTATCCACGGGCATCCCACCCGGACCATCTTTTCCAAAAGATCACGTATGGATTCCATCCATCCACACGCTTCCACTGCGCAACTCTCTCACGGATTCCATCCATCCGTAAGGTTTTCATCTCTCGTGGGTTCCATCCATCCACAAGGTTTTTGAAAATATTTTTGAAAAACAAAGTCTAATCCATGAAAAACTTTTACTCGGCATGCCCATGACCGTGGGCACGGCTATCCAGGATAGGTTATACACTCTGTAGAGGTTGTACAACTTTACCCACAAGACACGATCATCCCGTTTTACCACTAGATTACACACTTCCTTAGGTGTGCGGTTAGGAGTCGTGACAAGGCCTTTACAATGCAAAGCCTTCAACCTGGCCAAGCCAACTCTAAGGTTTCACCCCAGTAAGGAATCCACCAGACCGGGACCCCCTCTTGAGCCGAGTGAGACTTCTCATGGCCTACGCCACGCTCACTTTCAACCTACGAAATGGCTCAGGTTGGGACCCGCAAATTATTCAGCCAGGGCTGTCCCATACCAGCCTTGTGGTAGTACGATAGGGCTTTGCAATAGTAGCTCACAGACCGGTCCTTAATTGACTTAGGCTCGACCACATACCCCTTGTGCCCGACAATCAACACTGTGTCTCCGAACAACAGTGCATGCCTGCACCCACCACCTAACCATTAGCCTAAGTCTAAACCAGATTTTATATTTTGTTTTCAAAATATTTCATAATCCTTCTTGACTCACCGAAGTCAAGAATACAGTTCAAAGCTTAACATTTTATGTGAAAAGGTACCCCAAAACAAGAGTATGTCTAAGCAGGTCTAAGCATTTGATAAAATGTTCTCTAGTCAATACTAATGTACTAACTAGAGTTTGATCTAGGGTGACAAGGTATCAGGGAATTCAATGTCAAAGGAGGTAATAACAAACAGGTATTAACTAAAGTTAAAATTGAATTGAAATACATTGAATAAAATTATGCATGCAATATAATTTAAAACAACATAGTTTTATTTGAAATTCTGGGATCAACATGATCAAGGAGTGTGACTTGCCTTGCTCTTCAACTTGGTTTGAATCTTCGTCGAAGAAATTTCCCGAATCGTCGAAGTCTACACGTCAAAATAACCCACCAAATTCAAATAAATTCAAATTAAACTCAAATATTTGAATTGAGACTAGAAATGGATAGAGGGAAATTTTTGATGAATTTAGAAATTTGAATGGGCTAAATCGGAGTTAGGACGAAGGAGAACAGGCTCCGGGAAGTTTGAAAAGAGGGAAAATGAAAAATCAGCATTTTTGGAATTATTTTCCTAAAGGAAAATCTGAATTATTGCGTCAGCAGGGAATTTCTTTTTTTGGCCGGATTATTTTTTTACGGGAAATTCGGGCTTATTGCGCCAGCTGACGTCAGCCCGAGGGGGGTTTGACTGACAGTGGGCCCTTGGTCCACGGACCAAGTCCACTGGCGGGTGAGTCGGCTGAGGTGGCACAGGGAGATGGGGTGGCAGCCGACAGGGCGGGGTTGCCGACATGGCCGGGGAGGTGGCGCCCACGTTAGCTCCGGCTGCTGACGTGGCCAGGCTGGCCGGGGCACGCTCGGCCCGTGGAGCTCGCCGGCGCACGGCGGCTCGTCGGCCGCCGGCGATGGGCGAGGAAGGGAGAGGGGAGCGCGGCGATCCCAAGGAGGGGCGCGGTTCTTACCGGCGGTGACCGGAGACAGCCGGCGGCGAGGGTGGTGCGGCGGTGGCTCGGGTCTCACGGTGCGACGGCGGTTCGGCGGCGCTCGAGCCTCGGGGAGAGGCGGGGGAGCTGCGCACGGCCACGGGGAGGCCGAAGGAGGCGACGGCGTGGCGCGAGGGCGACGGAGGCGGCGGCAATTGCTCGCCGTTGCTTTCGCCGGCGCTCGGGGAGATGCCGCACGGAGCGGGGCGCTAGGGGCTCGGGAGAGGGAGAAGGAGGCGGAGCGAGGTGGGGCGAGGAGAAACGGGGCCGGGGAGGGGTATTTATAGGGTCGGAGGGGGAGGGGAGCGGCGCGCATTTCTCGCCGGCGATGGCGCGGGGCGACGGGAATGGCGGGGATTACGGGGGACACGGTGCGGGGATGGGGGAGGAATTCGGGCGCGGGAATGGCGGAGAAGGTGGGCGCGTAGGACACGGCGCGCGCGGGAGAGAGAGGAGGGGCGCCGGGGAAGGCGGGAGCGGGCGCAACGGTCGACGGCGGCGGGAGGAAGGGGAAGGCCGCGCGGGGAAGACGACCCCGACAGGCGGGCCCGGGTGGCAGTGAGAGAGAAGAAAAGAAGAACGCGCGGGCGGCCGAGATGAGGGGAAGGGAGATCGGGCGGCCGAGAGCGAGGCGAGGCGGGGACGGCCGAGATGGGGCGAGGGAGCGACGTGACGGGCAGGGAAGTGAGGAAGGTGGGATGGGGTGGGCTGCGGGGATGGCCCGAAGGGGACGGCGTGGCGAGATCCAGGCCGTCCACTTGGCGAACGAAGGGAGAGAGGGATTTTATTTTTATTTTCTGATTTTGATTTTTCAAAAAAGGCTAGGAATTTCATTAAGCCTCAGAAAAATATGAAATAAACTCCAAAAATTCCAGACAAATTCAGAGAATCTCCTGGAGACATTTTGGACTTAATAAAAATACTTCCAACTAATGTTGGTATTTAATTTTCATACTTAAAATACTTTTTAATTTCAAAAATACACTTTTAAACTCCAGAAAATCCAGGAAACCAAATAAAAGCCAAATAACTCCAAATAATTAATTTCACATAAGATTGTTATGGAAAATCAAAATATCATTTTATTTAATAATAATTTTAGGATTTTCTGAAAATGCTTTTCAAATCCAGCTTTTTTTTCAAAAACAGAAATTCAGGGCAAATCCAAATTTAAACTTTAGGCACAAAAACACTTATTTTAATTTAGATTTTTATTTTAATCAATTTGTAATTACTTATTTAATTTTTATTTTAATAAAAACCTGGGCTGTTACAGCGGTGAGGACGCGGTGGAAGAGCTTCTTGGCTTTGCCAAGGTCGCGGAATTTCTTCTTGCCTTGGGCATGAGCTAAAGGCTTCTTGTTGCGGTTCTTGTCAATGTAGTCGTTCTTGCTCACACCGCCGTAGTTTCCCTTGCCCTTCCCCAGCTTGGGGCAATTCTTTCTAAGCATTTAAGACTTTCTCCCGTGTCATTGAGAATAACATTCTAGATGGACAGATGCCTTCTTGAGCTTCAAGTTGAAGGTGACGAAGCATCTTAGACTTTCTCTCGTGTCATTGAGAATGCGAATGTCTTTGTTAGAAATAATTTTGACTTAGAGTTCAAGATGTAGTATAGTCCATCTCCGTGTGTAACTCAAGTTGAAGTTGTGTCCAACTTAAAGTCCGAATACATATGCTAGTAGAAGATTATTAGCGTATATATTGAGAAGGCTTGTAGCCAATTTTGTAAGAAAAAGCAAGAAAAAAGAAGAGCAAATAAGAGAATAGAGAAATTCAAAAATTCTCCTATGTTCTCTCAGTTTATTTGCGATGTGTGCATTTTCTCCTGGAACAAAGTTAACAAGTGGTATTAGAGCCTAGCCGAGAACTAAGTGGCTAAAAATATCATCTTGACGATTCAGTCTTCGTGCGTCTCTCGGTCGTTTGTGCGCTTAGTACCGGCGCAAGGAAAACTGTCACATCCTAAAAATTTGCTTTATGTAAAAATTTAATTTCAAATTAATTATTTTAAAGTATATGAACTTTATTTGGATTTATCTGGATTTTATTTCAAAAATCAAATGCAAGAAAATGTATTTAAAATATTTTATTAAAGCCAAAAAGAGTTTATTTTATTTTTCCTAACCTTCCCTAAATTTTTAATTAATTTTTGAGAATTTTATGGATTTAAAAATCAATTTTAAAGTTAAAAAGTAATTTATAAAATTATGAAATGCAAATCTGAAATTAAAAATATTTTTCCTAAGTCTAAAAGAACTCCAGGAATATTCTATAATTTTTCTGGAATTTTTAGACATTAATTATTATTTTCTAAGTATTTATAAATTTTCTAGTATTTTCTAAAATTCAATCCGAAAGTAAAAATTAATTTAATCCTAGCTTGCCACGTGTCGCTCATAGATTGAATCCATCTCTCTCCAGGATTTAATCCTAGCCATACAAAGTCACTTACCCCTTCATATCAATCCAAAGGCCATGATCTATTCACTTGCCACGTGTTAACAATCCGACGGCCCGTACCCCTTCACATCCCCTCTCTCTCACCGACATGCGGGACCCACATGTCATATGTTTCTTCTTCCTCTACCTCTCTCTCTCTCTCTTCCTCCATTGATATCGAAATAAAAGCTTGTAACACCGGCCGTTACTTCCACTTTATTGCCCGTTTGAGTGTGCGTTTAAGCCCCCACTTCACTCCCCACTCACGGCCAGCCGCCTCCTCCCTTTATTTCCTCTCTAAAGCCGCCGGCCATTTCTCTCTCTCTCTCCATCTATAAAATCCCCGAGCGGCGGTTTTTCTTCCCCTTTCGGCCACCTCTCTCCCCGCCGCCCTCCTCCTCCCCTTCGGTTGCCATTCCGCCGACGTGCGCCACCGTCTCGGCCACCTCCCGTCGCCGCTCCAACTTCATCCGCCGCCGCCGGCCGCCCCGGGCCCCGCCGCTGCTCCTCTCCCCGCCGCTACTCGCCATCCCGCCTCCAGCCGCCGGCGAGGCCTCCGGCCGTGCGCCTCCTGAGCCGCCCGTGAGCGCCGCCCGCGTGGCATCCAAGTGGCCGGTCTTGCCCGCGTGGCGCCAAGTCATCGGAGCGCCACCTCGTCCGTGACCGTCTCCCGCGGACTCGGTCCACGGTGGACCGGGCCCGCGTGTCATAAAATTCAAATTTTGAATTTTTGCTGATGTCATAATTAAGATTTTCCAGTATAAAAATAATCCCCAAAAATCAGCCTTTTTCATTTTCATTTCTTTTAATCTTTCGGAAGCCATAACTTTCTTATTTTAACTTCGTTTTGAGCCGTTCAAATTTGTAAATTTTTCTAAAATCATAAACTATCCAAATATGCACTCTTTTTGAAGTTTTGAATTTTATTTAAATTTTGTTTGTATTTATTTGCTTTGTTTGTCTGTCTTTTCGCGCATAGATTCCGCCGTCGCCGAAGAATTTGTCGAGCCACAGCAAGAAGAACTAATCAGTGCAGAAGAAGGCAAGTCTCCGTTGAACATTTTGAACCTATGTTTGTGAAATGTTTTTAATTATTTTAAATTTAAGTGCATCGCTATTTACATAGAACCATAATTTTGTTTTAGAAGGTTAGTTTAATCCTATCATTGTTATACCCTCGATTGAGCTTGAATGCCATGTACCTTTGTAACCTTAGGATTTTCTTTGTCTCAATAATGAGATTATTATAAATCTTTGATAAATATTAGAACGGTAGAAAAATTCTTAGTCATGCTATTTAATTCTTTTGTAACTTTGGAATGGGAATTATATTTCATTCAACTGGTATTTGTATTTAGAAATAAGAGGTGATTGGTGTTGCCACTATTCTTTTAAAAAAATAAATAAAATGTGAAAATTGTTTTAGACCAGGGCGGATGGTTGATTTGGATTGGTGCGGTAAGCATGAGATCTTGTAAAGTGTATGTTCCGCCCTAGTCAAATAAGGACCGACGCTTGTGATTGTCTAGACTGAGCACTACCGTACAACCCCAAGTCTATATGAGTACGACCTAGCTGATTAACTTACAATTGTCTAGTTTAGGTGCCACCAGTGGAAAGTGGGTGCTAGGGATTTACTGGTTATTCACAGTGAGAGACAGGGATTTACTGTACTCATATGGCGCAAGAGGGGGCTCCGGACTGGGTGGATTTAACCCTTCTGCGGTGAAACCTCAGCGGGTGATGTCTGGCTAGACTATAGTGAGGTAAAGGCTTTGTGATATTTTATCTGGGTCTGATGCCGAAGGAAGCATGGTGACTATTAGGGTAATCTATCTCTTGGGGGGTAAAGTTGTACATCCTCTACAGAGTGTTAAACTATTCGAATAGCCGTGCCCACGGTCAAGGGCGGGCAAGGAATGCATTCACATGGTAGACTTTTGGTTTTGATTTTAAAAACAAAGTTTTGGTATCCTGAGAGTGGAGGGAACTCTCGGAAGAGTATCCTAGTGGTTGGAGCCAGTGCGGGTGGATGGAACCCGATGTTTGAAACTTAACTGTTAGAGTTGGATAATTAGTGTTGGTGGATAGAACCTTCACTATAATATGCTTATTAGTTTCAGTTAAAATAATTACTTTACAAAGTTAATGCCTTCGAAAATATTTAATGTTATTTGAAATAAAATATTGCTTTGTGCAAAAGAACCATATAGCCTTCCTTTGTTAAGCCTTGCATCTACTGTATTACTTTCCCAAGACTTGCGGAGTACTTTATGTACTCACATGCTGCACTAAAATCAACTCAGAGAAAATGAAGCTCAAGATGGTGACTACGACTACTTCACGTGTGGATTCGATGAAGGTTTCCCAGAGTTCTAGGTTGCGCTTCCCCAGTCAATCGCCTGTAGCGTATTGATGGGTCTTCGCCGGATTTATCTTCTGCTTCCGCTGTGTTTTGTGTGTGTGAGGTCTTGAAACCTCATTTGTAATAATGAGACCTTTTGGTCGGTACTCTCTATTATTGAAATAAAGCGTTGTTGGTTATGTAATCATTTCTGTTTGACTGTGTGCACTAGCTTTGATCTGGGACTAGTGTTGTAATACACAAAGGGTCCGGGTTCGGAAATCCGGGGTCCTGACAAAAACCAAGCGGGACATCAGCGACAGTGCCTCGCTTTTATCTACGGTTTCGAAGCAATGCCAAGAACAGCAGCTTGCGCCAGGAAAAGTGGCCGAGAGATCAAGCGCTCAGCGATGATGATCAACACTGCTCTGAGGATGAGTTGAGTCAAAGATGTTGAAAATATGTGTCGCCGTCCAAACTCAACTAAGGTGAAAAGGAATCAGAACGTTGAGGAGATGTGTTACCATTCTATATCAAGTATAAGTTTAGTGAGTCGTAGTTGAGACCGACTACCTCAATATTTTAGAATCTTTGCATCTGGATGGACTCGTACCAGTTGAGTTGAGTTTCTATATGTAGCTTGCATGTAGAATGCTTCATGTGGAGGCGTGGCTGGTAGTTCATAATGCATTGGGACTAAAACTAGAGTATGTCAAGTCAAGATTAAGGGGAAGATTGTTAGAAATAATCTTGACTTAGAATTCAAGACATAGTAGAGTTCGTCTCCGTGTATAACTTAAGTTGAAGTTATGTCCAACTTGAAGTCCGAATACGTATACTAGTAGGAAATTATTAGCCTATATATTGAGGAGGTTTGTAGCCAGTTTTGTAAGAAAAAACAAGAAAAAAGGGGGAGCAAATAAGAGAACAGAGAAATTCAGAAAGTATCATGTGTTCTCTCAATTTATTTGCGATGTGTGCGTTTTCTCCTGGAACAAAGTTAACAGTCATTATGGCAACATATGAAGATACGCTCCTTGGTGACGTCCAAGTGTACCCGGAGAGGGGAACTATTGCTTTCTCTGCTAGTTTGGACGGCTGGGCTTTCACTCTCACTAGCTTTGGTAAGATGTACTTGCATGAATGATTAGAAGGATAAGCTATGGCCTATGTTGCAGAAGCTTGGAGTGACCATGAAGACTGAAGAGAAGGAGCTAATGGGCAAGGCTCTCATGAAGCGTGTTATGCAGACTTGGCTGCCAGCTAGCAACGCTCTATTTGAGATGATGATATTCGGATTTTTTTATGAATAATATATTTTTATTCAAAATAACAGAAATATACCTTGCCAAATTTTTTTACAAAAATAGGCTCCAGTCGTCTGCCTAACCGTCGGGCGACTAGAGCCTATCACCCAACGCCTGTGCGACACGTAAGCAATCCACTGGCTGTTGAACAAATTGATTACAGAACACACTATATAACCACTTGCCAGGATTTTCAAGAGATGAGGTATAGTGGTTTTATGAAGGTCAATTTTATTTGTAAACATGTTTAAATTAAAATAACAAAGTAAGAACTTCTTAAGAGATCGTGGTTTCAAAAACATGATTACCAGATTACAACATTACCAAATCTACTTATGTCTTGCTATTGGAATCATCCATTAAACA
This sequence comes from Dendrocalamus latiflorus, assembly GCA_017311315.1. Taxonomy (NCBI): domain Eukaryota; kingdom Viridiplantae; phylum Streptophyta; class Magnoliopsida; order Poales; family Poaceae; genus Dendrocalamus; species Dendrocalamus latiflorus. The sequence goes on along the minus strand of CM029639.1, from coordinate 24,936,770 downwards.
CAACTTCATTTACCGGAAGCATGATGTATTCATTTATAATTGACTCTGTAGAGTAGCCTAGTTTTACCCATAAAATTTCTCACTCTCACAATGTCATGCAATAGACACACAACAGTTAGCATGTGACTAAGTTGAGAAAACAAGGTGTTTCACTGCTCATCTCTTTATATAGCCTCTACTCGGTAGGGATTAGGCAACATAGGTAGTCAGCATTCCACTGGCCAATGCGGAAAGCGTGTGACCTAAGTCCTATGTAATCCTACCATTGTTAAATATGGTTTTACTTTTTCCATACCACCCACTTTTATGCATGTGGGATATTCCCTTCTAGAACCCCAATGCCCTATAGATATTTAATCAAGTTGAGTAGCTACTAAACCAGGTTTGACAAGTCAAAACTTGTGGTTGGACGATCACTATGTTGTTTACTTAGCATAAGGTTATAGTTCTTACTTTTTACTGAGACAACTTCCATCCATAAACCAATATTCCATTGCTCTATTGCATTGCTACCCATCCGATCCAAGCCTCCTCCCTATGGTAAGATCAAGAAACCCAACCATCCAGTTGCTTCTTATGATGCCCCTTACCCTAGTACCTTTTTTATAATTCTACCAGCAAAGTGCCATGTCACTTAGTAGTATGAAATAAATGAGTTCCTAATCTACCATGGATATTTAAATAGTACATTTAGTATTAGTAGGGTTTGTCAAGGTGAATATGGCCATCAAATTAAATAGGGCTTTTTCTGTGGTAGGATATAACTAAGTATCATGTCATTCTAAACATTTAGTGTACATAAAATAAAAGTGCATAAATAACAATAATGAAAATATTGTAAATAAATAATTAAAATAGTGTGGGTTCAACATGATCAAAAACATGTAGTCTCCAGGTTAGACACTGACTTCTTCAATTGCTCATGTAGCTATTATGCTAACCCACTTGTTGGGACTGAATACTAGCATGGAAAACAAATACAAATAAGTTCCTGCTTTGCAGAATATAAGCTGGGAACAAAATACAATCAAATAACCAAAAGGACAAAAAAAATAGGTTTGGGTGGTCCGGGTTTAGATGGTGCGTGAGTTGACTGATCAAAGTTGGAATTGGGCCAGGTGGATTTGAGACGATTGAAATGGCTATATATATTAGTGGGCTTTTGGTGAATAGTAGCAGCTAGAATAGTACTAAATAAGGGTTTGAAATAACATCCGGGCTTTCTACGATTTTATTGGAGTTTGGGATGGTGAAATAGAGCTGAGAATGGGCTTCGTGGGGTCAAAATGATCGAAATAGAAATAAATATGTATTTTGGGTTTTGGGATGAACAATAATGGGTAGGCACTATTCACTATCAGGTTCTAACATTGTTCATGCTGGGTAGGTTTGCTACAGTATCGGGTTTTCACTGTGCTACCAGGTCGGGTTGCTACAATGTAAAATTGGAATGAATAGTAATGAATAGCGTTTAGCCCAGCCCAACACGGTTCAGCTTCTCCATCTCACAGTTACTGTAGTAGTCAAAATAGGGGGTTTTTGTAACGGAAACTCCTGATGCTACAGCGATCCCCAAAGAAAACCAATGGCATGAATGGGTTGCTTGGGTTGAGGGAATCCATTTTTGGGCTTTGGGGGTGGTCGGTTTGCATGGGATGGCCAACGGCGAGGAGGGGAGTTCTCGAGAGATTTTCATATCACAGTTGTTGTAGGAGAGCTAATTGGGCAGTTGCATGGTGGATTTAGCTTCCTTGGGGTGTGTTTGTGTTGATGGTATAGCTAGATTGGGCTATGGTAGCTTGCTTTGGTGCATCCATGGTGGGGTGACTTCGGTCGGTGGGGAAGATGGTGGTTAACAAGCTATGAGGTTTGGCGAGCCATGGCGATGCTTCGGTATGGTTTCCAGGAGTATGAGGACACTACAAAAGCAAGAATTGAAGAATCGTAAGGGATATAACTTGAATTGGAAAACAAGGCTTACCGGATTCTCTTAGCAATGTCGATGTTCCTTCGGCCGGCGAGGAAGAAGAGGAGTGTCTAATGCTATCTGGGAATCGATGCGTGCTATTGAGGGAGCTCTAGGCTTCTTATAGTCACTCTAAGGTTGTTTGGAACAGGGTTTGGATTAGTCCACCAAATGATGCATGCTCGTGTCAGGAAGACACGGGAGAGCTTGGCGCAGCTAGCTACGATGTGGCACGGTGCCTCCTCAGGCGCAGCAATGCGGCGGTCAAATATGTTAGGTTAGTTGAGAGGAGTATGAGAGCGGATGGGCAGTGAGAGAGTGAAGGGAGAGACATGTGCGGCGGGGAGGCGAGGTGGCCACGACACATGCTCAGGTGGGTTGGCAAGCATTTGTGGAGGCTAGTAGCGTTGGGAGCAGTGGTCAAGAGTTGTAGCTTGGGTGGTCGGCCATGAGACAGAGGCGGGCGGCGGCGGCGAACTCTGGCTTGATTTCTCCTATGGGATGGTAAGGGCACATTGAAAGCCATTCTCAGAGGCGAGGCAGATGAGGTAGAGAGGGATGACTTGGGTTTTATGGTGGTGACTGAGCCATGAGAGGGGTAGCAGGATTTTTGGTGGTGACTTGTAGCTTTTGGGATTTTTGTCAGACAAGGAATAGTGTTCATGGTGGTTGCGGGTTGAGCCGATGATTGGAGGACATGTCAAGGCCAGGAATGGAACCAAAAGTTTGGAGAAGCTGACAAATTTGGTGAAGATTTGATAGAAACCAAAGTTCAAAGAAATTCAAATTGCTTTTGAATTCTAGGTCATTTGAAAAGGTAATCCTTTTTCTGCTAACTATGCTATGAAATGACTTAACAGTGCCATAAAGCCGGTTAGTTTTTGAACTTCTTTCTTCGTGGTCAGAGGGCACATCCACTCGATGGCTACTATTTTCTCTGGATGAGCTTCAATCCCTCTAGCCGAAACTAGAAAACCAAGAAGCTTTTCATAGAAAACTCTGAAAACACATTTCTTCATATTTAACTTAAGGTTGTACCTTCTTAAGTTATCAAAATTTTCTTGCAAATTTGAGATATGGCCTCTGATGTTGACACTTTTCACTACCAATTCATCAACATTGACCTCTTAAGTTTTGATCAATCTATGGACTATAGGTTTTTTTGCATTAACCTTAGAAAAGTGGCACCGGCATTTTTGTGTCCAAACAACATTTTCATATAACAGAAAGTTCTATATGGTGTGATGAAATAAGTTTTCGAAATAAGTTTTCTCTTCATCTTCTTTACTCATACCAGTTTGATGGTACCAAGAATATGCATCTAAGAAGCTTACTAACTCACTTCCGGAGGTAGAGTCAACAATCTAATCAATGCAGGGGAGGGACAAATCATACTTTGGATAAGCTTTATTAAGATCTATGAAATCCACACACATTCACCATTTCCCATTACTTTCCCTAACAATTAAAGGGTTGGCGAGCCACTCGAGATGGTCAATTTCACGACTGAGGCTAACCTTGAGAAGCTTGTCAATCTCCAACTGGATTGCGTCCTTTCGATCAAGTGCAAAATGGCGCAGCCTTTGCTTGAGTTTTTTGTCAGGTTGAAGTGCTAGCCTGTGCTCAATCACCTCCTGGGGACACTGGGCATCTGAGTTTGCTTCGAGGAAGGAGACGAGCAACTCTTCCTATTTAGGATTCAGTCATATCCCTACTTTGACAGTTCTTGAAGGTCTATCCTTGTCGAGAGGTACCTCCTTGACTTGGTCGGAGGTTTTTGGAGCCACTTTTGGTCTTGAGTGTTTCACTTGCATAGAAGACGGGTTAGCATTCCTAATTGGTAATTCATTTACCAGTTCAAGAGACTTACAATCACATGCATATGCCATTGTTTAGTCCCCTCGAACCATTATGGCCCCTTTTGGCCCTAGAACTTTGAGACTTTGGTAACCATAATGCGTGGCTACCAAAAACATGGCTAAACGAGTCAGCCAAGTATCCTATTGGATGCAGTTTCAAAATCTACTACATCAAATGAGATCCTTTCCATTCAAAAGTTATTAGGACTTTTCAACATAACCAATAGGGACACTTGCCCGATCAGTTTAGCCAAAGATCCCAGAACTATGCCATGAAAGGTATACTTCACGGGCTTTATTTTTGACTTACGAACATGCATTTCATCTATAGCTCTCATAAATAAAATGATAAGAGAACTACCTCCATCAACTAGAACTCAATTAACCTTAAAGTTATGCATAGTAGGTTCTACAATGATAGGAAACCTACCTGGTTGAGTTAAAGGGGGTGGAGTAGTCTTCTCGGCTAAAGGAGATGGTTGTTTTTCACTATCTGGATGGCTTGACGATGATTGGTGCATCGGTGAAGTTCACCTCACATTCCATGGTCTTCAGTTGTCGTCTAGACTTGTAGGAGGAGGATCTACAAAAGATCACATAAACAGTGTGCTCTGGCTCCTAGTACTCCATTTCTTCACCACCATCCTTACCTTTTTTGGTGCTCGATTCTCTGACCTCCTGTATAGAAGGGATAGGATCCTTACTCAAGTAGAATTCTCAAGCTTCTTTTGCCAGGCACGGTAGTTATGGAGATCATGCCCGATCATTTGGTGAAGTGGACACCACATTTTATTTCTCTTGGATTCATCGATCAGAGCCTTTCCTTTATTTTGACTAGAATAATCATTTTTAGTCTTGGCGTATTTCTCTAGAATCACAAGGACTTCTTTGGTATTGGGCTTACGATTCTTCTTACCATTTGGTGATTTCGTGAACTTCTTCCTTCTTCTCCAGGCCTAGTTGAGGAATCTCCTCTATCTGATTGATGGCCTTATTCCATTTGACTGTTTCACTAGTGGCAGCATATTTATTGGCCATACCGAATAGCTCGATGATTGTCTGTGGAGAGTTCATTGCGATGCCCTCCATAAATTGTCCATTCCTAGTCCAGCCTTCAACGCATGGATAACAAAAGAATCTATCACCTCTGAGATAGAGTACGAACTTAACTCAACCTTTTGATGTATTGTCGCAAGGTCTTATTGGGATCTTGTTGGATCCGACGAAGGTCATCTTCCTTCCTAGGGCAATTGTACGTCCCATGGAAGTTGGCGATCGATAGGTCGCAGAGTTGTTCCCAACTGTAGATTGATCCTACCAGTCAGTTGAGCAATCACGACCAGGTAGAACTCTTGAGAACTGTTAACAAATAATTTGCCATCACATTGTCATTGCCTTCCTCAGCCCTGATTGCAGTGGTGTAAATCTATAGAAATTCCAATGACTTTTGCTATCCATCACATTTCTCAAGATTTGCTAGTTAGAAGCTTTTCGGCCAGCATACCGCTTGAAGGCCTGGCAAGAAAGCCTGGCAACATGTGATTAGGTCATGGCATCTTCTTTGGAAGGCACTAGAATGTAATCCATTGGAGACATATATCTTCGATAGTCATAGTGGGGAGCTGGTGCCTCTATCTGATCGTGGACACTCAAATGGTGTCCCCAATTGGATACATAGTTTAGATGATGGCGTAGATCGTTTGGACCGTATCCCTGATTTTGTATATCATGATGAGGGGGAGGAGTTGCTTTATTTTCAAAGAGCCTTTTTCTCTCGTGGCTTCCTTGTCAAAACCTTTTAGCAGGTCTTGTTCCTATTGATAGATTATTATCAGCTCGACCACGTTGGCTTCTACCATGTGAGGAATGCACGAATGAGGTGAACATTTGTCTCTAAGATTGCTTTTGCTCTCGATAAATCTCTATGTGTGGCATGGTCTGTGGGAGCATATCCCAAGGTTTCTGCCAGAGAAGGGTCTAAGCTATTAAGAATATCATGCATACGTTGTAGGTTTTAAACAGTTACCGAAGGCCTCAGAGCGTTCCTATCAGCATAAGGAGTATGATGACTTGAGCTTTGCCCTGAGTTCCCTACTCGCTCCACGCTATTTAGCAAGCGAATAGGGGTAGAAATAGGTAGATTAGATGGTCGATATCCACTAGGTCCATTATTTTCAACTCCTTAGGGTGAAGCAGGAGTGTTCGTACCATTCTAACCAGCGGATCGTGGGGGAGTCTGCCATGAAGAACCATGCATGGCATCTGCAGCGGTATCTCTGATTGTGTTAACTTTGTGCTTCTAGTAGAAATCTCCTGACGAACTCCCATCGAAGCTGAGGGAGAGCCTTCCATTGCTTCGGCAAGTAGTTTTCATGATGGAGAACAATTAGAGACCATCATTTTTGGATGGCTGTGTAGTGGACTCAATCTGATCCAGTGAATTGTCAATCGAATGATGAGAGTTATTATCTTCGCCCAACTTTTTGCCAAGGGTAACTTTATCGACAACGTGACTAGGTGTCGACCAGCTCCTGTAATACGTAGGAACTATTGGAGAATAGTGGTCACCCACGACTGCATTGAAAGTACTCTGACCCTCGGATAATGGTGTCACGCTCTTGTTGCCAAGTTTGCTGGTTGAAAGTAACGGGCTTGCCACGGTACCTGTGCATTTCGACAAGGCAAGAATGTCTGATTCCCCTGGTAACACTGATGATAGTGCAGCGTGTCTTCTTCTATCCGATCGACTTCATTGGTCTTAAAGACTAGCCAGCCTGGAATGGAGGATGAGGAGGAGGCATCGTCTTCTATGGCGCAAAATGCATGCATCTATGTCGAGGTCGACATAGTCTGCCAAATTGAAACAGTTCTCCTCATCCCAGGTTTCTTCCATGATCACATGGGCGATGTGACAGAAATAGGGGAGGATGATGCTTGCTGATGAGAAACTTCGAGGACTCAGTGCCTTGTTCCCCACGAATGGTGCTAGTTGTGGACGGTCAAGTCACCGACCTTACAAAATGTGAGAAAAAATGTCTAAATTCCTTGGAAGGATTTAGGAGGTGAATAGGGATGATCATTATTGTTGTGAACTGGTTACAAGATGCTCCCAACTAGAGATTATAAGAAGGGTGCTACTAGACCTAGCCTTTGTAGTGTCCTATCTGGTTGGAGCTCTTGATTGATCTTCTGAGATTGGGCCTCAGATGTTGTTCTGTTGTGTTGTATTTGCTTCTCTTATCTTTTGTCCTCTCTTATCAACCCTTAAATAGCACTGAAGGGGCGTCAGTTATCCATGTGGGTAGGTGTCTTGTTGAATCATCCCGTCTGGTCGAGCAGGCGGTTGCTGTCAGAGAGAGAGAGAGATCTGACAATAACTAATATTCGATTATTGTTAGTGGGAGAGAATCATGGAGACAACTGCATGGCTATTATTGTCAGAGACGCAGGGCCAAATCATCATGCTATTTGGAGCAAATAAAATAGGTGTTTTATTTGTCGCACGAAAGTAACTGTCTAGAGACTGGTCCTTATAGCAGTTCATGAGATCTCCTAGTGGTCTACTAGTTGGGTAAAATATATAGCAAACCTCCAACTAGGGGTACTTGGGTAATTGCCTTTGGAAGCTTATGACCGCAAAGGTCTTAGGGCCTTAATTGAGTATTAAAGCCGTATTCAATGGATTATTTAATCCTCGTTAGTTAGGGTTAGGGTGGGAGGTAGTATGGGTGAGTTATATAGGTGAGAGAGGGAGAGGATCTGAGCCACAGGATCTTGATCCAATAGTGGGAAAAATTGACTGTGATTTAAAACATTCAAGCAACTGTATAATAATCGGCTCCTTTTTTATTAACTTAGAGATCATATTTGCCTATTCTTTAATGCTCCATTGTGTTTCCTAGTTATAGTTCATGTATTACTATTGATAGTGTAGAATTGCTATATATATCACTCGAATGATAATGTTTTGAGCAACTCATTGAATTTCTAACCTTGCGATTTGCTTAGAGATTTGTACTCCGACCGGCAAGATCATCTTCTCTGGTGAGCTTGTCGTCCTCCTCCTCTCTGGCATTGTCGTCTCCCGCCGCTGCCACTGGTTAGGGTTCAGTGTTCATTGAATCCCCCTGAGCTTAGAGAGAGACCTGGGCGGCAGTTTGTGGCAGTGGCGGTGGCGCCGCCACCTTGGCCACGGGTTGGAGGAGGGTAGTGGTGCCTCTAGGGATAGGGAAGAAGGCGGATTGACAACGGTAAAGGAGGAGGTAGGTAGCGGCGACAACATCTGTGGGAGGCGGAAGCAGCAGGGGGAGAGCTTGCCGGCGCCAGTGGTAACACAGGTGAGGCGATGGGGAGGCAGCGCGGGGGCGAGATTGGTAGGGTGGCAGTTTGCATGCTAGGGGTCGGCTTGGGTTGAAGGCTAGGTAATAGTCAAATTCTTTTTGATTTATGACTTATTGCTTCTCTCAAACAAACAAATGGGATAATATTTTCGCTGTTGTTTCAAAGCAGCTTATCTAGATAATCTTTTTGAAACGACTTATCAGTATTCTGTTTGTTCATATAAGCGGTCATGGTAGAGCTACAAATCATAAATTATAACTATAAGTTATAAATCATAGTTGAAAAGAATTCATCTAATATATAGAACGGCCGGTTGATGTGGACGGTTGGGTGGACAAGCGTTCACGGCGTGGGCCAAAAAGAAAAGAGGGAAAACTGGCTAGCCTATCCTAACGGTCTTGCCGGCCGGGTTACTTACATTACATGCCAACCTTGCCGTCGATCTGAGATTCGTGCTCAGGTCTCGTCTCAGTTTTCACTTTCACTTCGATCAATCGTCACTTGCCAACTCAGTATTCACCCCGTCTCTTCAAAGCTGGCAGGAGTACTCTAAGACACGCACACGCTACCTGCTCCGGCCGTATGCATCACAAGGTCCTGGAACAGACACTCTCTCCTCCCGAACATTTAGTAGCTCTCCTCTTTCTCCCTCCCATTCTCTACATGTCGAGATGGATCTTTACTTAGTGTTTCATAGCGTGCTGATGCATGTCAGTGCTACACTGATCGTCTTGATATACATCCCTCTCTCTATACCTGTGAAGCTCTTCATATGGGCGTTCGTGAAGCCCTTCAGCAAAGAGGACCTGAGAGGGAAGGTCGTGCTCATCACCGGCGCCTCCTCCGGCATCGGCGAGGTACGTACGCTCGCCAGTATCGCCATCCCATGTATGCATATATGCACATGCACACGTATGACCTGTCCGCCTATTATGCTGTTCATTTCGCCTGGGATAGATATATATACACACACTTGGCTAATAATTACATAGCTATGGATTTTTCTTCCAGGAGATTATGGTTTGTACATCCTTACATCTCTATATTCCTATGTATTTATATATGATACGGGCATTTTTTTTTGTCCTTTGGGGACCTGTTTGGAAAGAGGGATTTGGATCGAAATCCTTAATTTGAACTAAACCTTTTTCCTTTTTTTAGAACACACAAAAGGCTTGCTTGTTTTGGTATTAAAGCGATGAGAATAAAATACAACCACTCTATAAGCCGTTGTCTGAGCAACGGAATACCACATACCCTAATTTGAACTAGCCCTAAAAATTCCAATGTAGTCTGAAGGCTACCCAATATCTGCTAGTTTGTCTAATACAATATCGCAATTAGGCAAAATTACCGATTCTACTTTTCCGTGCTCACGGTACATGTACCAGATAAACTTATACATGGGCTCGGCCAGGTTCGGACTTTGACATATCACTTCTTATTATAGTAAATAGCTTTTAAAAGGCGTGACTTTTAAGATGGAGTCTACAGGTAAATTTTAGTAGACACTACCCTGAGTTCAGATATACCGACCAAAATCAGTTATGACTATTTTCCTCTGCATATCGTCTCTCACGAACAGCCAGAATTTAAAAGTCATAAACCACGCCGGCTGCCCCTCTGCTCTGCGGTCACGCTGACCGCCTGCGACTACGCCGGCCACCCCTCTCTTCTGCGGTCACGCCGACCGCCCACTGCTCTGTGGTTACTTCGACCGCTTGCAATCTTGCCGGTCGCCCACTGCTCGACACCTCCTCTTGACTACATCACGTCAACTTGATGCTCTCCTCTCAGTACAATGGTTCTTCCTTTTATACCCAGCTATACGACTACGAAGTAGACTCGACTACGACTACTATGATTCCGACACGAACACGATAGCCTGACTCGTACTTGTACACGTCCACGAGCACAACATGATGACTCGTACACGACTTCGACTGCTGTCTCGTACATGACTACGACTTCTAAACTAAAAATAAGATTACCAACGGGAACAAGCATGTAGATCACGGTGGAAGTTCGAACTTCGATATAACAAGAGCTAGCCGACGAGGCGAGGGTGGGCGCGCTCCACCAAAATGGCGATATCGCTGCTTCCAAGATATGCAAGATCGATATTTCTGACTGTTGTGCGCTTGTGCCATACATTAGTAGTACGAGTATATGATTGGACCGATGCTAGCTATGGCCACACCTGTCTTAGAATACGAGGCAAGCAGGTCTGAAATATCTCAAGCATCATCAATGATTGGTGTTAGCGTTGTGCAGCTAGGCATCGATAGGCAAAGTTTGCACATTGGATATACCTGTATCTGAATTAACTTGCCCGTTTGTCCCACCTTAATTAATTGAGAGTGTCTATACAACATTTGATTAATTTTGAGGAGATTTTGAGATGTTAGATGGAGATCCAACGTTCCAGATCAATTTTTTTTAGAGAGAATTGTATGGGTGGATCCATTGGATGGAGATCCAATACGCTAGATCATTTTTTAGGGGGCTTGTATGTGTGGATCCATTGGATGAAGATCCAACATCTCAGATCATTTTTTTAGAGAGAGCTTGTATAGGTACGTAGATCTGTTAGATTGAGATCCAACCCTGCAAAATCTAACTAATTTTACGCTCAAAAATAGTTGAATGTTCTAATTAATTAGGACCATAAATTCCGATTCTCGAGCATCATCAATCATTGGTGTTAGCGTTGTGCAGCTAGGCATCGATAGGCAAAGCTTGCACCTTGGATATATCTGTATCTGAATTTACTTGCCCGTTTGTCTCACCTTAATTAATTAGGACCATAAATTCCGATTTCAGCTTTAGGTTCGTAGATTTGCTTACCTGTGTCACTTAGCTAGGTTCACCTGTGGGATTCTTGCAGATACGCGATTTGTAATTAAACAGTCAGTTTTCAACGTGCCGTATGCATGCCGCGCGCGGAAGATGTAATCTTACACGCATATATAGATTAATTTGCTAACTTGGCTAACGATTGCACAGGTACTTGCCTACCAGTACGCGAAGAAAGGGGCATGCCTCGCGCTGGTGGCGCGTAGGAAGCAGGCGCTGGAGGGCGTCGCCGCGGCCGCTCGAGAACGCGGCGCGCCGGACGTCCTCGTCCTCCCTGCCGACGTCTCCGACGCTGACCAGTCGAGGCGGGCCGTCGAGGAAACCGTCGCGCATTTCGGCAAATGTGCAGTAGTCATTGCTCATTCTCTCCCTCCCGTTTCCTGTACATGGGTTAGCATTGGACGTAACACGTGCTAACGACGGCGTTGTCTTGATCATGTATATATATTATTCTCTATGTCCTGCATGCAGTAAATCATCTGGTTGCCAATGCCGGGATCTGGTCCACCTGCTTCTTCGATGAAGTCACCAACATAACTGCGTTCACCAAAATGATGGTATAATTAAGCGCAGCTAACAAATTGAGGTCCTTTTTTCAGAAAAAGTTACAATATTTGAAGCAGTAAAATAAGGTGACCTTTTGAACATTTCAGGATGTGAATTTCTGGGGCTCTGTGTATCCAACCTACTATGCCCTGCCACACCTCAAGGCCAGCAAAGGAAAACTCATCGTGTGCTCCTCCATGGCAGGAACGGCGGCTACATCAAGAATGAGCTTCTACAATGTAAGCAAAGAGGAGACACAACAATCTACATACCAGTACCACAAATCATTTTATTCTGAGGCTTTCTTTGTCTTTACGACAGGCAACCAAAGCAGCACAGCTCAGATTCTACGAAACACTGAGAGCCGAGTTTGGCTCCGAGGTAGGAGTCACCATACTCACTCCCGGGTACGTCGAGTCCGAGATAACCATGGGCAAAGGGATCCAGAAAGGCGGCGAGATCGCCGTCAACCAGGAGGCCAGAGATGTAAGTCGCAAGCTGCAACCAAACCAGATTCAGTTTCCTACATTCATATCTGCTCACTTAGATAAGTTTGAGCGAAAACTGCATGCTGAACAGAGCAAAAAATGTTCAAATTGCAGGTGCAGATTGGGGTGTTTCCGGTGGGCCGTGTCGAGACGCTCTGCGAGATAGCCCTGGACAGCATCCGGAAGGGCGATTGGTACGTGACATGGCCGTCGTTGTACCGGCCGCTGCAGCTGATTGCTTGCCTTGCCCCTGAGGTCCTGAACTGGGTATCCTACACGCTGTACAACACGAGCAAGGGGAGCCGGCCGCTCGGCCAGAGGATACTGGAGGCCACCGGAGCCAGACGGCTGTATCCGTCGGCTCTCCGGCATCCGGGCATCAAGACGGAGAAAAGCAACGGTGAAGATGCAGCGTGTAATGTGTAGGACACTTGCAAAAATAAGTGGAGAATAATCAGGGCGAAATGTTATTTGTTGTAGGCATCCAGCCTGTTTGGGGCTATAAAGCCCAGTGAGATATGTGTAATGACATGTATACCTCTATATGGGGTTCACAACTATGAGAATATTATTGTAACCATATCTTGTATGTATGTATGTATGTATGTATGTATGTATGTATGTATGTATGTATGTATGTATGTATGTATGTATGTATGTATGTATGTATGTATGTATGTATGTATGTATGTATGTATGTATGTATGTATAGATATATATGTATGTATGTATATATATAGATATATATGTATATACATATATATCTATATATATACATACATATGTATATGTATATGTATATGTATATGTATGTATGTATGTATGTATGTATGTATGTATGTATGTATGTATGTATGTATGTATGTATGTATGTATGTATGTATGTATGTATGTGTGTGTGTGTTTATTGCAACCATACCTTATGGGTATATATGTATACACACACGCTCTGGACATGGAGAAGGGGCAAGGTTAGCTCATCCATCACAACTACTCCACTACTCTCCTAGTTTACTGTTTAGCCTATAGCCATAACAGTTAAGGTCATCCATAGGGACGACAAAGAGCAAGCCGTGCACTTGAGAGGCGATGGCGCCCAAGAAGGCATCGTCGACAGCTAAAAGAAAGCGCAACACGACGACGGCGGTCGCCAATGCCAGGACCTTAGGTGGTGGGCCATCTGCGCCAACACATGGGGCCGGCGTGGATGGCGACGTCAGTGCGGTGAACGCTGGCATCAACATCTGCGTGGGTACAATCAGCCACCACGAAGACCGCCGAGGAGCAACAGTCGGCCCCGTCGATGGTGCAACGGTCGACCTCGTCAGCGGTGTCCATGTCAATGGGATCATCGGTGCTGACACCCACGTTGGCATACCTAGCAACCCTGGATCCAGCACGGGGGCAACCGGTGATCCTGACGCTCGTGTCGGTCTTGTCGCCGGTCATAAGGCCAACCGTGCCGACGCATCGAACAGCTCCGGCGAGCAAGCTGTTATCGCCAACAACCTCGCAGCATGAGCCTCCGCCCAAGCGGGTGTGGCCACCCCAACGATAGAGAGCACTCTAATGGTGGCCCTCGGGACATTGCAGCGTGAGCTAGCAGATCTTCAGGGGGTCATGTGGGAGATGCAAGAGGCTCGGAGTCAGCAAACGCCACCGGCGGCGATGGTGGAGGTCACACTCGACCGAGCAGACAGCCGCGATGCCGCCGCATCCGGTCGTGGCATGCTCTAATGCGTAGATCCATAGCCTCCACTCTCTACCAGCCTGCAGCAGTCGTTGTGGCCTAAAAATTTCAAGTTCCCGACCATTGAGCCATACAAAGGCGATACAGACCCTTGGGAGTTCATTCGAGTGTACAAGACGGCCATCGAAGCACTCTCCTGGTTCTTCACCGTAGAGCCAAACTCCATATATACGTGGGAGCAGATCCGTGACAGCTTATACAACAACTTCCAGGGTAACTACGTTAAGCGGGTTGACGTGGACCAACTCTTTGCCATCAAGTGGAAGCCCTTAGAAAAGCTCCGAGAGTACTTCAAACGCTTCGCCAAGGTTTGTTGTTAAGTTAAACACGTGAACGAGACCACGATCATCAACGTGGCGATCCGGGGCCTCTGCCCTGGGCCGCTGGCTGAATATAATACGCGCAAATGCATAAAGATAGTTGCCAAGCTCTTTGATAAGAGGAGGAATATGCAAGAGTGGAGGAAGATGTGCAGTAGCATAGGGGTGACACCTCCGACACCAAGAAAGCGCAGGACCCACCGAAGGACACCTCCAGTCGCAAACAACGCAAAACCAAGAGGGCCAGATACGTCTTCGGCATCAAAGGTGGGTCTGACAATAGCACCCCCATTGGCCGGGGATGGGGTCGCAGAGGTCGGGGACACGGACGAGGTCGGGGCTAGGAGAACGGAGTGCGCAATGAGGGAGAGAAACAACAGCATGGGCTTTGGTGCGAAGTACATGGGCATAGCGACCACCTCACTCGAGCCTACCCCACCATCGTAACGCTCTGCCAGAGCGTCGCCAAGGACAATGCCCTGGAAGCGAGGACCCCAGTGGTGGCCCATGTACAACAGCCCTCAGAGGACCTTCAACAAATACAGTTCGCTGAGGGAGGGCAGTGTCGTGTTGTAAACGTCATCTCTAGAGGTTCGTCGCTGGATTTCTCATCTGTACAGTAGCGGAAGGCTTATGCCCATTAGCTGCATCACGTGACGACGTACCCTGCCCAAGTGCTGCCGACCTGGGCACAAAATGACATCACCTTCACAATCGCCGATGCGAATGAAGTCAACTTTCCTCACCAGGATCCCCTGGTGATCTAGACCGCCATCACTGGGTGTGATGTTAATTGCGTTCTGGTCGACGGGGATAGCTCTACTTACATTTTATTCATGAGGGCCTTCGACCAGATGGGAATCCCTCGCAGTAGGCTCGGGCCTCTGGGGATCCCACTCCAGGGTTTCGGGGGTCAACCACTAAAAGCCCTGGGCTAAATACAATTATAGGTGTCCTTCGAGCAGGGTGATCAGGTGAGAAGTGAGGATGTCACCTTCGATGTCGTCGACCTTCCCTACCCGTACAACGCTATCCTTGGAAGCCCGACCCACAACACTTTTGGAGCGGTCCTGCACCACAACTTCCTATGCATAAAACTTTCAAGTCCACAGGGCATTGTTACCATATTCAGAGACAAAACCTCACCCGTTGGATAGAACTTAGTGCATGAGGTCCTCTCCGAAAGGTACACACCGTCAGGGACACCCTCGGTGAAGGAACGTGCTCCGCCCAAGGGTGGGCACCCAAGCCCAGGCCGGATGGTGGAGTCAAGAGAATCTCCTTGCATACCGCGGACCAACAAGTTTCCATTAGCGAGGGCCTCTCTTCAGAGGTCAAGCATCTACGTTCTTCGTGACAACATGAACGTCTTTGCATGGTTGCCAACCGATTTCAAGGGGTTGGACCGCGCCATCATCGAGCATAGCCTCGCGGTTTGCCTTGATGTTAAACCAGTTAGGCAAAGGCTCTGATGCATGTCCCTCGAGTGCCAGCAGGCTGCCAAAGCAGAGGTTGCAAAGCTACTCTAGTCCAAAGTCATATGCGAGGTGCTGGTCAAAAAAACCAGTGGTGCATGGCGTATATGCATCAATTTCACTGCATTCAACAAGGCGTGTCTGAAAGACAACTACCCACTTCCTCGGATAGACCAGCTGGTGAACACCATGGTAGGGTGTGAACTAATGAATTTCTTGGACGCATACTCCGGCTATCACTAGATCCATATGGCTAAGGATGATGAAGTCAAGACAAACTTCATAACCCCAATAGGTACATATTGCTTCGTCAGATTGCCCTTCGGCCTCAAGAACATGTGAGCTACATTCACACATCTGGTGGCCCTTGCCCTCACCTCCCAACTCGGAAGGAACGTCAAAGCTTACATTGACGATGTAGTCGTCAAGACCAGACAACTCGCCTCCCATGGCCAAGATCTCCAGGAAACCTTCGACAACCTCCGACAGACAAGCATCAAGCTGAATCCAAACAAATGTATCTTCGGTGTGTAGGTAGGAAAACTGCTCGACTTCTTGGTCTCAGGATGATGGATACAAGAGAACCCTAATAAGGTCGACGCAATCCTCTCCATGGAGCTGCCCAAGACGACAAGAGAGGTCCAGAGGCTCACTGAGCACATGGCCACACTGAGCCATTTTCTGTCCAGGGCTGTTGAGAGAGGCCTTTCGTTCTTCAGAACCCTTCGCGGATGCGACGGGTTTCATTGAGAGAAGGGTTGCATGATGGCCTTCAATGACCTCAAAAAGAATCTATCAAGGCTTCCCACCCTCGTGTCCATAGCACCAGAGGCTCTGCTGCTATTGTACCTTGCGTCTCTGGCAACAGCAGTCAGCTTAGTCCTTGTCCTCAAGGAGGGGTCCCTTCAACGATCGGTGTACTTCATCTCGGAAGCCCTTTAGGGCACCAAGACACGGTATACTGAGCTAAAAAAGTTGGCATATGCCCTCGTCATGGCCTCACAGAAGCTCCACCATTACTTCTTAGCTCATCACATCACCGTACCCTCTTCATTCCCTTTGGCAGAAATGCTGCACAATAAGGAGTCAACGGGCCGCATTGGCAAGTGGGCGGCCGAGCTCATGCTTTTCTCCCTGACATATGCTTTGCACATGGCCATAAAGTCTTAGGTTCTAGCGGACTTTCTTGCTGAATGGACCCCACCAACCTAGCCACAAGCTCATCTACTAGTCTACCCGGTGTGGAGCCTCCACACCGATGGAGCCTACGACGCTTCCGACACCAGGGTGGGTGCAGTAATCACTATGCCGAAAGGCCATTGCCTGCTATACTTGGCAGGTCTTGGGTTCTTAGTGACAAATAACATAGATGAGTACGAGGCACTGCTCTTCAACCTCGCCAAGTTCAAGCCCCTCGGCGTGCGGAGGGTGCTCGTGCATACCAACTTGTGCTTGATTGCGTGGCACATGGACAAATCTTACCAGGCCAAGGACCCTGATCTAGCCAAATATCTAGCCATCGTGAGGGAAAAAGAGCACCACTTCTTAGGCATCACGGTGAAAGTTATTCTGTGGGCAGACAATGACCATGCCGATGCGCTCGCCAAAGCCGCCAGTCAACTGATCCCTCCGCCCGTAGGGGCGTTCACCGAAGTTCTAGCCGCCACAGCTATCGAGCATGACAAGTGTGATACAGCCCTCATCCACCAAATTGCCTATAAAGGTAATTGGCAAGAGCCCATCTATGGCCTTCTACAGGGGATAGCCGAACCAGATGATCCTTTCGAGCTGCGGCGGCTACAGCATCAGGCTAGGTCCTTTGAGGTCCTAGACGGGTGCTCTACAAGTGCGGGGTTTGCGCCCCACTACTGCGATGCCTCTCACGCGGTGAGGGGCAGCGGCTCCTCACCGAAATACATGCAGGGCTTTGTGGCTCACACATCGTGCCAAGATCCCTCGTCGAAAAGGCGTTAAGGTAGGGCTTCTATTGGCCAACAGCCATTGCGGATGCGCACGACCTTGTGCGCCAGTGTCAGGGATGCCAGTGGATGGGAAGGGTCATTTACAGACCTCCCACCAATTTGCAGCCCATCCTACCAGTCTGGCCACTAGCGCGATGGGGCATCAATGTCGTCGGACCGCTCCCACGCACCCAGGGGACCTACGATTCATCGTGGTCGCCTCGAATATTTTTCTAGATGGCCCGAGGCAGTTGCCCTCGCCAAGGTCACCTCTGCAATGGTGTAGTGGTTCCTCTGGTAGAACATTATTTTCCACTTCAGAGTGCCAAAGTAGGTCACTGTCGACAACAGCTTGCAATTCAACTCTGTGCCCTTCAAGGCATTTTGCGAGCACATGAGCATCATGCTCCGATACGCCTCAGTTGGACACTCGTAGTACAACAGGGCAATCGAGCATGCAAATGGCACAATCTTTGCCGGGGTCAAGAAGCACCTCATAGGCCTCCCGAAAGGAAAATGGGCAGAAGAGCTTCCCAGTGTACTCTGGTCCCTCCGCACAACGGTCACAAGCTCGATAGGATTTGTGCCATTCAAGCTTCTCTTTGGAGATGAGGTGGTCACGCATGAAGAAATCAAGGCTGGACCAAGGAGAGTCCTCAGTCAGGCTCCGACTGAAGAGCAAGCGCTGTCTCTGGACCTCCTCGACAGTGCGCGAGTCAGCGCCACCGAGCACATCGCAAAGTATGCACGTTGCACAGCGCGTGCGTACAACCGCACTATCTACTCATGGGAATTTTAAACGAGAGACCTTGTCCTCAGAATGGAATTGCACACGACGACGGTGGGCAAGCTAGAATCCAAGTGGGAAGGCCCCTACATTGTCACAGCAGCTCTAAAGCACAGAGCGTATCATCTCGCAAACCTCGAGGGAAAAGTCTCTACCACACATGGAATGCAGATCTCTTATGACAATATTATGCATATGGGAAAAAGACCGCCCAGCTTCCTGCTGGTGCCATACCATGTGTAACAGCTCACCCACGCAAATGGAAAAAATAAGTAAAGCCCAGTGTTCATGAAGAGACTTGTGTCCTACTCTCATGCACGCTGCGAAAAGGCAAGACCCTTCGTGCGCACTCCACGGAGTATAAATAAGATGAGCGAAGGATACCCTCCATGCGTACTCTACGGAATATAAATAAGACGTGTGGAGGACACCCTCCGTGCGTACTCTATGGACAGAGTATAAATAAGATGAGCAGAGGACAACCTCCGTATGCACTCTACGGAGTATAAATAAGACATGCAGAGGATACCCTCTGTGTGCACTCTACGAAGTATAAATAAGATGCGCAGAGGACACCCTCCGCGCACACTCTACGGAGTATAAATAAAATGCGCGGAGGATACCCTCCGCACGCACTCTATGGAGTATAAATAACACGCGGGGAGGACACCCTCCACGCACACTCTACAGAGTATAAATAAGACACGTAGATACCCTCTGTGCGCACTCTACGGAGTATAAATAAGACACACAGAGAATACCCTTCGCGCGCACTCTACGGAATATAAATAAGACGCGCGGAGGACACCCTCCATGCGCACTCTAAGGATTATAAATAAGACACACGGAGGACACCTTTTGTGCGCACTCTATGGAGTATAAATAAGACGCACGAAGGATACCCTCCGCGTGCACTCTATGGACTATAAATTAGACGCATTGAGGATACCCTCCGCGCGCACTCTACGGAGTATAAATAAGATGCGCAGAGGGTACCCTCTGCACACACACCCTACGGCGTCTACTTCCTCCCACCGTCAGCTTTGCTGACACCAGTTTAAAGGGTGGGGGACGGAGCACATGTCTACTTCTTCCCACCGCTAGCTTCGCTGACGCCAGTTCGAAGGGTGGGGGACGGAGCGCGCACGTCTACTTCGTCCCACCGCCCGCTTCGCTGATGCCAGTTCAAACTGTTGGGGGACACAATGTGTGTGTCTGCTTCCCACCGCCAGCTTCGCTGATGCTAGTTCGAAGGGTGGGGGACAGAGCATGCGCGTCTACTTCTTCCCACTGCTAGTTTCACTGAGGTTAGTTCGAAGGGTGGGGGACGGAGCGTGCGTGTCTACTTTGTCCCGCCGCCAACTTTGCTGCCACCAGTTTGAAGGGTGGGGGACGGAGCGCACGCATCTACTTCTTCCCACCGCCAGCTTCACTGATGCCACTTCAAAGGGTGGGAGATGGAGTGCGCGCACCCATTTCTCACCTCACCAAGAGATGAGGGGCCCGCAACGAGCCTTTGTTCCTAGCCTACTTCATCAATATTACGTTCGAACGGTGTGGGATGGAGCCTGAGCTATTCTCACCTCGCCCATCCTGAGTTCTACCTATCACCGAGGTTCCGAATGACTCGTCACCATGGCAAAGGTCTATCGAAAGGTAGATATGGTTACAAAACAGAAGCGCGGGGGATGTCCTCACCTTGGGTGGTACTTTGATAACATCGCAAGCAATGTTTGCAAGGGGATAGTGTTTTAAATGTACAGTCATTCAGAGTTAATCAGGTACGCTATTCATCCGCTAGGTCTTCTATTTTTATATACTCCCGCACAGAGGCCTCCCCCGCTAAACGTTGCTCCTCCTAGAATCGCAGAGAATCCTCCGCCCAACCCCAGTGTTGAAGGCGGCACCGAACCATAAGGTCCGAAACTAGCAAACGGCCTTTGTCAAGCACCTGCTTGTTACAAACATTAAACATAAGGACATGACTTGTAGCACATTTTCATTCAAGATATATTGCCAAGATGGGTAGCCATCTAGCACCATTTTACATAAGAGCGAGGAGCTATACATAGTGGGCTACGTGCACGAGCGTAGGGCCTCAGCATCACACCAGCAGATCGATGCTGTGTTCGGAGCCAGCTGCACCACCTTCGTCTCACCGGGTCACTTCGTCAAGCCAAGTCCCAAGGTCACCACCACTCTACAAGCTCTGCCTCATAGCGACCTTCGCCACGGCCTCGCTGATATAATCCCATATATCCACTGATGGAATGCACGTGCGGAGTGGTGTATCATGTGCACGACCCCAGACGTGACACCGCTCCCCGTAGGCAGCTCTAGGCGCGGATTAGCTAGATCGCTGACGTGCGGGCAACCTCGATGGTGAAGAAGGCCAAGACCATCCGGGTCATCACGAGCGAGCAGTGATTGCTGTAGGGTCGCATGGCACTCAGTGGAGCACTAAAGCCTCTCCAATCCTCTGAAGACTGCTCGAGAGATCCTTGGGCCCAAAGGTCCGGGGAGGCACCACAATGGCGAGCTCGGAGAGCGTGTTCTCTAAGGTTTCCATCAAGCTCCACGTGGTTTGCGAGGCGTCATCTAGCGCGTAGTGCTTCTCGCCAATCGCTAACATCAGCCGAGCCTTCTCCTCTTCCAACCCGATAATCTACTACAGCAACACCTCGCTCTCTTCGGAGGCAGTGTGCTGAGACTGCTCCACCAAGGCATGTGCGTCGGCAATAGCCTTCATGCTCTGATATTCGAGAAAGTGGATGCACTCATCCTTCGATGCGCAAGCTGCAACAGCATCCTCGGCGGATTACCACGTAGCAGTAGCCTCCACCTCCGCGGCATTGAGTCACTCCTGCAAGCCACTTCGTTCGTGCGCCCTAGCTGCCTGCAAGGTGTGGGCCAGGGCAAGGTGTTAGCAACGTCCCTACAAACATAATCATGGCAAGTTGGTACAAGTATTTTTCATCTCTATTGCCTTGAGAGTGCTTTCTAGGAGCTCCGGTCCACATGATGATAGGGTTCGGCGATCTAGACCCACGTCCGCGCAATCTGCGGCACCTTGGAACACTCACAATGCCTCTAGCCCAGGGATGAAGTCTGCCACGATCGGACATCGGGTTTCTAAGCTGGCAGCTTCGATAGGGGCGGACATCGATGAGACGTCTATAGTAGGAGCGCCAATCCCCCCGTGACCAGTTCCATTGTTGGAGACCTATTCGCACCCCAAAGACCGAGGGCTCGCTGAAGCTAACGACTATGTCGCGAGCAAATTAGGGAAAGCCTCGCGAAGTCACGAGGAGAGAAGGAAGTATTTATACCTGCAGTGGCGCCTGTGGTCGCCGGATGGGTGCTCACGGAGGCATCATCGACAGCCCTAGCTATGGAACGTGCTTCGGGGCCAAGGGCATCCGCCTCGGAGTATGATTCCTTTGAAAGCGTGGCCACCGCCACTTGAAAATGGTCGCTTGCCCGCATGCAGACACACGTGGGCACGCTTCGTGGCGGTGCCTCAGGACGTGCGTTGTCCAGCCCCACAATAGGCGTAGGTCAGGAGCCTTTGCATTCACCTCCCGCATCCACATTGGGCCTGCGACCGCCGTTGGCCCCGTCGCCTGCATCACCTGTGGGCCACGAGTCACCCACACATGTTCGCCACCAACACCGTGGTCTGGCTCGGCTTCTAAGTCTGAGTTCGCATACTCAGCTAGCTCAAAGTTGGTGCCTGCAGCGGCCTCCTCAACCTCGACGGATTCCTCTGGGGGAGGGGCGCCGAGTGTGACGGTCGCGCTGCGGGAGAATAGCCCCTTCGTCAAGGAGGGGAGGCCTCCCGCTTACCGTCACCCTCACAAGTGCAAAGCTGGCCAATGCTTGGTGCAGCGCACTCCAACACGAGGATATCGAGAGCTTCGCACACTCAGTTCACTCACCCGATGTTCACCATGACCGCTTCTCAAAGGCTATGCTCCTTGGCCACATACAGCCCAAGAAAAACGGTCGTCGCGCACTCCGCATCTTCGAGGGTGAGCCCTGCTAGTAAAACAAGGCACACTTATAGTTTACAACATAGCTAGTTTAGATGCAGTGTTTACAGTGGAAGACTTACTCGACTCAGCGGGCCTCGCTAAGGAAGCGACCATGGGGTGTATGCCATCGTTGCGGGAAGGACCAGACTATACATGCTATAGACGCGCCAGTGGAGCCACGCGGTACATGCAATATTCCTCTGTGAGGTCGCGCATGTTGAACCGGAGAGCGATGCCAACCAGCCTCTGCCCCCGATGTTCATCGTCGCAGTTGAGGGTCATCGACAGGGATGTGTTGAAGTTCATTAGGTGCCCCGACCACCTCAAACTGCTATCGCTCTCCACGCGGCGGTATAATCACCGCTGCATCCAGTTGGATTCCCACTTCGTCCATGTTGTGTTCACTGGAAACAACTTGGTGCACACTGACCGTAGCACGAAGTTCACACTCTTGAAGTTGGAGTATTCCTGCCCATCGAGCTTCTTTGGCTGGCATCACGCGTCATGAAGAAACACGAAGAGAGACACACTCGGCTAGACCGTCTCCAACCGCGAAGCCCAGCAATACACAACCAGCTAGATGATGGCATTGGGAGTTAGCTGTGTAGCTCTAGTCCATACAACCACAGCACCTTACCAACAAACATCGCCGAGGGGAATCGGAGCCCAGCTTCCAGATAGGCAACGAAGACTACCGCCTTCGACTCCATTGGGTGGCGCTCCGTCTCATCAGCGGAGGGCAGCCGAACTGCGTTGCGGTCCGAGATCTTCCCCTCGTGGACCAGCAACCGGATTGTCTCTTTAGTTGCCAGACTCTACCCTAGTAGATTTGTGCACACGTCATTCAACTTCCCTTGTCGCATTCCAACATTTTTTGGCCATCGACGGGTCGCGTCCAATCAACTCATACTCCGCCTCAATCGTCGATGACCCCCGGCGACTGGAAGAGCCGCTGCGGCTCAATGATGCTCCGCCGCTTGGTCGTTAGGAACACTCTTCACTACAGGTCATTCTACTACAATCCTTGGCGATGTGCCCGGTGGTAATGGTGGGCGTGCTTCCGGTTGGGCTGCTCACGGCACGGTGTACCGACTAGTGCCGGCGCAGGGGGGAGATAGAATGACAATGGACAGCGGCAATGATTGGTGTATATGGCAACAGCACGCAGTGGAGCGGTGGCGAAAAGGCAGTACTATCACAACAAGTCAGCC
Organism: Dendrocalamus latiflorus; assembly: GCA_017311315.1. Taxonomy (NCBI): domain Eukaryota; kingdom Viridiplantae; phylum Streptophyta; class Magnoliopsida; order Poales; family Poaceae; genus Dendrocalamus; species Dendrocalamus latiflorus. Next base: position 24,913,176 of record CM029639.1, on the reverse strand, counting down.
TGTTGGACTCCTCTATGCATGGGAAACGCAACCGGCGAAAACTAGCAGTGCACGACGCGCCAACCACACACGGCCGTGTGTCCCACAATGCGCGGAATGGCTGCACGACCCCGGTCAAACTTCAGCACGGTCAGAGGTCAAAAAGTCCACAAACAATTGCAACATAGGCCGTAGAGACGGAGGGGGCCGAAAGGCTCAGCGGCATGGTTTCGGCCCGTTAGAAGCCCTTTACCATGAGAGGCTCTTGTAGTAGGGATGGCCCCCACCTGAGCCCATCCGCCCTGTTTGGGGCTATAAAGCCCAGTGAGATATGTGTAATGACATGTATGCCCCTCTATGGGGTGCATAACTATGCGTGTATTATTGTAATCATGCCTTATGGGTACATATATATACACCCTGGACATGGAGAAGGGGCAAGGATAGCTCATCTATCACAACTACTCCACTATTCTCGTAATTTACTGTTTGGCCTGTAGTAATGCCACTTGATTTAACACATTCTATTTTTTGCAGTGCCACCAGCAGCAGCCGGGCAACACGTGTGGATACTACGTGTGCCACCATATGAGACTACTCCTCGATTCCAGCAAGATCTCCACTCCTAAGGTTTGTCAATCTTTCCACATTTATTTCATACATGTCAAGTTTTATATGTGCGCGCGTTGATATTCCTATCGACAGGCTGCGCCCATCTCTACATCTGCATTGAAACAGCCGGATTTTGCAAAAATTCGAGGAGAGTTCATTTGGTTTTTGTGGAGTAAAGTCGTAAGATCAGATGGAGAGTTCCACAACCCAGAATCATTTTTTATTGTAATTCTAAGTGCAAATGCAGTGTAGATCTTTTACAATTGTGTATTTGTTAATGGATATTTTATTTCAATTCAATGAATTGATTTGCGAAATGGATGCTTTATGTTTGTGAAATGAAGTGCGTTGTCAATTGGATGTTTTATGTCTATGAAATGAATTGAGATGTGAAATGTATCTGAAATGAAATGAGATGTGTGAATTGTATATGTTTTATGTCTGTGACTATCTGATTGTTTCAGAGGGCACAGACGGTTTTTGAGTAAAACCCGTCTGTGATAGATGATAATCACAGACGGTTTTTACTTAAAAACCGTCTGTGATTATCAGCTATCACAGACGGTTTTTAACTAAAAACCGTCTGTGATGATCAGCTATCACAGACGGTTTTTACTCAAAAACCGTCTGTGATAATAAGTATCACAGACGGTTTTTAACTCAAAACCGTCTGTGATTATCATCTATCACAGACGGGTTTTACTTGAAAACCGTCTGTGATAGCTAATAATCACAGACGGTCCGAAAACCATCTGTGATGACCTTCGATTATCACTGACCCATAAATACAGACGGTTCACAAAACCGTCTGTGATGACGTTTTCGAACCGTCTGTGATGACCTTTTCTGTAGTAGTGATATTTTTTGGACTTTGTAAAAAAATTATTTTTTTGGAGTTTGTACATTTTTGGGTGAAAAATTATATTTTTTTGGAGTTTGTACATTTTTGGGTACATATTCACCTTTTACATCCATCTTGCATACATTATCGCATATGTGATCTGTTATCAAAGAAATAACTCGAACCTACATAGACCTACTGATTTCTAGCAAGAATCCAAGGGTGGAACTAATTTAAATGCAATCCGCATCCGATAAATTTTCACAAACTTGTGTACGGAGCCACCAAGAACTCATTAAGCATATCTCTACATAGCCAAGAAACTAACAAGAATTTATAAAAACATTTCTTGGATCCAGGCCAAGAACTCATCAATATTTTTGTTTGTTGTACCAGACTGTTTTTCTTGTTACAATAAGGTGTTGATTTGTTGAGTTATTTTTGTTTTGTGATGTATCTATTGCAACCGTACCAGGCAATTGTTGCAATGCGAAGAAACCATTGTTGGAGGTGTTGGAGCTAATCTTGACATTGGTCGGCATCCAGTACATTAATGTTGCGTGGGATCTTGATTTGGCGGCGGAAACTCAATTTTTTGGATCAGTTGAAATTTTAGTGGATGTTGTGAAGAAATTTAGAAGAATGAGTGGGCAGGGGATTGCTGCTTCACTGTGACATAGGAATCGAACAGCTCATGTTGCTTCCGTTAGGAATATCTAACGGCAACTGAGGTGGCCGTAGCTAGATCTGGGCGATGATAGATATATATGGAGTAAGTCCATATAACACTCTAAACTTTGTTTAAAAGTTCGTCTGACACCCCGAACTATAAAGCCAAATATTTAACCCTCAAACTTTGCAATCCGGTCTAAATAACACACTGACCTGGTTTCGTTTGGTGGTATTGCTGGTGTGGCATGATGAGTGGATGGTATTGCCACGTAGGGTGACATGTGGGCCAAATTGGATAAATGACATGTAGGACTCACATTGGTTTCTCCTCCCACTGAGCTCTCGGCCGCACTTCCATGACCACCGTCCCCCTATAGTTCTCTACCTCTTTGTTTCTATTTAGGGGAGAAGACCCTATGGGCTTCACCTGTTATTCATATAAACTTAACTAGCGTGTCATCGTGCATGGTAAAACCACCAACTCATTGCACCACGTGAACAACACCACCATTCAAAACTGGGTCAAAGTGTTATTTGAACTGGATTGCAAAGTTCGAAGGGTCAAATGTCTAGTTTCATAGTTCGGGATGCTGGACAGATTTTTGAGCAAATTTCAAGATATTATATGGACCTTTTCTATCTATATATCTATCCAAGGCCACCAAATAGGAAAGAAAACAAGATTAGGCTCCAATCTTTGGAAACCACCAAATAGGAAAGAAAACAAGGTTAGGCTCCAATCTTTGGAAACCACCAAGCAAGGGAGGGGTAGAGCGTGATGTGACCTTGGGCGGTGACAAGACTGGCTCTATGCAACTTGGACAAAGGTGAAGTGTTGCGACCTGGATTTGATAATCCGAATCTTCTATGTATCCTGAGCTAGTTCATGGATCAGTAGCTAACTCACACAATATAACATTGGCAAATATCACATACATACATGCATGTGAATAAAATGAATACTAGATATTATATAAGCATTTATAAATAAATCTTATGATCAAGTTTTACATAAAAGGGCCGATAGGCCAAATGAGATTGTTCATAACAAGCGGTGAAAAGTAAGTAAATTAAAAGGGCCTCCATGATCTGCCACAGTTAATCAACTAGGGCTAAATCTAGTCCTGGAATTCGTCTTCCATGCCATATCTGGAGGCATGGATGTATTTATACATCGGGTCATCAATTCCACTATCTAAAATCACATATTAAGCAACAATGAATACAGAAGTACTCAGCAAGTCCCTACAGTAGAATGCAAGTGTAAGTATATAATTCTACATGCAAGGCTTAACCAAGGAAATGTCGTATCTTTCTTTTAGCATAAAGCCACTTTGCCAACCATACTATTTTAGTTAGTTTCCAAACCTATAACTTAGCCATTTTTAACTAAAACCAATATCTAGTTTTAAGTCAAGTTCATTGTGAGAGCAAAATCCCTCCGCTTTCATTTCCATTTCCATTTCCATATCAAGTTATCATAGCCATTTCATTCATAACCACCATTAATTTATGAAAACTATGCAAGTGTGTCACTTCTACACTTTTTCCCATTTCAGAAAGCACGGCTATTCGAATAGATTTTTAACACTCTGTAGAGGTTGTGTAGCCTTACCCATAAGATATGATTAACTCATAATATCAGCCACTACATGTTTTCGTAGTGTTCAACTGAGAAAATCATAACAAGGTTTTTACAATGCTTAACCTTGATACTTCCTTCCACTCCAGAGTGAATCCTCAACACTGGCAATAGTGACTGTTCCCATCCTGCATTATACCTCACCCCAGAACGTTCCCATCCTAGGCTACATTTTTAATGAGGGACCCCATTGTGAGGTAGTCTACGACCCTTCTCGTCAAGAAATCCATGAGGGCAATGACCCTACGGGCTACTCCCATCCATCACAATCGCAATCTAGAAATCCAACTACCAATCTAATGCTCAAGATTCACACTAAAGCTAAGCAAATTAGTATGCTAGGTCTATCCCATAACTAGACTTGTAGTTGCACGATTTAAGTGTAGAAAATAGTAGCACAAGATTCGGTCCTTAATCGACTCAAGCGAGACCAACAATAAACCTAGAGCTCGTGTAATCCCTGCACAGCTATTCCAATTGACTCGTGCAGTCCCTGCATGGTGATTTCATTCAATATGTGAAATTCATACACCAGTGTCATACCATCCACTCACCTAAGTCTCTACCATTTTATAAATATCTTCTTATCTCCATTGGTAACCTCCATTCCATTTCCATTATCATGTCTTCAAATTTCAGTTGGCAATATTCGTCTTGTATTCGATTTCAACACTAGAGCATTTCTAAGCATAGCCATAGTCTAGTAAGGTTTAACCAAAAGTAGAGCTATTACTATTATAAGTATCCTAGGGCAATATGGGGAAGACATTATCAACAAACAAGGAAGGGAATTAATAAATATCAATTGCATGGTGTAGCTATGCAATCAATATTTAACATAGCATTTAATTAAATAACATTAATAACCATGCACTTGTATTTGAAGGCAAAATATTTGCATTTGAAAATTAGGTTCAACATGATCAATTATAACGACATGCTTTGCTTAACAGTTGATAGCGTTGGTTCTTGATCGGCGGCGACGAGGTGTCCGTAGCATCAAATTCTATAAACGCAAAAGCATCCATATTCAATATATATCCAAATAAATTCCAAATAAAATTCAAATGAACTCAAACAATTATGATTTTGGTTATGTTGGAGAGATATTGAATTTAGATGAATTTAGAAACAAAAATCAACTCATTTGGATTTAAAATGAGGGAGAGCGAGTTCTTTGCATTTTAAACTAAGAGGAAATTCTAGAAAAACTAAAATCTCTAACAGGTGGGGTTAGCCAGGATTTTGTTTTTCTTTTTTAGTTATTTTCCTAAAGAAAATAGTCTAGCGACTAACAGGTGGAGTCCAATCAGGATTTAATTTTTTTTCTATTTATTTTCTTTAAACAAAACATTAGACAATAATAGGTGGAGCCACAGTTCATATGGACTCGGTCCATGCAATGGTCTACGGGAGATGGGATCCACGTGTCAAAGACAGTGGTCCACGGACTAGGTCTACATAGCAGTTTTAAATGGACGGGGCACACATGTCCGTGACACCAAACTTAAATAGGGGTTTAATTAGATTTATAATTAAACAAGTGATGAGCGCAAGAGAAGTATCGGCGGTGCTATGGCTTCGGTTCACCTTTTACAGAGCATGGTTCCAACCACCATATACTATAGTTGTTTCTTAGGTTCCCACCACCCTTTGTAATCACTGGGTTCCAACTGCCCAAAGGAAATTAAAGTCAGGGTTCCCACTACCCTTTATAATCACTGGGTTCCAACCACCAGGGGAACTTAGAGTCATGGTTCCCACCACTCTTTCTGTTTTTCATCCCAACCACAAATATCATTTTATAAATAGGTACTAACTCGAGTAAGTTCCCATGCCTGCCCATGATCGTGCTCCAACCACACCAATACCTCTTACCATCCGCCAAGATATGTAAAGCAAATTTTAGGATTTTGGGAGCATAAAATATTTGAGTTCAACATACTAGCCACTTCCCATCAGTGGCCGACCAAATTAAGTTTTCATGTTTGAAATGATGTCAGGGCAAATTAATGCCCCTAAGTATCTAAGCAAGACTAAGCATGTAATTATCCATAGGGGCTTAACTATGAACTAGTGTGAATATAATTTGCGTAACAAAGTAAAGCATGTAATTTGATATTTTTAAATAATATAATTTGCATTTAAAAGGTAGGTGCAATATGATCAAAGTGATGACTTACCTTGCTCAATTTACCACAGCCTTGATTTTATTCAAAGCCTTCTCAGTCAAGGATCTTGAACTCTTGGTCTTTGTCTTTATCTGGATCTTGATCCCACTTGAGTTGTTGCTTCTTCAGGACTTCAACTTCTAATTACGTGATAAATGATCAAAATCCAAAGAACTTCAAAAGTCCAAATAAATTTGAAATTAACTTAATTGAGTTTTATTATGATTCAGGTGGTGATATGAGATAAGGTTTAGCGAGTATGGGATGTTCGACAAAGTCAAACGGAGTTTGAGAGAAAGGGGGGGGGGGAATGGCAGAAAAACTCTGCTGAGAAGGTAATAAAAAAAGGATCAATGATGAAGAAATATTCATGGGAATATTCCACTTCAGATTTGAAGATGGCTAGACATAGCCGCTTGCAGAATATCATGGATCGATCTTTAATTTAATAGCTTCTTTTATTATTATATATTTATTAAGGAAGTTCCATGAGTTAAGTTAGACCTACAGATAGATGTAAGTGTTTATCCAAGGCACTGGTTATCATTTTGTTGAGTGTTAATATTTTCATATTGTGGCACAAGTTCTACAAGCGATGTGTATAACTTTAATTTTATCAGATTAAATCTTATAGTTTGTATTTCTGGTAATTGAAGATGTAATATTATCTAAGGTTTCAATTGCCAATTAACTGAATTATTAATTAAATAATTAATTAAAATGTGGGGGTTGGTTATTTAACAAATTATTACTGTGCATAAAATTTATCTAATTGTTGGTTAGTAAAATTGTTATTGATGACCAATGGTCCACGCGTTAGTGGAACAATGAGTTATATTTTAACAGGGTTCTATTTTAATCTTTTGTCTTGAATTGTTGGTACATTATCATTCTTAATTTTCATCAATGATTTTAAATTAGGAGATGATGATAGGACAATTACTATTTAGGCAAGATTTTATTTTAAATTAACCCTTAGTACCTTTGATTATTATTTACATTTATAAACTTTTATTTGTACCATCACTTCTGATTTAGATTTGCATTCTAATTTAAGTGGCTAACACATATTGGTTAATTACCTTATTTTTAACTTAATTGTTATTTACACAAAGTTATATATACCAATAATGTCTTATATTAGCATTTGGATTTGAGATAAATGTTAATGACACACTAATTATTTTGGGAATTTTTTAATCATGTACAAGGTAATCTTTAATTTAAATCTTGGTATTTACAGTTTAGTATTAGTGACCGAATATTGAAATTAGTTACCAGAATTACTTAAGTATTATTTGAAAAGGGGATCCTTCTAATTTTTGAGAATAGAAATAATATTAATTATATTTACCTGGCTTATTCTTACACTAATTTTTCATATATAATGATGAACTTGCTAATCTTTGTTGATATGCAATTATTCAAAATTTAATCCCTAACATTTTTTATTTCCATAAATGTAACATCCTGATTTTCAGAGCCTTTTTGAAGCTTTTAAAATAAAATTCACCATTTGAATTTCTCTGGAATTAATTAAAGCTTAAATGGAATTTTTATGAATTAAAAAGGATTTAATATGATTAATCTGAACATGAACATTTGCCAAATTTATTTCATTTGAGTTCCCTGTGTCTCAAGGAATTTTCTGGAATTTTCTGGGATTTTTCTGGATTTAATTGCTATTTTCTAGAGCTCAAAAGAATTTATTTGAATTTCTGGAAAAGAAAAAGAAAAGAAAAAGAAAATCCAACCGGCCGGTGGGCCGCAGCCCACCCAGCCAGCCGGCCCAGCCAGCTCGTCCCGCAGCCGGCCCAGCCTGCCCCGCCTCAGCCACGCGTCGCCAATCCGCGCCCGCGCCCACTCCGCCTTGGCCTCCCCGATGGCCGCCGCGTGTCTTTCATCCGGCCGCTGCCGCTCGCGCCCGCATTCGATCGCTGCCGCCCGCTTACGCCCGTGCGCCATCCTCGCCGCTCGCCCGTCCGAACCGCTGACAGGTGGGGCCCACCTGTCAGGTGCGTCGTCCCCGCCCGGGACTCTCCTTCCCCGTCTCCGAGCCGGTCTCTCCGCCGCCTTCCGCGTCTCGGCGTCCGTGCCCGACATGAACTCCACGTCGTGGCCGTCCGGGAGTTCTCGGGGTCCGTGTATAAAAGCGCCTGACCCCTCGGCTTCTTCGCCGTCCCGAGCCGCCGCCTCCGCCGCCGCTCTCGTCGTCTCTCTCCGCCGGAGCTCGCCGCTGCCGTCGTTCGCCGCCGTATCTGCCGCCGCCGGTGAGCCGTCCCCGCCACCAAACCTCGCCGCCGGTCAGACCTCGCCTCCTTCCACCGCCCGTCCCCGCCGTTCAGTCGCCGCCGGCCAGGACCGCCGCCCGCACCGCGCTGCCTCGCCCCACCCGCGCCTCGCGCCGTCCGCCGCCAGCTAGCCCGCACCCGCGCCCCGCCGCTTCGTCTCCCCGTGCACCGGGTCCGCCGTGCGCCGTGCCACCGACAGACCGGGCCCACCGGTCAGTCGTACGTGCCATGGACCCGTGAGCCGGTCTGGCCACGTCAGCCGCCGCGCAAGCCGCCACGTCAGCGCCACGTCAACCTCTGCCGCCCGCGTCAGCAGCCAGCCGCCCGCACTGTTCCGTGCGCCGAGCCCACCGTAGACCCAGCTCCCCGTGCGCCCGGTCCACAGCACAGTGCGTTTTTCCAATTTCCCGATTTTCTTTAGATCCAATTTTCCAAGAGCCCGTTCTCCCTCGTCCTAGCTCCGATTGACCCGATTCTTTTTCCTAAATTCATCTAAAATTGAGCTCTACCTTTTGGTTCAGGTTTGAAAGTTTTTGGAGTTCATTTGAATTTTATTTGACCTTGTTTTGTGTTTTCGTTCCGTTTTCTCTCTCGTTAGATCACGTTTTCGAAGGAGCCGAAGCAGGGTTTGAAGATCAAGATCCGTCAACTGAGCAAGGCCAAGGCAAGTCGTGTCCTTTGATCATGTTGAACCCAGTTTGCAATCTATTATTTAATTATTTTGTTTTAAATTATCATGCATCGCTACTTTATTATAAAACCCTTGTATTGGTAGTTAATAACCTAATTTATTATTTCCTCCTTGATAATTTGAATACCATGATTCTATTGTCACCATAGGATGGGAAATTATTTAGTGATGCAATACTAGTTGTCACATGGGTGGTACGCTTATTTCGCTTAGCCATGCTTATTATTAGATCGCTGGGATCTATCATCACATGTGGTTAATTAATTTTGACTTAATGGTAAACTTGAACGTGGTGGTTAACCACAGTTATAAAATTTGTATGTCATGACATGGGTAGTGTCATGGGCATTGGTTATACAAACTTGCTTTCACTTGGGCGAATGATCGTGCAGTAAAGGGGGTGCAGGTTGCACATTGGGATGTGGATGCTTCGCCTGGGTAACTCCTAAGGACTTAACTTTGTGCGCCATTGATCTGAGCTTTATCGTGCAAACCACATGTCTAGTATGGGATAGACCTGGCATAATAATTTGTGAAGTCTCCACTTTGGTTTTACTACTGATGTTGTGTGGCGCAAGAGGGGGCAATTATCGACTAGGGGGTTACCCTACTCGACGGCGAATCCTTAGCGAGTGGGATCAGGTGGAGATGGATCATTGTAAAAGCCTTGTTGTGATTTCCTTAAGCTGAGGCTAATCACATCGTGTGGGTACAGTTGTGCAACCTCTGCAGAGTGTAAAACTATTCGAATAGCCGTGTCCTCGGTCATGGACAATGCTCGGTGATTTCACACGAGGGGTAGAGTTTTCATAAAAACCTGGTTGGGTTAAGTTGGGAAGTGAATGGTTAGTTCACGGGTGTTCATTTCATGGATCTTGGTTCATGGTGGATTCCTTGGGTGAATGGCTAGTTCACTTGTGGTTGGTCTCAATTCCTTTGGTTACTTATTTATTATCATTTATAAAGTTTGCTTTTCAATCTACTTATTGTATTTACCTTAAATTGTTGCTTTATGCAAAATTAACCTTTCAGCCATCCATTGGTAAGCCTTGCATACTATATTGCATCTTTGTTACAAACGACTTGCTGAGTACCAATGTACTCACGGCTTTGTGCCCCTGTTGCTCAGTTGAGGAGGAGGAGTATCATCAGCAGGAGGTTCCAGAAGGAGAGTTCTTCGACGTCTTCGCGGATTAGGCTTCGTTCTCCACTCGATAGCCTGTGGGTGTGTCGATTGGATGCTGCGCTTTCTTTTGGATTTCCGCTGCTAGTTTTTGTTAAGCCTTTCAGGCTATTAATTGTAAGCTTGACCATAAGGTCGTACTCTGATGATTATTAATAATATTTGAGTCTTTTCTTAGTAAATCGTGATATGTTCGATATTTCATCTTTGTTTATACTGTGTGCACTAGCGTGATCCTGGACTAGTGCAGAATACACAGGAGAGTCCGGATTTGCATATTCGGGTCTCTACAGAGATGGTATCAGAGCTATATCGACTGTAGGACGGAGCCCTAGTTAGAGTGGTCGAATTAGTCAAGTTTTCAAAATTTATTTTATAAATCAAATCAACCAAATGATTGTTTAGTAATTCTTGCTTCTTACCTCATTCTTAGGATTCTTACTCCTTGTCTCCTCTGAAATATTGTTTTCAAAACTCAATTTGACTTCTTATCTCCATTATGTCCATAGATGTCTCGAGTGTTCCTCCATCGAAGGGAAAGTTGGCATGGAATTCTTCAAGCTGTGATGTGAAGTTTGGATCAAGGAAGCACCCCAATGTTCCAAGACAAGATCGAAGACTGCCGTGAAGATCGAGAGCCATTAGATTCAAAACCCTACCATAGTTTTAGCATCGTGTAGACCGTTTTGCTTTTTCTTGTAGTTGCGTGTGATGTGAGCTGCAAATTTTGCCCTTAAAAGCATTATATTGCAATCACGTCAATCTTTTATTGGTGTTATTTCCCCGGTTTTGTTGTTAGCCTTTTTCGGCTAAGTGTTTGTTTAGTTTAGGTTGCCATTAGAAATTCCCCTTAGACGAGTTTACCTCTCATCTATGCTTTTCCCACTTATCTTTAAAACCCGGTCAGAGTTTTGGAAGTGTCAGAGCAACTAACCCGGAATCAAGTTGTCCAAGTTCAACCTCAAGTCTTACCTATGCTTTTCCCCCTTACCTTTTCGCCTGGAGCAGTCAGTAGTGTTTCTCTTCAGAGCAGCAGCAAGATGGTTGGACCCAGGAACCCCGCAGAAGCATCGAGCAATCTCGCCTATTCCTTTCAAACTTGAGAGTGCACCTGCCAAGACCCCAGGAGCAAGCCGTGGAACAACGTCAAGTCAAGGAAGCCAAATACCTCAAAGCGTTGCAAGGGGAAGCTTGAATCACGTCGTCTCCGAAGTCGCACCTGGTAACCTATTCTTTTAGTGAGCCTGAATCTCGGGGTCGAGATTCCGTTTAAGGGGGGAGGTTTGTAACATCCTGATTTTCAGAGCCTTTTTGAAGCTTTTAAAATAAAATTCACCATTTGAATTTCTCTGGAATTAATTAAAGCTTAAATGGAATTTTTATGAATTAAAAAGGATTTAATATGATTAATCTGAACATGAACATTTGCCAAATTTATTTCATTTGAGTTCCCTGTGTCTCAAGGAATTTTCTGGAATTTTCTGGGATTTTTCTGGATTTAATTGCTATTTTCTAGAGCTCAAAAGAATTTATTTGAATTTCTGGAAAAGAAAAAGAAAAGAAAAAGAAAATCCAACCGGCCGGTGGGCCGCAGCCCACCCAGCCAGCCGGCCCAGCCAGCTCGTCCCGCAGCCGGCCCAGCCTGCCCCGCCTCAGCCACGCGTCGCCAATCCGCGCCCGCGCCCACTCCGCCTTGGCCTCCCCGATGGCCGCCGCGTGTCTTTCATCCGGCCGCTGCCGCTCGCGCCCGCATTCGATCGCTGCCGCCCGCTTACGCCCGTGCGCCATCCTCGCCGCTCGCCCGTCCGAACCGCTGACAGGTGGGGCCCACCTGTCAGGTGCGTCGTCCCCGCCCGGGACTCTCCTTCCCCGTCTCCGAGCCGGTCTCTCCGCCGCCTTCCGCGTCTCGGCGTCCGTGCCCGACATGAACTCCACGTCGTGGCCGTCCGGGAGTTCTCGGGGTCCGTGTATAAAAGCGCCTGACCCCTCGGCTTCTTCGCCGTCCCGAGCCGCCGCCTCCGCCGCCGCTCTCGTCGTCTCTCTCCGCCGGAGCTCGCCGCTGCCGTCGTTCGCCGCCGTATCTGCCGCCGCCGGTGAGCCGTCCCCGCCACCAAACCTCGCCGCCGGTCAGACCTCGCCTCCTTCCACCGCCCGTCCCCGCCGTTCAGTCGCCGCCGGCCAGGACCGCCGCCCGCACCGCGCTGCCTCGCCCCACCCGCGCCTCGCGCCGTCCGCCGCCAGCTAGCCCGCACCCGCGCCCCGCCGCTTCGTCTCCCCGTGCACCGGGTCCGCCGTGCGCCGTGCCACCGACAGACCGGGCCCACCGGTCAGTCGTACGTGCCATGGACCCGTGAGCCGGTCTGGCCACGTCAGCCGCCGCGCAAGCCGCCACGTCAGCGCCACGTCAACCTCTGCCGCCCGCGTCAGCAGCCAGCCGCCCGCACTGTTCCGTGCGCCGAGCCCACCGTAGACCCAGCTCCCCGTGCGCCCGGTCCACAGCACAGTGCGTTTTTCCAATTTCCCGATTTTCTTTAGATCCAATTTTCCAAGAGCCCGTTCTCCCTCGTCCTAGCTCCGATTGACCCGATTCTTTTTCCTAAATTCATCTAAAATTGAGCTCTACCTTTTGGTTCAGGTTTGAAAGTTTTTGGAGTTCATTTGAATTTTATTTGACCTTGTTTTGTGTTTTCGTTCCGTTTTCTCTCTCGTTAGATCACGTTTTCGAAGGAGCCGAAGCAGGGTTTGAAGATCAAGATCCGTCAACTGAGCAAGGCCAAGGCAAGTCGTGTCCTTTGATCATGTTGAACCCAGTTTGCAATCTATTATTTAATTATTTTGTTTTAAATTATCATGCATCGCTACTTTATTATAAAACCCTTGTATTGGTAGTTAATAACCTAATTTATTATTTCCTCCTTGATAATTTGAATACCATGATTCTATTGTCACCATAGGATGGGAAATTATTTAGTGATGCAATACTAGTTGTCACATGGGTGGTACGCTTATTTCGCTTAGCCATGCTTATTATTAGATCGCTGGGATCTATCATCACATGTGGTTAATTAATTTTGACTTAATGGTAAACTTGAACGTGGTGGTTAACCACAGTTATAAAATTTGTATGTCATGACATGGGTAGTGTCATGGGCATTGGTTATACAAACTTGCTTTCACTTGGGCGAATGATCGTGCAGTAAAGGGGGTGCAGGTTGCACATTGGGATGTGGATGCTTCGCCTGGGTAACTCCTAAGGACTTAACTTTGTGCGCCATTGATCTGAGCTTTATCGTGCAAACCACATGTCTAGTATGGGATAGACCTGGCATAATAATTTGTGAAGTCTCCACTTTGGTTTTACTACTGATGTTGTGTGGCGCAAGAGGGGGCAATTATCGACTAGGGGGTTACCCTACTCGACGGCGAATCCTTAGCGAGTGGGATCAGGTGGAGATGGATCATTGTAAAAGCCTTGTTGTGATTTCCTTAAGCTGAGGCTAATCACATCGTGTGGGTACAGTTGTGCAACCTCTGCAGAGTGTAAAACTATTCGAATAGCCGTGTCCTCGGTCATGGACAATGCTCGGTGATTTCACACGAGGGGTAGAGTTTTCATAAAAACCTGGTTGGGTTAAGTTGGGAAGTGAATGGTTAGTTCACGGGTGTTCATTTCATGGATCTTGGTTCATGGTGGATTCCTTGGGTGAATGGCTAGTTCACTTGTGGTTGGTCTCAATTCCTTTGGTTACTTATTTATTATCATTTATAAAGTTTGCTTTTCAATCTACTTATTGTATTTACCTTAAATTGTTGCTTTATGCAAAATTAACCTTTCAGCCATCCATTGGTAAGCCTTGCATACTATATTGCATCTTTGTTACAAACGACTTGCTGAGTACCAATGTACTCACGGCTTTGTGCCCCTGTTGCTCAGTTGAGGAGGAGGAGTATCATCAGCAGGAGGTTCCAGAAGGAGAGTTCTTCGACGTCTTCGCGGATTAGGCTTCGTTCTCCACTCGATAGCCTGTGGGTGTGTCGATTGGATGCTGCGCTTTCTTTTGGATTTCCGCTGCTAGTTTTTGTTAAGCCTTTCAGGCTATTAATTGTAAGCTTGACCATAAGGTCGTACTCTGATGATTATTAATAATATTTGAGTCTTTTCTTAGTAAATCGTGATATGTTCGATATTTCATCTTTGTTTATACTGTGTGCACTAGCGTGATCCTGGACTAGTGCAGAATACACAGGAGAGTCCGGATTTGCATATTCGGGTCTCTACAATAAATCCAGTCTCTAAATCTATAATTATAATTATATCTATATTTTTATTCGTTGCTAAATTATTTTACTTTTTTATTCTGGATTTTTTTTAAATATTTGCATTCTAGAGTGGACACTTACACATAATGATTTGTAAACCTTCTTGAGTAGTTTTTGTTTATATGTGGCCCACCAGTCATTGAGTGAGCAAGACAGAAGGCAACAACAAACAATAAAGGAGAGGATCCAGTGCTGAGCTAAAATAGAGGAGCGGTGGCACTGAGGTGGGTGAACTCACTGACGACGACTGGACCACGATGGGGCAAGGCCAACCACCAAAGTGGGTCGCTGGGACGATGGAGGAGCAGAGGGAAGTGGCATCATAGCTCAGGGCGGTGCCATGGGCAGCTGATGATGGCTTGGGTGGCCGAACATGGGGAGGAGAATGGCGAGAAGCAACACCAAAGTGAGAGGAAAAAGAAGGAGGAGAGCACAAGCCAGAAAGGAGTTGTAGGAAGCTTACCAAGCAAGCCGTGGAGGTGGAGGAGCACCAGAGAAGGCAGGCGACATGAGGCCGGGATGGCACGGGTTGGCAACGTCGAGGCGGCACCCAAGTGAGGGTAGCTCGATTCAATAGTAGGGAAGGATGGTGGTGGTATGGAGATGCTTTTAGAGGGTGAATCGAAGGGACAGACAGAGATGGCATGGCGGGCTGCTATGATGGAACCTTGAAATTGATTTAGGTGAAATGAAATTGGGGTTGTGGAACACAATGTGACGTGAGCACTTTTGGGAAAAGATCACCGGAGCGTCTAGACGTGGTGATGGCTTGATTTAGGGAAAAGGGGAGGAAGGGGGCAATGGAGGGTGTGGAGGTAAGCCTGGGGGCTACTTATAGCCGGAGTACGCAGCGTGGTGTTGATTTTTGACAATGGAGGGTGGCACGATTTAGGGGCCCGTGGGCATGGCCTGGTGCATGGGCAGCATGCGTGCGGCACTAGGCACGTGCAGAATAGGGAGTAAAGGAAGAGAGAGAAGGGGGAGAAGAGAAGAAAGCAATGGGGCACACGACAGAGAGAGAAAGAAGAATGGCTAGCAAAATTGAAATTTTTGACTTTTGATTTGAGTTTCCATTTTTGACATTTGAATTTGTACTTAAGTTCAAATTTGAACTCTTGGCTCAATTATTTGGATATGTATTTTAGTCTTGCTTTGCTTTGGTTTTTAATCAATTTTGATTTTAAATTTTGTTTTCTAATTTGAATTTCAAATTCAAATTTTGTTTAATTCAATGTCCAATTGCTTTGGTTCTTGATCCTTAATTCTTATTTTTATCCTTACTTTTTGTATTTGTTTGGCAAAATCCAAATCAAGATTCTCAAATAAACACCAAAAAATTTGAATAACACCGAAATGCAATAAAAAGTTTTACATTCTTCTCGTTTTCAACATTTCCCAAATTTGGGATGTTACATAAACCTAGTCCCGGCCTTCATATTCCATGTTCCATACACTGGGTCATCAATTCTATCATCTAAAACTACATATTAACCAACAATGAATATAAAAATACTCAGCAAGTCCTTATAGCAGAATGCAAGTGTGGGTATATAATTCTACATGAAAGGCTTAACCATGGAAATGTCTTATGTTCTTTTATCATAAAGGCAATTTGCCTAATATTCTATTTTAGCTAGTTTCCAAACCTATGACTAGCCATTTTTAACTAAAACCAATATCAATTTTTAAGTCAGTTCAATGCGAAAGCGAAATCCCTCCGCTTTCATTTCCATTCCCGTTTCGATACTAAGTTATCATAGCCATTTCATTCATAACCACCATTAATTTATGAAAACTATGCAAGTATGATATTTCTACACTTTTAACCATGTCCAAGGCCATGACTATTCAAATAGATTTTTAACACTCTACAGTGGTTATACAACTTTACTCATAAGATATGATTAACTTATAATATTAGCCATTGTACTTCTGTAGCACACGAATCATAACAAGGCTTTTTATAATGCTTAACTTCACTGCTTCCTCTCACTTTAGGGTGAATCCTCAACACTGGCAATAGTGATTGTTCCTATCCCAGGTTACGACTCACCCTAGAACGTTCTCATCCCAGGCTTCTTTTTCAATGAGAGATCCCATTGTTAGAGAGTGTATGAGCCTTCTCATCAATAAATGCACAAGGGCAGTGTCCATTATGGGCCACTCCCATCCATCACAATTGAAATCCGGAAATCCACCTACCAATCTAATGTGCAAGATTGACACTGAAGCTAAGTAAATTAGTGGCTAGGTTCATCCCATAACTAAACTTGTGGTTGCACAATTTGGGTGTAGAAAAAAGTAGCACAAGATTTGGTCCTTAATCAACTCAAGAGAGACCAACCACAAACCAAGAGCTCGTGCAATCCCTGCACAGATATTCCAATCGTCACGTGCAATCCCTACACTGCCATTTCAATCAACACATGCAATTCATGCACGACCATTCCAATCGACACAAGCAATCCTTGCACGACCATTCCATTCAATATGTGAAATTTTTGCACCAGTCTCATACCGCCCACTCGCCTGAGTCTCCACCATTTGATAAAACATCTTCTTGTCTCCAGTGGTAACCCATGTTCCATTTCCATTATCATGCATTCAAATTTGAGTTGACAATGTTTGTGTTGTATTCGATTTCACCACTAGAGCATTTTTAAGCACAACCATAATCTAGTAAGATTTAACCAAGGGTGGGGTTATTACTATTATAAGTATCCTATGGTGACATGGGGAAGATGTTATCAACAATAAAGGAAGGGGACTATTAAGTACTAACTACATAGTGTAGCTGAGCAATCAACATTTAGTATAGCATTTAATTAAAAAATTAATAAGCTTGCACTTGTATTTGAAAGAAAAATATGTGTATTTGAAACTAGGTTCAATATGAATAATTAGAAGGATTGCCTTACTCAATAATGGATAGCGTTTGTTCTTGATCAGCAGTGACGAGGGCGTCCATAGCGTCAATTCTATAAATGTGAAAGCATCCATATTCAACACAAATCCAAATAAAATTCAAAGAACTCAAAAAAATTATGTTTTTGGTTTTGTTGGAAAGAGATTGAACTTACAAGCAAAAATCAAGTCATTTGGATTTAAAATGAGAGAGAGTGAGCTCTTTGAATTTTGAACCAAGGGGAAATTCGAAAAAATCTTAAATCTATGATAGGTGGGGTTGACCAGGATTTTTTTTCCTTTTCAATTATTCTCCTTAAGAAGAATGGTCTAGCGACTGGTAGGTGGGGTTAGCTGCGATCTAAATTATTTTCTATTTATTTTGTTTAAGGAAAACATTAGAGAATGACAAGTGGGGTCACGATTCATATGGACTCGGTCCATGCAATAGTCTATGGGAGATGTGTCAGACCCCGGCGCAACAACTCCTAGATCCTCTGTGTAAATCGTACTAGTCCAGGATCAGCTAGTGCACACAGTGGACAACAAAGATAAATATCAACAATAATGACATTTATTAACTAAATGTGGGCATGATTGCCAAATTTTACATCAATGGCACATAAGCCAAAATTAAATATAAGCAGCGAAAGGAAAAAACCGAAGTGGAAGAAGCCCACTGAGCCTTCCATAGGCAAACGGCAGTAAGACATGGCCTACTCGTCCAAGTCTTCATCGTAGTCGAAGTCATCTTCCTCTGTGTGGAGATAGCAATGTGAGTACAAACTTGTACTCCACAAGTCATATGGAGAAATGTATCACAATGATAAAGGCAACAAAGGAGGCCATATAAGGTTATTTGTGCATTAAACATCATTTAAAGAAATACAATACATAGATTGAAAATGTTGAATTTAATATAGTAAGTAAAAACAGTAATTGTAAATGAAATTAATACCATTAGTGTAGGCTCCAGCTAAACACTAACCTAACCACAGGCATCCCACCTGGACCATCTTTTCCAAAAGATCTCATGTGAATTGCATCCATCCATACGCTTTCAATCTCTCATGGATTCCATCTATCCATAAGGTTTTCATAAGCCATTTTGAAAAACAAAGTCTAATCCTTGAAAAACTTTACTCAGCTTGCCCATGATCGTGGGCACGGCTATCTAGGATAGATTATACACTCTGCAGAGGTTGTACAGCTTTACTTACAAGACATGATCATCCCATATTGTCACTGGATAAACGCACTTCATTTGGTGTGTGACGAGGAGATCATGACAAGGCCTTTACAATGCAAAGCCTTCAACCTGGCCAAGCCAACTCTAAAGTTTCACTCAGTAAGGAATTCACCAGACCGGGACCCCTTCTTGAGCCGAATGAGGTTTCTCATGGCCTACACTACGCTCACTTTCAACCTACAATGAGATTCAGGTTGGGACTCACAAATTAATCATCCAGGATTGTCCCATACCAACCTTGCGGTAGTACGATAGGGCTTTGCAACAGTAGCTCACAGACTGGTCCTTAATTGACTTAGGCTCAACCACATACCCCTCGTGCTCGAAAATCAACACTGTGTCTCTGAACAATAGTGCATGCCTGCACCCACCACCTAACCTTTAGCCTAAGTCTAAACTAGATTTTATATTTTATTTTGAAAAATTCCATAATCCTTCTTGACTCACCGAAGTCAAGAATACATTTAAAAAGCTAATCATTTCATGTGAAAAGGTTATCCCAACCTAAAGTTATTTCTATGCATGTCTAAGCATTTGCTACAAAAATTCTCTAGCCATGCTAGTATACTAACCAGAGTTTTATTCTAGGGTGACAAGGTATTGAGGGATTCAA
Organism: Dendrocalamus latiflorus; assembly: GCA_017311315.1. Classification (NCBI taxonomy): domain Eukaryota; kingdom Viridiplantae; phylum Streptophyta; class Magnoliopsida; order Poales; family Poaceae; genus Dendrocalamus; species Dendrocalamus latiflorus. The sequence continues at coordinate 24,894,008 of CM029639.1, read as the reverse complement.
GGTCAACGGAAGAATTAACAAATAGGCAATAACTAAATTTAAAATAGAATTGAAATACGTTGAATAAAATTATGCATGTGATATAATTTAAATCAATATAATTTTAATTGCAAACTGGGTTCAACATGATCAAGGTGTGTGACTTGCCTTGCTCTTCAGTTGGGTGCAAATCGTTGTCGAAGAATTCTTCCGAATTGTCGCAGTCTACACGTGAAAATATCCAAGCAAACTCAAATAAAATTAAAATAAATTCAAATAAACTCTAAAAATTTAAAAGGATGGCAAAAATAGATAGATTGGAATTTTTTGATGAATTTAGAAATTTGAATGGGCTTAATCGGAGTTAGGACGAAGGAGAACGGGCTCCCGGAAGTTTAAAATCAGAGAAAAAGAAAAAGGCCGATTTTCTGGATTATATTTCTACTAAAAAAGGGATTGATGACGTCAGCCCTAAGATTTTCTTTTCGGTCGAATTATTTTTCTAATGGAAATTTAGGTTTATGACATCAGCCCTAAATGATTTTCGGACCAGAGACTAACAGGTGGGCCCTGGCTCATGTGGACCGAGTCCATTTACCATGAGGAGGCTGAGGTGGCTAGGGGTTACGTGGTGTTGACAGGGCGGAGAGGAGTCGAGATGGCACTAACGTGGCACCACATGGCTGCCACGCAGGCACAGGCGATGACGTGGCCGCGCCGGCTGGAGGCGGCGCTCGGGCCCAAGGGCTCACTGGCGCTCCGACGCACGACGACGACCGGTGAGGGGAGGAAAAGGAAGAGGAGAGTGCGCGCAACTTGGGGGGTGGGCACGGGTCATACCGTAGGCGGCCGGAGGTAAGTCGGCAGCAAGCGAAAAGTGGCAGCGGCGTGGTTGTAACATCCCAAAAATTTGCTTTCTGAAAATTTTAAATTCAAATTAATTATTTTAAAGTATTTGAGTTTTATTTGGATTTAATTGGCTTTTATTTCAAGTTCTGAGCTTTTCTGGAGTTTAAAACTTATTTTTGAAAATAAAAAGTATTTCAAGTATGAAAATTAAAATACCAACTTGAGTTGGAAATATTTTATTTAAGTCCAAAATGTCACCAGGAGCTTCTGTGAATTTTCCTGGAATTTTTGGAAGTATTTTCATATTTTTCTGAGCTTATTTGAATTTCCTAGCCTATTCTGAAAAATCAAAGTCAAAATTTAAAAATAAAAAATCCCAGCACCCTCCCTCCGGACGACACGTGGATGGCCCAGATCCGCCCACGCCGCCGCCCAGATCCCGCCTACCCTCCTCCACCGCTCGCCACGTGTGCGGCCGGGATTCACTCGCCCCCACGCGCCCGAACCATCCCACCGTCTGCCCCCCTCGCGCCAGCCGCCCGATTCCCCCACGCTGCCACGCGTCGCCATCTCAGCCTCGCCCGCGCCCCGCTCTCTCTCTCTGGCCCCACCTGTCGGCGTGCCACTCCTTCCGCCCTCTCTGCCCCGCGGGCCCCGCCCCTCAGCCGCTCCCTGCCTCCCTCTCGCTGCCGCCCGGGCCCGCCGATCAGCCTTCCCTTCTTCCTCCCCACGCCTTCTTCCTCCTCCCGCTCGGCCGCGCGATCACCGCCGCCATTTTCGCCGCCTCCCCGCTCGCCCGGATCTCCTTCCTTCTTCTTCTCCCTTCTCTCCCCGACCGATCCCGCCATCCCCGCGCCCGAATCCGCCTCTCCCCGCGCCCCACCCCTCCAATAATCCCGCCGTGACCGCCGCCCTCGCGCCATCTCCGACGAAGAATAGGCACAGCCTCAGCCCTCCCCGACCCCTATAAAAAGCCCCCTTGGCCTCCCCTCTCACAGCACCTCCTCCCTTCGCACCCCTTCTCCCTTCCCGAACTCTCCCTCGCCCCCGCGCCGTGCGTACTCTCCTCCGCCGCCGCATTTGGCTCCGGCGAGGAATCACCGCCGCCTCGGGACGTGTCTCGCCTCGCCGACCCCACCACCATCCTCACCGCGCCCGTGCGAAGCCCGTGGACGCCTCAGCCGCCCCTCCTCGCCGCCGGAACACTGCTGCCGCGTGAGACCCGAGCCGCCGCCGCTCTGCGCTCGTCGTCGGCCAATTCCGGCCATCCCCGGTTAGTCCGCATCCCTCCCCCGAGACCCCGTCGCCCCCTCTCGGTCATGCACCAGTCGCCACCGGCCGCCGTCCACCGGAGCTCCGGCAGGCGTGCCGTCCCCGAGCTCCTCCCTCACAGGCCGGCCACGTCGGCTCCCCCGTGCCTACGTGGCAGGTGACACGGCGCCACGTCCCCGGCCACCTCGGTGCTCCTCGCCCGGTCAGCACCACCCCGCCACCTCAGCCTCCCCATGAGCCCGTGGACTCGGTCCACATGGACCGGGCCCGCTTGTCAGTGTCGGCCCACCCAGGGCTGACGCCTGCTGACGTAATAAATCCATATTTCCCGTTGGAAAAATAATCCAGCCGAAATTAAATTCCCTGCTGACGCAATAATTCAGATTTTCCTTTAGGAAAATAATTCCCAAAAATCCAGTTTTTCTTTTTCTCTGAATTTAAACTTCACGGAGCCCGTTCTCCTTCATTTTAACTCCGTTTGAGCCCATTCAAATTTCTAAATTCATCAAAAATTCCAAACTATCCATTTCTTCCATCCTTTAAAATATTTGAAAATTATTTGATATTTCAAATTTTAAATTTCAAATTCCAATACCTAGTTTAATTTCAAAGCCTCAGTTCCATTCCAAATTTTCTGTGAACTTTCAAAATTTTAATTCAAATCTTGCAAAATCTGCATAAAATCCATTCTATTTTTCTTGGTCCAAATATTGTCTCAGTAATTTCTTTTCCCAACCGATCTTCCAAATATTCGTTCTCCCTCGTGTGAACCCCAAATCCGCTGAATCTTTATCCTAAATTCGTATGAAATCATAAACTTCCTTCTAGTATATATATATATTATATTTTTTTTGTGATTTTATTTGTATTTATTTGTTTTGTTTGCTTCGTCTTTTCGCTTGTAGATTCCACCGTTGTCGAAGATCTCTCCACCCCGTAGCAAGAAGACCCAGAGAGCGTGCAGGAAGGCAAGTCTCCTTTGACCATTTTGAACCCATGTTTGTGAAATGTTTTTAAATTATTTTAAACTTTTGTGCATCACTATTTAATTAGAACTCTAATTCTGGTATTAAGGTATTAGTTAAATCCAACCTTGTTATGCCCTCAATTGAACTTGAATGCCATGTACTCTTGCAACCCTAGTATTACCTTTGTCTCAATAAATGAGAATTACATAATTCTTTGGTAATATTAGACGGTAGTATAATGCTTAGTCATGCTATTTAATTCTTTTGAAATCTTGAAATGGGAAATCATATGTCATTCAACTGGTATTTGTATTTAAAAGTAAGTGGTGACTGGTGTTGCCACTGTTCTTTTAGAAATAAAATAAAATGTGAAAGTTGGTTTAGACTGGGGTGGATGGTTGGTTGGGATTGGTGCGGCAAGTACGAGATCTTGTAAAGTGTATGTTCCACCCTAGTCGATTAAGGACCGACGCTTGTGTTTGTCCAGACTGAGCACTACCGTACAACCCCAAGTCTATATGGGTACGACCTAGCTGATTAACTTACGATAGTCCAGTTTAGGTGCCACCAGTGGAAAGTGGGTGCCAGGGATTTACTGGTTATTCACAGTGAGGGACAGGGATTTACTATACTCATATGGCGCAAGAGGGGGCTTCGGACTGGATGGATGGAACCCTTCTGCGGTGAAACCTCAGCGGGTGGTGTCTAGCTAGACTAGAGTGAGGTAAAGGCTTTGTGATATTTTATCTGTGTCTCTTGCCAAAGGAAGCGTGGTGACTATTAAGGTAATTTATCTCTTGGGGGGTAAAGTTGTACAACCTCTGCAGAGTGTCAAACTATTCGAATAGCCGTGCCCACGGTCAAGGGCGGGCAAGGAATGCATTCACATGGTAGATGTTTGGTTTTCGTTTTAAAAACAAAATTTTGGTATTCCGAGAGTGGAGGGAACTCTCGGAAGGGTATCCTGGCAGTTGAAGCCAGAGAGGGTGGATGTAACCAGCAGATTCAAACTTTATCGGTTAAAGTTGGTTAACTAGTGTTGGTGGATATAACCTTCACTGTAAAATGCGTACTAGTTTCTGTTAAAGCAATTAATTGGTTAAAATGATGTCTTCGAAATTACTTAATGGTATTTGAAATAAAATATTGCTTTGTGCAAAAGAACCATATAACCCTCCTTTGTTAAGCCTTGCATCTATTGCATTTTTCCCAAGACTTGCGGAGTACTTTATGTACTCACATGCTGCACTCAAAAATAATACTCAGAGGAATACGAAGCTCAAGAGGGAGACTACGACTACTTCGCGGGTGGATTCGATGAAGGATTCCACGAGTTCTAGGTCACGCTTCCCCAGTCAATTGCCTGTGGCGTGTTGATGGGTCTCCGCTGAATTTACTTTGCTTCCGCTGTGTTTCGTGTGTGCGAGGTCTTGAAACCTCATTTGTAATAATGAGACCTTTCGGTCAGTACTCTTTAATATTGTAATAAGACGTTGTTGGTTATGAATCATTTCTGTTTAACTGTGTGCACTAGCTTTGATCTGGGACTAGTGCTGTAATACACAGAGGGTCCGGGTTTGGAAATCCGGGGTCCCGACAGTGGTGCTCTGGTGCAGCGGCGGCGTGGTGCTCGGGAAAGGGAGAAGAGGGCGGAGCGAGGTGGTTTGGAAGGAGAGGATGCCGAGGGGGTATTTATAGGGGTGGGGAAGGCGGAGCCGGTGCGGATTGTTCGTCGGAGATGGCGCGGGGTGGCGGCGGTTGCGGCGGAATTAGGAGAGGGGCGGGCACAGGAAGAGGTGAATTCGGTACAGGAATGGCGGAGGAAATGGCGCGGGGATTGCAGCGCACAAAGGGAGCGAGGTGGGGTAGTGCGCGTGCAAGAAGGGAAGGGTAGTAATGGCGGCAGCAATTTCGACGGTCGAGCGCGGAAGGAAGAAGACGGGGGAGGAAGAGGGGTAGCACTGACAAGCGGGGCCTAGTCAGCAGCGAGAGAGAGGGAGGAGAGAGGGGTGGCATGCTGACAGGTGGGGTCCACGCACGAGAGAGGAGGGAGCGGCCGACGGGTGGGGCTGGGGAGAGAGAAAGAGAGGGGAGAGACTCAGATGGCTTAGATTGCACCACGGGGAAGGGGAATGACCGGGTGGCCGGTAGGGTTAAGTGGAAGGGGACGACCGAGATTAGCTTAGGCGGAGGTGGATTAAATCCAGGCCATCAGATGGAGAGGGAGGGGTTAAGTGACATCGGATGGTCGAGATTAGATCGGCGGTTGGGGATTAAATCCAAGCCGTTGAAATTAAAATTTAGGCACCAAAAACTTATTTTTATTTTAAACCAATTTAATTTAATTTATTTATTTTTACTCAAAAATTGAAATAAACAGCTGGGCTGTTACAAGATGGGACTAGGGGTGGAAAACGGTAACGGATAATTCGTTTTATCCGATATTCGTATTCGAGAAAACATAAATATGGTAAGAAAAAATCCGTATTCGAAAATATTCGTATTCGTATTCGAGAATATTCGTATCCGTATTTGAGAGTATTCGTATTCGCATTCGTATTCGAGAATATTCGTATCCGTATTCGTATTCGAGACTATTCGATTCGTATTCGATCTGTTTCTAGAACCTATGAAAAATTCATACAAATTTTGTGATTCCAAATTTGAATTTGGGCGGTTTAAAACCGGTAACCGGTCAAAAACTGGTGAAAAATCGGTAAAACCGCTAGGAATCCGTTTTATCCGATATTCGTATCCGAGAAAATCCATATTCGAAAATATCTGTATTCGTATTCGAGAATATTCATATCCGTATTTGGGAATATTCGAATTCGTATCCGTATTCGTTTGAAAAATATGGATTCGTATTTGAGACTGTTCGACCGTATCCGATCCGTTTCCACCCCTAGATGGGACCCATGTGTTACAGGCAGAGGTCCACGGACTGAGTTTACATGACAGTTCTAAGGAGGTGTTTGGTTCGTGGATGGAGGTTGTATCGTATATCCTGGATGAGTGGATGCAGGCTGAGTGGAATCGTATTTCAGAAAAAGAAGATGTTTGGTGAGGCTGTATGAGCGGATACAAAAAAACTGAGATGCTGTTTGGTTGCCTGTATGAGCGGATGCAGTCTACCAAACCTGAGAGGCTGACACGTGGGACCGCATAAGATACACTGCATCCACTCATCCAGGATGGCTAGTGAAGCTCATTTTGAGCGTATCCACCCATCCAGGATGAGGGCGTATTTTTGCATCCGCTCATACAGGCTGTATCCGCTCATACAGGCAACCAAACAGGCTCTTTCTCAGATTATACGGATCCACCCATCCAGGACGAAGGAGATTCAGGCAACCAAACACACCCTAAATGAACAGGGCCCACATGTCTGTGACACCAAACTTAAATAGGTGTTTAATTAGATTTCTAATTACTCAAGCCCACATGTCATACTATCATTATCTAACTAATTAATTACTAACTAACCACTGGATTAAACTAAGTAATTACTGACTTAATTTAATAAGCTTACACACAGGGCCCATTGGTAGTGTGAAGAAATAGAGTGAAGCAACAGATGCTAGGACTGAGCGAGGGCGGGGCGGAGGAGCTTAGGCAACAGGCAAAATGGAGTGGCGGGGTCTTTGTGAAGCTAACAAAGGTGGTGGAGTCCAAAATGGGGCATGGGGGTAGCGGTGCAATGGAGATGAGTGGTAGAGGAGTATCGGCGGTGCCATGGCTTCAACGAAGGACCAACAGAAAGAGAAGAAACTGGCTACTAGGAAAGCTTAAGGGAGTAATGGTGACGATATTGAAATGGGCACGAAGACCTATGGTCACCGAAGTTGGGTTAGTGGCAAAGAAATGTAGCTACGGTGGCGACAGCTATCTAGTGGACAGCCCAAGAAATTTTGCACATTATGCGCATCTACAAGTGGTGGGGAACTCATCGGAGCAGACGATATATACGGAGGGGAGCTAAGGTGGGCTAGTGGTGACAACACGGGGTGGTGCAGCAGGTGCAACATGGTAGCGACAAACTGGCAAGGGGAAGCCCAATTTTGTGGTTGGGGTAAAAAGAGGGAAGCATGAAGGTGCTCTAGTCCAAAGGAATTGGGTGAAGACTCACCAAGATGAGGGTGGTGGTAGTTTCGGTCATGCACAAAGAAGACAATGGCATCCACACGTTCCTGTGAGGGGTAGCTGAAATCGATTGAGGGAAAACGATGCTAGGGGTATGAAACATGCCGTAACATGAGTGGTTTAGGAAAAAACTCATTGAGTTGGCTGGAACACGAGGCAGAGGCGGCTGACATGGGCACGATGTGCCTTTGAGCTTGGATCGAGTTTGTGGAGGAAGGAGATGGATTAGTGATGTTGGCGGAGACAAGAGGGAGCAAGAGGAGGCCTAAAGCATGTCTTAAATAGAGAAGGGAAGGAGGGAGGAGACAGCGACAAGCTCTTGGCACAAGATTTCATGAGTGCGCGCATGAGCTTGGCTTGACGAGGATGACACTGTGATTGACAAGGTCGCGGTGCAGTGTTAGAAGGTAGGTTCGAGGCGCAGGCATTCTATATGGCACAAATGGCATGTCTGTACGATAAGAAGGTGGGCACGAGAGGAAGCAAGAGAGAGAGCGAGAGAGCTACCAAGGAAGAAAAAGTGCCGCTGCTTGTTGTCTCTCATTTGCTTGGCATCTTTAAAGTTAACATATGTGTCGAATAGCCGGTTAGATAAGACTGAATTATTCACATCCACCCAACGTGTCATTTCAACGGTTTCCAATGGGAACACTAGAGGATTTGAAATAACCCAAAAAAGGTTTGAAGTCAGTCAACCATAATTTTGTTTTAGCCTGCCAACGCTTAACATGTCAAAAACTTCCAGATTAAGATATCAGACGAGGAAGCCATTTTTTTAAATATTGGTTTTTTGGATTGTTGGATAAATTACAGTTTTAGCACAAATTTAGTTTTAATTCTATCAATAACTGTTATAAATAAAGCATATTTTTAGCAGCATAAAAATGTCACAACTAATATGATCACATGTAAATATTCCATGACAATTAACCTGGATAGTATACTCAACGCATGGAGCAAGTGAATTATTAAAACCAGCAACAAGCGCATGTTTTAATATTGATTATTGCTCTCAAATGCAGAGTTGCTCAAGATTAGTTCTTGGCCTTCTCAATACTTTGTCTATACTCTTCACAAAATAGAAATGACAACTAGAGTTAAGATTTTGAGCTCTAAGACATGCTTTACTGAAATTTTAACAAAACTTTGCAATATCACACAAGGAACCAATTACTATTGGCTAACTAAATAGTAACAAAGTAGGCTAATCTCAAGACAGTACTCCAGACAGTTAAACAAACTTGATTGACATCCAATGAAAAGGATTGTAGAACCTTAAAATCTGTAAGGATCCCTTCTGGTGGCCAAACACAAGCAATAGAAGACCAATACAAAAAGACCACAAAACTAAATGATACAGTACAACCAATAGAAATTGTCTACAACATTAGAAATCTAATGACAGTAGTAAGCATCGCCACTAGAGCTTGAATCTAAACTAGTTAATCAAATCACTTTTAGTATTAAACAATTATCATCATGGAGCATCAAACCCATAGCCCCAAATTTCGAGTTGAAACTTAATCCAGAGGAGATATCAACAATACTCACATAATATTAAACTAACTAGAATAGATCAAGAGTAATATGGTGATACCAGAAAATTCTTGCAAACCAATGGCACTCAAAGCCACCATGAAGAAAACTGGGCAAGGAACACCTAAAGGCGCTATGCTAGAAAACCAATTGCCCCGTTGTGCCACGTAAAATGGATGAGGTCATTGGAGATACATTGCCCAAATTTGCAAATCAGGACACACTAATTCACAAAGCTGAGGTACAAGGAATGCCGCACAAAGACCAAAGATGCACCTGCCAAGACACCCAAGAAGCTGAAGGAGGGCTTCGCCTTGATCCAATGCCATGTTGTTTGAATTTTTGCCTAAGTTACATTTTGTACTGGGCAGCTTGCCCTTTTCCCTCTCGGGTTGGGACGTTATGGTCATGTCCTCATATCTAAGTCATGAGTACTTAATAAATTATACCCTTACCTTTCTTTGATTGTGACCTTATGATCATACTCAAGTAGGTGAGTTCTCTAGGCAATCCTGTAGGACAATTTCCGAAACCATACAGGTATCAAATTCATTAAGAGCTACTGCTCAACCTTCCATACAGAAAGAGCACTACAGCTAATGGGACCTTTTAGATGTGCTCTCTAATCTCATATAGTTTGTTGTCCTAGAGCCTAGTTCATTGGATCTCTGATCTTATAGGATAGGTTACCACCAATGTGAGCCTTTACAAGGGGATGGGACCCATTCCCTTTGATGCTGCAAGGATGGCCTTCCATGCCAATCCTTTGCTGAAAGGATCTACCAAGTTCCTTTCAGTCTGGATGTTTTCTACTGAAATAACATCCATCTCTTTGGCATGCCTTATCAACTTAAGTCGTCTCTTTATATGTTTTGAGCACTTCATATTGTCCTTCCTACTCTTCACCTTAACCAATAGGGTTTGGTTATCGCAGTAGGTTAATATAGTTGGAATTGACTTTTCCAAAATAGGTAGGTCAGAAAGGAGTTTTTGAATCCATTCTGCCTCTACACCCGTTGAATCAAGTGTTACCAACTCAGCCTCCATGGTGGACAGTGTATGGATAGTCTGTTTTGAAGACTTCCACGAAACAACCCCAGCTGCTAGAGTGAATACATAGCCACTTGTAGCCTTCATGTCATCCGAGTCACTGATCTAGTTAAAATCACTAAATCCTTCCAAGACTGCTAGATGGCTAGAATAGTGTATTCCTAATTTTGAGATCCTCTTTAAGTATCTAAGTACTCTCTTTAGTGCTATCCAATGGTCATCTCCTGGATTGGTCATATAACAACTCGACCTGCTTACAACATATGAGATATTCAGCATCGTTGCACTAGTTAGATACATTAAAGATCCAATTATTTGAGAATATTTAAGCTGGTCCTTTTCATATCTAGTGTTTTTATGTAGCTTAACATTTGGATCATAGGGCGTGGTCACTGGCGTACAGTTTATAAATCCAAATCTGGTTAGGACCTTATCCACATAATGGGATTGTGAAAGAATAATCCTATTTTCACCCTTTATCAGCTTGATGCTTAAGATAACATCAGCTTCACCCAGCTCTGGGAGAGAAAAGATTTGTTCTATTGATTACAACCATATTGGTCCCCGAAAGCAATATGTCATCTACGTATAGATAAAGAATGATACCTTCACTCCCACTAAATCGATAGTAGACACATTTATCGAGTTCGTTTATACAAAAGCTGACCGAGGTCATGGTACTATCAAATTTCTCATGCCATTGCTTGGGAGCTTGCTTTAGGCTATACAAGGATTTAATCAATTGACATACTTTCTTCTCTTGCCCTTCAACCACAAAACCATCGGGTTGTTGTATATAAATCTCCTCATCCAACTCTTCATGTAGGAAAGCAGTCTTGACATCCATTTAATGTACTTTGAGTTTGTATGCGGTAGCTAGTGCTGAAAACACCCGAATTGTGGGAAAATGAACCACAAGAGAGTATGTGTCAAAGTAGTCTTATCCTTCCTTTTGCATGAAACCTTTAGGCACTAAACGAACCTTTTACTTTTTTATAGAACCATCAGGTCTACGCTTCATTTTAAAGATCTATTTGCAACCCACTAGCTTATATCTAGATGGAAGATCTATAATCTCCCACGTTTCATTAACTATGATGGAATCCATCTCGCTATAGACTGCCTCCTTCCAGTAATCCACATCCAGGGATACGTATGCCTCTGAAAGGGTCTATGGTTCATCATCCACGACATTGGTGATATAGTCATCACCAAGTGGCTTTTTAGTTCTCTGCCTCTTACTCCTCCTCAACTCCAACTCTGGAGCGGTGTCATCCACACTAGGAAGAATAGAGTGTTCATATGAACCATTAGGGTCAATGACTTCATTTTGTGTAATAGGAAGCACATATTCAAAGAATGTCGCATCACTAGATTCCATCACTATGTTGGTAGCAATGTCACTCACCTTGGATTTGACCACTAGAAATCTATATGCCATGCTATTTATAGCATATCTTAGAGATAATTAACGGTCTTGAGACCGAGCTTTCTTTTCTTCGATAACAGCACATGCACTTTTGCATGGCATCCCCAAGTTTGAAGAAATGATAAGCTAGGTTTTCTCCCATTCCATCCTTCATAGAGTGTTTCCTCCTGATTGCGAAGCGGTACCCTATTCAAGACATGATTAGCTGTGAGAATAGCCTTACCCCACCATGAGTCCGACATACCTGAACTTTGTAACATGGCATTCACCAAGTCACAAAGAGTCAGATTCTTTTGTTCGGCTACTCTATTTGATTGGGGACAAATACGGTGGAGTGACTTCATGAATTATTCCACCTTCTTCACAGAATTGGGAAAATTCCTTAGTACTATATTCACCACCTTAGTACGATCTTAACTATTTGATTTTCTTTTCTAGTCGATTTTCCACCTCAGCCATGAATATTTTAAAATGTTCTAGTGCTTCGTCTTTCAACTTAAGTAAATATAACAGTACTTAGTCACATCATCAATGAGAATGATGCTTGCCACCTTTAGTCGAAATTCTATTCATCTCACAAAGATCAGAATGAATTAGCTCAAGTGGAGAGGTGCTTCACCCTTCAACGCTATTAAAGGTTTTCGGGGTTGCTTAGTTTACACAAACACACACACACACACACACACACACACACTTCACACTTTGAAACATTTTCATAACTATAGCTTGGAATTGAACTCATCTTACTTAACCACACAATGGCTTCAAAGTTAACATGACATAAAGAGAGTATCAAACATCATGAATTTTATTGCAATGAGAAATATTATTGCAATGAACCCTTCCTTCAAAAATTAAGACTAATAAGATTGATCAGCACATATATGTCTTATAGCATTTGTATCAATCCACCAATCAATTGATGGACTTGCCATAAAGGGCTGAGATACATACTCTTCTAAACTGGGGCTAACCAGTGCGACATTTACTTTAGCCTTATGGCTCTTGTGCTGACCAAGAGAAAGACCCCTGCCTTTACGATTGCGGTAATAGTTGGCCTAATGGCCCGCCAGGCCACAAACAAAGCAAATAATCTCCTCCTTCTTCTTTACTTTCTTGCCTTTGAGCTTGTTCTGGGGCTAGATCTTGAACTTTTGTTTCCCACTGCTGGCAACATTCTTGACCTCTACTTGATAAGTTGGACTTGAGCCTTTCCTGAATCGCCACCAGCTTTTGCACACTTTTTGACATTAATAGCTATTGACAACTCATTGAGAGTCAAGCGCTCCTTAATAAGTTGAAGAGCAATCACAAAGTCACGCCACGAGGGCAGTAACTTAGCTAGGATGATATTTACTTGAAACTTCTCTGGTAGGATGCAGTCGTACTGACTAAAGTCACGTACATGGAGTTATAGCTCATGGACCTGCTCCATCACCGACCGTCCCTCAACCATCTTAACGTTCAAGTAATTAGCAGTTATGAATGACTCATTTCCATTATCCCCTTCAGAATATTTTTCATCAAGTTTGTCCCAGAGTTGCTTGGCATCTTTGAAGTTAACAAATGTGTCGAATAGCCGGTTGGATAAGATGGCTAACAAACGGGCTAAGACTGAATTATTTGCATCCTCCCACCACGTCATTTCAACGGTTTCCAATTGGAACACTAAAGGATTCAAAATAACCCAAAAAGGATTGAAGTCAGTCGGCCATAATTTTGTTTTAGCCTGCCAATGTTTAAAGTGTCCAATACGTCCAGCTTAACAACATCAGACGAGAAAGCCATTTCTTTAAATATTGGTTTTCTGGATTGTTGGATAAATTGCAGTTTTAGCACAAATTCAGTTTTAATTCCATCAATAACTGCTATAAATAAAGCATATTTCTAGCAGCATAAAAATGTCACAATTAACATGATCACATGTAAATACTCCAAGACAATTAACCTGGACAGTATTCTCAATGCATGGAGCAAGTGAATTATTAAAACCAGCAACAAGCTCATGTTTTAATATTGATTATTGCTCTCAAATGCAGAGTTGCTCAAGATTAGTTCTTAGCCTTCTCAATACTTTGTCTATACTCTTCACGAAATAGAAATGACAACTAGAGTTTAGATTTTGAGCTCTGAGATATGCTTTACTGAAATTTTTCACAGAACTTTGCAATATCACACAAGGAACCAATTACTATCAGCTAACTAAATAATATCTAAGTAGGTTGAGCTCAATACAGTACTCCAGACAGTCAAAGAAACTTGATTGACATTCAAACAAAAGGATCACAGAACCTTAAAATCTGTAAGGATCCCTTCTAATGGCCGAACAAGCAATAGAAGACTGATACAAAAGAGACCACAGGACTAAATGATATAGTACAGCCGATAGAAATTGTCTACAACATTAGAACTCAAATGACAATAGTAAGCATCGCCACTAGAGCTTGAATCTAAGCTAGTTAATCAAATCACTTTCAGTATTAGACAATTATCATCATGGAGCATCAAACCCACAGCCCACAACATTCTGGTTGAAACTTAAACTAGAGGAGATATCAACAATACTCATAGAATGTTAAACTAACTAGAATAAATCAAGAGTAATATGGTGGTACCAGAAAATACTCACAACCAATGGCACTCAAAGCCACCGTGAAGAAAACTGGGCAAGGCACACCTGAAGGCTTTGTCCCAAACAACCAATCACCACGCTATGCCGTGTAGAATGGACGAGGTCATCGGAGATACAATGCCCAAATTTGCAAATTGGGACACACCAATTCACAAAGCTGAGGTACAGGGAATGCCACACAAGACCAAAGATGCACTGCCCAAGTACACCTAAGAAGCTGAAGGAGCCGAAGCCTTCTTCTACCTCCAAATCAACCCACGGGCAACACCTCCCATTAGAGCAAGTTCCGCACCACAATCACATAGATCAGGGCACACAGGGAACCGACAAGAATTGCTCAAAGTGGATCAGGACCTTGTCACTGACGACTTAGAATCGGTGACACAAGCACTCCAAATCCCTCCAAAACCTGAAGTCAAGATCGATCAGAGGAGGAAACAAAAGGGGAAAACTCACTAGATTTTCATTCTACCCATGGAAGAAGAGGCTACCTTATATAGAGGAGGCTTTGGATCTATGACACGGTGGCTACAAACAGCCAGCTCTGAGGATCGTTTTTTGGAATAGGTTCTTGATTTCCTAGAGTTGATCCCTACAAAATTTCAGATCATTGGATCTATAGATCAAAAGTTCTCTCACTTTTGGTTTTTGAAATCGAGTTGAAAACACTAATTATTGCCCTAATTTTAATGTAGCAATGGTTAGACCACCCTTGTACTAGCGGTTAGACCATCCAGGCCGGTCAGACTGCCAAGAAGGGTTAGGTACCAATTTTTGTTGACTTGAGCTAGTTGGTTTGATTTTTAGCTAAGGATTCTATGTTCTATGTGAGATGAGCGATGACCAATTCGAGCAGTTTTCAGATAGTGACCTAGCTCTCCTAACCAGAAACTTCTCATACGCATACAAGAGGGTTAGAGAGAGGAAGAGAGGAGCTCCGGTGATTTTCTTTGAGTGTGGTGACCCCAATCACATTCGAGCGAACTACCCCAAGCTAGAGAAGGGCAAGAATAACTACGATGGCATGAGCAAAAATGACTATATCAGTAAGAACCGCAATAAGAAGCCCCCAGCTCGTGATCAACGCAAAGATAAGAATTACTGCAACTTCGGTAAAGCCAAGAAGCTCTTCCACCGCATCCTCACAGTCTTTGACAACTTCGACTTTAGGCACATGGAGGGCTAGAGCGACGATGATGGTGACGATGATCCACAGAAGGACACCAAGGATGGCGATGACTTTACTAACATGTGTTTCATGGCTGGTGAGAATGGCATCAGCGATGTGATCTCTACAACAACTTTGATGAGGTATGTCCCTCCTATCACTAGCACAATGATGCTTTTCTCAAGTTAGAAAAGTTTCATGCTAGATGTGGTGAGTTAGAGAAGGAGGTAGAGAGCTTATCACGGAAGCTTCACTTAGATTTGCATCCTCCCATGATGATTGTGATGCATGTGCTCCTTGTTGGAGATATGGAGAAGCTAAGCACCTCACATGATAGTATGATTTCTGAGCTAAAATTGCTTAAGGTGAAGAATGTTAGTTTGTTAACTGAATTAGAGATGTCTAGAGTTACTCCTTTATATTCTGATTCTGTTGAGACTATTTTTTGCACCTCATGTGAGGATAAGGATGATACTTTTAGAGGTTGTATACCATGCTCCTTGATCTGCCTAAAATCTGTGATACCAACTTGAAGATTAATTTAAAGAAGGTATATCATAAAATCACAGAATTGCAAGCTACCTTGATTGAACCTATTGCTTCTTGTGCCAATTGCCCAAAATTAACTGATGAACTTGAATCTGTTTCCAAGCAATTTCAGGACATGTGTGACCACAATAAGAAGATGGCTCAATATGCTTCTAAGGCACCTATTAGCTCACCATGCGGTAATTGTGAAAAACTAAAATTTGAATTGTTTGCATTGAATGAAAAATGTGTAAAGCCAACTAAGAATCTACTAGAGAAGCCAAAATTTGATAACTTGTTCTGTGCTGAAGTTGGGGAGAAAATGGAGGATATGCAAAAGACCTTTCGGGAGAGTTACGAAGCCCAGATGGCTAGAATTAGAATTGCCCACTGTGTGTCTTGCGAAGCCCTCAAAGTTGAGGTAACCGTGCACAAGGAGACATATGCATGTGCTATTCGATCCTCTCCTTCTGATTCTTCATCCTCTCATTCTGGTTCTTTATTCTCTCTTTTTGGTTCATCACCCTCTTCTTCTCCCTATTCTTCATGTGCTTCTCTTTTTCGGGAGTGTGAGTATCTCATGAACACTCTCAAAAAATTTGTTTGAGGTAAGAAAAGGCTCAATCTTATCCTGGACAAATCTAAAATTTGTAAGTTTAATCAAGATCTAGGATATGATTTCTTAGAGGATGTGAGAAAACATCCACCTGTTGTTGTTAGAGCTGTAGCAGCAGGCGTAATTGAGGTTGCACCTGAGCCTAAGAAAATTGTGTTTAGTCTATGGGTTTTGTCTAGGGGATTTTCAATAATAAGGTTGTGCCACCTGCTGCTTCGACCTCTCAGAAGGTGAAGTATCATTGCACCTTCTGTCAGAAGGATGAACATGTAGTTGAGTTCTGCTTTAGGCATGCCAAGTTCATGCATAGAGATTGTGTTCGCACTCTTAGGGGTATTCAGGGTCAGCTTCAGACTCGGAGTGCTCCTAAGACCAACATGAGGTCTAGAGTTCTAGATAGCTCTTTTGAGTTTCTTGGTTTTAGGTAGTGTCGAGGACTTGGTTTTCAAGGTTCTTCTGGTTTTGGTCCTTGGGTTGCTTCTGATCAAGGTGTCCACTATCCTGAGGATAGACCGCATTTTCCCTGTCAAGGTGGCTATCCGCGGTAAGATTAGCATACTACTACTGGTCAGACTCGCTCTTCTACAACGGTTAGACCTAGCTGAGGCTTGAGGTCTACCTCTGGACCATCTGGTTATATGAGAGGTAGAGTGCGTAGAGTAGCTAGAGTTTATTCTTCCATTTCTGTGACTGGATCTACTGCTCATTGTGTGATTCAGTATTGGGTTTCTACATCTGCTCTTATTTGCTCTTATTTGTCTTCTCAACTCCGGTTGTTCTCATCATATGACCAGAGACTCCTGTTGGTTCTCTTCTCTAGTCCGAGCTCTAGGTAATGATGCCATCACCTTTGGAGACGCGTTGTCAGGTTAAGTCATCGCTAAAGGTACTGTGCATATTAATGATTCTTTCATTCTTAAGAATGTTGCCTTAGTGAGTAAGCTGCTTTATAATTTGCTATCTATTTCTCAGCTTACCGTTGATGATTTTGAGGTAAGTTTTAAGAAAAATACTTGTAAAATCCTTGATTCTTTAGGAACTCTAGTTTGGGGGATTTCTAGGTTTGGGAGGATCTTTTGTGCTGATTTTATTGAGTCTTCTAGTGATTCTCTCAGGTGCATAGTTGATTCAGAGTCCCGTGATCTCTCTTTTTGGCATAGGAGACTTGGTCACATTGACTTTGATCACTTGACCTGAGTTAATGGCCATAGTCTCATTCGTGGCCTGCCTTAGCTCAATATGGTCAAAGACTTAGTTTGTGCTCCTTGCCAGTATGGCAAGATGGTTGTTGCTTCTCACTCTCCAGTCACTGTTTCTATGACCGACGCACTAGGATAGCTTCTCCATATGGACACTATTGGTCCAGATAGAGTGCAGTCAACCAGTGGGAAGTGGTACGTTCTTGTTGTGGTTGATGACTTCTCGATGTTTTTTCTTAGCCTCAAAGGATGAGACCTTTGGCCATTTATGTGGTCTGTTTAGTAGGTTGTTGGTTGAGCTCCCTAGTGCCTTAAGCGATTCGTAGTGGCAATGGCACAGAGTTCAAGGATTCCTACTTTGAGAGTTTATGTGATGAGACAGGTGTAGAGCATCAGTTCTTATCTCCACACGTCTCTCAGCAAAATGTCATTGTGGAGAGGAAGAACCGTACCTTGGTCGAGATGGGTAGAATGATGCTCGATGAGTATCTACACCTAGGAAGTTTTGGGTCAAGGCTATAGCCACCACGTGCCTTGTTTCGAATAGAGTTTTTCCTTATAGCACACTTGCATTGCACTTCTTATAACTTGAGGTATGGCTAAAGCTCAGTGTCTCGCATTTTCATGTTTTTGGTTACAAGTGATTTATTCTGAAGTCTGGGAACTTAGATAAGTTCGAGTCATGCTCTTTTGACAGTATCTTTCTGGATTACTCGATTTTTTCATGGGGTTATATGGTCTAAAACTGTGAGCCTAGTAGGATTATAGAGACCTATGAGGTTACCTTCAATGAGGCTAGTTCTGGTACTAGGTCCGACATCTTTGGTCCAGTTATGTAGTCCGAGACCATCTTTGTAGATGATGAGGATGATGGAGATGAAGGTTCTTTACCTAATCCAGTTCCATCTACCCTTGAGGTGTTTGTCTCTACCATTGCGCCTTAGGGTGATCAGCCCTTCTAACTCTTCTGGAGCTTGTGGCTCTGCTCCTACCTCCACAGCTCATGAGATAGATGCCACTTCTTCTTCTCATCCAGGACCTCCCAGATACATTCAGCATCGACACCATCCTGAGAAAATCATCGGAGATCTCCTTCAGCATTTCACGCATTCAAAATCTGACTTATCTTACTTCTGTCTACACTCTGCATTATCTGATGAGTCTTGGGTCAATGCCATGCATGAGGAGCTAGACAATTTTGAGAGGAACAAGGTCTGGTTGCTTGTTTAGCCCCTTAGTGGTCATAATGTCATAGGAACCAAGTGGGTCTTTAAGAACAAGCGGAGTGAGGATAGGGTAGTCATTCAAAACAAGGCTAGACTGGTAGCTCAAGGTTTCTCTCAGGTTGAGGGAGTAGATTTTGAGGAGACTGTTGTGGCTACTAGCCAAACAGTAAAGAAGGGGACTCGTAGAGGAGGAAGAGGAGAGTTGGATCAGTGGGAGAGTTGGTAAGAATGAGAGGATGTCCCTCCTCCTGCCCCTCCTGGGGGTTTATATATATGAGTGGGGTAGAATGGGAAATCCCCATTCTACCCCTTAGTACATACAAAGGATGAGTGTTGGACCGAAATGGCGATAGAGGGGGCGGGGTGAATGTCGCTCTCAAAAATTAAATTCGCCCCTCAAGAATCCACACTTATGCTTCTTCTCCAATAGCTATGGAAGCTGTGAAGAAAGAAGATAAGCACTACTGGAAGTCACAGCAACAAGGATAAACCAGATCTAGAAAGAAACAGTCAAGAAAAAATAATTTCAGAGCAGGTCTGACTGCAAGCGGTAGTACCGCGGATACGAGCGGTAGTACCGCTGAGCCCAGCGGTAGTACCGCTGAGCGGTAGTACCGTTTGAGGAGCGGTAGTACCGCACGAAGAAATCAGCAAGCAGGAAACTGAAACCTGAAAAACTGGACTTTGGGTAGGACTGCAGCTCTTCGAAAATCAAGGCAAATGGTGGTTTTCTTTCATTCTTTTTGGCCCAAAGCATTACTACAACATATCAAATAGTAAGGGAGCTTTGGGAAACAAAGAAACCACACCAAGAAACAAGAATTTCAGATTTGGGTAAAAATCTGAAATCTTGCAAGAACCAAGCCAAAAATCAAATTACTCCTCAACCTTTGATCCTTTGGCCATGAGACTTTGAGGATGGCTAATTAATAGCCATAAGTCTCTGCATGCCAAGTTTCACCTTTTCTCATGAAGGGAAACATGAAAATCATCAAAACCCTAGAAAGGCAAAACAAGAATAGGGGAGGCTCAAAAACGAAATCTGAAATTAGAGATGGGTTTTTGGGATTTTAACTGATCAAATGATCTTGAGGCACTATCCCAACATAGAGCAACCCATTTTGGCACTCCCGATCAACAACCAACAAGAAACGCAAAAGATCAAGAATCACCCAAAAAGAAGAACGAAGGAAGAACAGAGAGCACGGGAGAAAACTTCAGATTTCCATTCATTGAACCAAAAGGAATACAGAGGAGTCCTGATACGTATGGACATTAGAACCATGGATGATTACATGGATTCACCACTCAATCCTCTCCTTTCCCCATCTCAAGAACACACCTCTCTACATGCTTGCTAGGGAGGAACACACACAGAGAAGGGAGATGATCGTGGGAGACAAGGTGCTGTTGCCCTCAACCACTAAAGAGCAAAGCAAACCACCTCTCAAAGCCTCTTTTGACCCACTAAAACCCTAACTCTCTCCTAAAGCCATGGGGAGGCATGCAGCCCCCTCCACCTATTTATAGCGCTTAGCTAACGGGTCTCCACCCCGTTACGCCCGCTAAATCCAACGGAGCCCGCTCCCGCTTGTGCAGCCTTGCGAATTTACCGATTCGCCCCTCGTGCACCTTCCAGGAAGCTTCCGCGCTCCTTGTCGTCCACGACTCGCAACCACATCGAATCTCCGCCGTCTTCGACACATCCAACTGTTCTGACCTCGACACCTCCCTGTGTCTAGTCCGATCACCTCGTGTCTCACCACGACTCTGCCTCGACGTCCTGCAGTCACACAGACAAGAAACCCGTCAAATAGCACCGCTCGACACATGAAAGCGTAAATAGCATAAACACATCATGCTTACCCATAATGAAGTCCAAACCTGTTGAATCATCGGAATAGGCATCCTAATCCCATACGACCAAGTTTGACCAAGTCCGACCAAGCCCGATTGCACCATGCAACGTCAAGGTCCGAACCACCCAAACCAAACTCGACTTACCTAAACCGATGTCAATTACTCATCATACACACGGGATGACCTCCACATGGTCTCACAATGAGGGTACATTGGTATATTTACATGAGTATATTCCTCTACATTATCGGGCCTATTACATAATAGGCCAGTTGCAAGGCCCAATCGCGGGGGTTGGGCCACCCCCACAACAGTACTCCCTCGACAGCAAGCGTAGAGGTCCCGATGGGCGAGCTGACGTGCCAAACTATCCCACCCCCTGTTCCCCGACAGCAAGCTGAGGGCACCGAGTGGCGAGCCGATGCAACTAGTAGCTACGAAGAGGTCCACGAAATCCTACTCCGAAGCCGGGTCGTCCAGCCGAGGCAATGCTTACAAGGATGAAAATGAAGTCATCGCCGCCCCGCCGAGGCGATGCCTACCAGGCGGGCGGCGAGGCGCAGCTCGGAAGCTAGGTCGTCTCGCCGAGGTAGTGCCTACCAGGTGGACAGCGGAGTTGAGTGCCGAGGGCTTGCCGTCCCGCCGAGGTGATGTCTGTGAAGTGGACAGTGAAGTCGGGCATCGAGGACGTGCCATCCCACCGATGCGATGCCTATGAGCCGAACGGCGGAGTCGAGCGCTGAAGATGGGACATCCCGCCAAGGCGGACAACGCAACCGAGCGCCGAAGACGTGTCGTTCCGCCGAGGCGATGCCTATAAGGCGGGCGGCGAAGTCTTGCGCCGGAGCCGTGCTGTTCCGCCGAGGCGATGCCTACAAGGCAGACGACAGAAAACTTGCATCGGAGACGTGCCGTCCCGCCGAGGCGATGCTTACGAGGCGGACGGCGCAGTCGAGCGCCGAAGACGTGCCATCCCGCTGAGGCGATTCCTACGAGGCGGACGGCGGAGTCGAGCGCTGAAGACGTAACGTCCCATCGAGGTGGCGCCTACAAGGCAGACAGCGCAATCGAGCGCCGAAGACGTGCCGTCCCACCGAGGCGACGCCTACAAGGCGGGCGGCGAAGTCCTACGTCGGAGATGTGCCGTCCTGCCGAGAAGATGCCTACGAAGCGGACGACGGAGTCCTGCGCGGAGACGTGCCGTCCTACCGAGGCAATGGCTACAAGGCGGGCGGCGAAGTCACGCGCCAGAGCCGTGCCGTCCCGCCGAGGCGATGCCTACGAGGCGGACGGCGGAGTCCTGCATCGGAGATGTGCCGTCCCGCTGAGGCGATGCCAACGAGGTGGACAGCGCAGTCGAGAGCCGAAGACGTGCCATCCTGCCGAGGCGATGCCTACATGGCGGACGGCGAAGTCCTGCGCCGGAGCCATGCCGCCCCGCCGAGGCAATGCCTACGAGGCGGACGGCGGAGTCCTGCACCAGAGCCGTGCCATCCCACCGAGGCGATGCCTACGAGGCGGACAGCGGAGTCGAGCGTTGGAGCCGTGCCGTCCCGCCAAGGCGATGCCTATGAGGCGGGCGACGCAGTCCTACGCCAGAGCTGTGCCGTCCTGTCGAGGCGATGCCTACGAGGCGGGCGGCGCAGTCCTGCGCCGGAGCCGTGCCGTCCCGCCGAGGTGATGCCTATGAGGCAGACAGCGGAGTCGAGCGCTGAAGACGTGCCATCCCACCGGGGCGATGCCTTTGAGGCAGACGGCGGAGTCGAGTGCCGGAGCCGTGCCGCCCCACCGAGGCGATGCCTACGAGGCGGGCGGCGCGGTCGAGCGCCGAAGGCGTGCCGTCCCGCCGAGTCGATGCCTTCCTGCGCCGGAGCCGTGCCGTCTCGCCGAGGCGATGCCTACGAGGTGGACGGCCGGGTCGACCGCTGAAGGTACCTCCAAAAACTCGCGCCCGCGGAGGGCGGGCGGGAGTGGCATAGGCTGAGGGTACCGACTGGCGAACCGAAGCAACTAGTAGCTTGCAGCCCTCCGAGGTAATGCCTACGAAGAGGTCTGTGGAATCCCACTCCGAAGCTGGGTCGTCCAGCCGAGGCAATGCCTACAAGGCTGACAATGAAGTTGTCGCCGCCCCGCCGAGGCTATGCCTACAAGGCAGGTGGCGAGGCGCTACTCCGAAGCCGGGTCGTCTCACCGAGGCAGTGCCTTCCAGGCGGACGACTAAGTCCTGCGCCGGAGCTGAGCCGTCCCGCCGAGGCATTGCCTACTAGGCGGATGGCGAAGTCGCGCCACTCTGCCAAGGCGATGCCTACAAGGCGGGCGGTGAGGCGCTACTCAGAAGCTGGGTCGTCTTGCCAAGGCAGTGCCTTCCAGGCGGGCGACAAAGTCCTGCGCTGGAGCCAAGCCGTCCCACCGAGGCATTGCCTACTAGGCGAACGGCGAAGTCGCACCGCTCTGCCGAGGCGATGCCTACAAGACGGGCAGCGAGGCGCTGCCCCGAAGCCGAGCCGTCCTGCCGAGGCGATGCCTACAAGGCGAGCGGCAAAGCGCTACTCCGAAGCTGAGCCGTCCCGCCGAGGCATTGCATACTAGGCAGATCCGTCCCGCCGAGGCATTGCCTACTAGGTGGAGCCATCCAGCCGAGGCATTGCCTACTAGGCGGACGGCAAAGTCGCGCCGCTTGGCCGAGGCAATGCCTACAAGGCGGACGGTGAGGCGCTGCTCCGAAGCCGGGTCATCTCGCTGATGCGGTGCCATCCAGGAGGGTGACGAAGTCCTGCGTCGGAGCCGAGCCGTGCCACCGAGGCATTGCCTACTAGGCGGAGGCGAGGTCGCACCGCTCTGCCGAGGCGATGCCTACAAGATGGGCGGTGAGGCGCTGCTCCGAAGCCGAGCCATCCCACCGAGGTGATGCCTACAAGGCGAGCAGCGAGGCGCTGCCCCGAAACCGAGCCGTCCCGCCGAGGCATTGCCTACTAGGCGGACGGCGAAGTCGCGCCGCTCTGCCGAGGCGATGCCTACAAGGCGAGCGGCGAGGCGTTGCTCCGAAGCCATGTCGTCTCGCCGAGGCGGTGCCTTTCAGGTGAGCGACGAAGTCCTGCACCAGAGCCGAGCCGTCCCTCCGAGACATTGCCTACTAGGTGGACGACGAAGTCGCGTTGCTCTACCGAGGCGATGTCTACAAAACGGGCGGCGAGGCGCTGCTCCGAAGCTGAGCCGTGCCGCCAAGGCGATGCCTACAAGGCGAGTGGCGAGGCTCTGCTCCGAAGCCGAGCCGTCCCGCCGAGGCATTGCCTACTAGGCGGACGGCGAAGTCGCGCCGCTCTGCCGAGGCAATGCCTACTAGACGAGCGGCGAGGCGCTGCTCCGAAGCCAAGCCGTCCCTTCGAGGCATTGCCTACTAGGCGGACGGCGAAGTCACGCCGCTTTGCCGAGGCGATGCCTACAAGACGGGCGGCGAGGCACTGCTCCGAAGCCGAGTTGTCCCACCGAGGCGATGCCTACAAGGCAAGCGGCGAGGCGCTGCTCCGAAGCTGAGCCGTCCCGCCAAGGCATTGCCTACTAGGTGGAGCCGTCCCGCCGAGGCATAGCCTACTAGGCGGACGGCGAAGTTGCGCCGCTCTGCCGAGGCGATGCCTACAAGGAGGGCGGCGAGGTGCTGCTCTGAAGCCGTGTCATCTCGCCGAGGCGGTGCCTTCCAGGCGGGCGATGAAGTCCTGCACCAGAGCCGAGCCGACCCACCGAGGCATTGCCTACTAGGCGAAAGGCGAAGTCAGGCCGCTATGCCGAGGCGAAGCCTACATGATGGGCGGCGAGGTGCTGCTTCGAAGCTGAGCCATCCCGCCGAGGCGATGCCTACAAGGCGAGCTGCGAGGCGCTGCTCCAAAGCTGAGCTGTCCCGCTGAGGCATTGCCTACTAGGCGGACGGCGAAGTCGCGCCGCTCCGCAGAGGCGATGCCTACAAGGCGGGCGGCGAGGCGCTACTCTGAAGACGGGTTGTCTCGCCGAGGCAGTGCCTACCAGGAAGACGACAAAGTTCCACGTCGGACCCGAGCCATCCCGCCGAGGCATTGCCTACCAGTGCCCGTGGGGAGCAGGCGCTTGCAGCGTAGGCCGAGGGCGCTACGCACGTAGAGGCAGGGATGCAACACTGCCATTCCCCTACCTTCAAAAATAGTGCCCGCGGAGAGCGGGCGCTTGTGGCGTAGGCTGAAGGCGCTATGCACGTAGAGGCAGGAAGGCGACAGTGCCGTTCCCCTACTTTCAAAAATAGTGCCCACGGAGAGCGGGCGCTTGCGGCGTAGGCCGAAGGCGCTACGCCCATAGAGGCAGGAGGCGACACTGCCGTTCCCCTAACTTCAAAAACAGTGCCCGCGAAGAGCGGGTGCTTGCGGCGTAGGCCAAGGGCGCTATGCACGTAGAGGCAGGGAGGCGACATTGTCGTTCCCCTACCTTCAAAACCAGTGCCCGCGGAGAGCGGGCACGAGCGGCGTAGGCCGAGGGTGCTAAAGCGCTGCACTCCCTGGCGCAACGCACGTAAAGGCACGATATCTAGGTGCTGCGTCGCTAAAACAAGGCACTCCCAGGCGCAACACACATGAAGGCGTGATGTCCAGGTGCTGCGTCACTAAAGCGAGGCACTCCCTGGCGCAACGCACGCGAAGGCGCGTGTTGGATCAAAATTGGTGACGGAGGGCGGGTGAATGTCGTCTTTACAAATTCCCCCAAAAGTACACACCTAAAGCTTTCTCCGATAGCAACCAATGCTATGAAGAAGAAGATGTCATGCTACCTACTGGAATCATCAACTAACAGAGAAAACACAGAGGCAAATAAGAAAGGCAAAGAAAGAAACTCAACTTGAGAGCAACACTGCAGGGGCGGTCTGACCGCAATGGACCGGGCGGTCAGACCGCTCTCTCAGCGTCGGTCAGACCGGTAGCTGCCGGCCAGTCAGACCGCCAACTGCCGGCCGGTCTGACCGCCAACCCCCGGCCGGTCTGACCGCCCCTCGGGAGCAGACAGCAGCACACCCTGACTGAAAATTCAGATTTTGTCCATTTCAAAGAATTGTGATAAAATTCCCTGATCTTTTCAAACCAACAGAGCAGAGACTTGATTTAAATAGAAGCAGGGCCCCAAAAACAAAAAGAACTCAAACAGAGAGCAAGGATTTAAGATTTTGACAAAAGTTTCTAACTTCTTCAGAAAAAGAACCAAAAACCAAAATACTCAATGATCTCTCATTCTTTGCTCATAATCTTTTGCAAATAGATTAGCAACAACCTCAGGACATGCCAGCAAGAATCTTAGGCCATCTCCCAAAGGGAATCAAAAGATCCCATTTTCCTCTCCTTGAAAACCCTAGAACTTAGAGAGCAGAGCAGCACATGACGAGGGTTCTAGAAATCACAAAAGACATTGGATCCTCAGTTTGATCTCAAAAATGGAATGGCCAAATGGCCTTGAGTCTTTCCCATCACAGAGAGATCAAGAATCAGCTAGAGGATCAAGGATTCAACTCAAGAACTCAAGAAAACCAAGCAAAAACAGAAAATTTCAGAAATTGAAATCCATCACATATGGGCAAGAAAATGAGAGCAACTCATCACAATCCTTCTCATTGACATTGAGGAAAAAAGATGGATGGTTATGCAGGAATTACAACCATCTCCTCTCAACAAGAACTCAAGAACTCCTCACATCTCTCTCAGCACTCACGTAGGAGCTCTCTCCAAGAACAGACACACACCTGCTCTCTCCCACCAACTCTCACCAACTAAAGAAAAGAGATGCAAAGCAAAAACAAAACCCAAAAAGCATGAAGACCATGCTGAGAGACCGTGTCGTTGTGACTCCATGTGTATGATGAGTAATTGACAAAAATTTAGGAAAGTCGAGTTTGGATTATGTGGTTCGAACCATATCGTTGCGTGGTGCAATTGGTGTTGGTCGGACTTGGTCAAACCTGGTCAAAGTAATTAGGATGCATATTCTCTTGATTCGACAGGTTTGGGCTCTTTTGTGCGTAAGTATGATTTGTTGTTGCTAATTATGCTTTCATGTATCGAGCGGTGCTATTTGATGTATTTGTTGTCTGTGATGGCTGCAGGACGTCGAGGCGGAGTCATGGCGAGACACGAGGTGACCGGACTAGGCGCAGGTGGCGTTGAGGTCAGAACGGTCGGGATGTGTCGAAGACGGAGGAGACTCGAGGTGGTTGCTTTAGTCAAAATAGCCTTTGGGAGGTTGTTTTGCCTTTAGGCTTTAGTTGGTGAGGCTTTAGTGGTTGAGAGCAGGAGAGCAAAGTATGTCTCCTTCGTAGCTCTCTCTGTGTGTTCTTGAGTGGAGTTCTTGATTTTGAGAGAGGGGAGAGGCTGGATATGAGTTGAGCCACCATGTAATCATTCCTCTTATTGTAATCATGTATGGGGACTCCTCTGTGATCTTTGTATTTGTGGAAATGAATGCCTTCAAGAAATCATTTGAGTTCTTGCTTCTCTGTTCAGTTTTCTCTTCGATGCTCTCTAGGCTTGATTCTTGAGTTTTTGTGTTTTGGCTCGATTCTTGCTGTAGAGTGGCAAAATGGGTTACTCTATGATGAAATTGCATTTCTAGACCCTTTGGTCATCTAGTTCCAAGAGCAATTTGATCGATTGGCAAGAATCTCATTTTTCCCTCTTTTCTGTGTTCGTGTTCATTCTCTGTTTATCCTCCTAGGGTTTTGGTGTGGTTTTTGATTCCTTTCTTGAGATGGCTTGAAACTTGGTTTCTAGAGTCCTGTGGTTATTGCTAATGTTCTTGCAAAATCTCAGGTTCAAAAGATTTGGGATTATTGATGAATTTGAGATTTTATCTCTCCACTGATCTATTTTCATATTTTTGTAAAAATCCTTGTTTCTTGCTCTAGGGATGAATTCACTGGTTGAATTAGGTCCCATTTCTATTTAGTTCAAGGTATTACAGTCCTGGTCTGAAAAGAACAAGAGAATTCCTCTATTTTTCTCAAATTTCATCAATCTGCAACTTTCTCGGGTTTCAGATTTTCAGTCGGTGCTTCTGGATTCAGGGGACCGGTCAAACCGATTTTTATACGGCGGTCTGACCGGACCCAGGGCGACGGTCTGACCGGAGAACCATGAGCAGTCTGACCAGTTGGAAGTGCGGTCTGACCGCTTGATGCATTGCGGTCAGACCGCCCCTTGCTGATTCTCTCCGTTTTAATCCTTGGCTCTTTTGTTTGCCCCTCTTCTCTTTCGGTTTGTTTAAGGTTCCAGTGAGTCTTTGATGCTTTCTTTTCGTAGTTTCACATAACTATTGGAGAGAAGCCTCACTTTTGGGATCAAGTTTTAAAAAGTCAACATTCACCCCCCTCTGTCGCCATTTCGGTCCAACACATGCAGGAGACACCCTCCTTTTATAGCCTCCAACTAATGGGTTTTATTCTCTCTTTACCCACTAAGCCTCCACCAACTCTAGTGCTTTATCCATAATCCGCTTCCTTTAGTGCAGCTTTGCGTATTCACCAAAACGCCCCTCCTGCAACTTCTGGGAAGCTTCCTCGTTCCTTGCCGTCCAAGCCTTGCAACCATCTCGAGTCCTCGCTGTCTTCGGCACACCTCGACCGTTCTGACCTCGGCACTGCCTACGCCTAGTCCAGTCATCCCGTGCCTCGCCACGACTCCACCTCGACGTCCTGCAGACATCACAGACAAGAAACACATCACATAGCACCGCTCGACACAAGTAATCACAATTAGCATCAACAAATCGAAGTCAAGCATAAAATGACCCAAAAGCTCAAACGGGAAGAAGAATACGCCTCAAGTCCGACTAACCAAACCCGACTGAGCCAAATGCCGTCATGGCACGAAACGCATAAAATCAAACTCAAACTTTCCAGAATACTTGTCAATTACTCATCACAAGCATGTGGTCACCTCCACATGGTCTCTCAATCTCCCCCTTGATGAGTATATTGACAAACCCAGAAAAAGCACAAAGTTGAGTTTGAAAAAGAAAGTCAAGCATGGTCTAAAGAAAACAAAAAAGCTCATGACCATGTCGACAGAAGGAACACTAGAGCAACAACAGAAAGAGCAAATTGTTCACCAAAACTCCAGAAAGGTCCCAAATGGCTTTTTCTCCGTTATTCTCCCCCTTTTGGCAATAAAATCATCAAGGCACAAGGAAGAGAACCAAACATGAGAATGGATGGAATGTCTGACTTTTATTCAATCTAAGCATTTAGAGCCATGAAGATTATCCAAAAAGACCGTGGAGTATTACATCAAGCCATAGCCAATAAGAATGCTAACAAGATCATGACAAAACTTGTATACTCAAGCTACACCAAATAAGTCACAATCTGAAAATCAGTCGAATTTCTTAGCATGTCAAGTCAACCATGATTCTAGTCTAGCTAGAGGTATCCAAAGATGATGCAAGCCATGTCAATAGTCTAAATGGAACTAAGAAGCTAGTATTGAGTCAATTTAGAGTGCTACGAGCTCAAGAATGAGACATTTGTTTAAGTACTTGTAAGTCTTGTAATTTTAGCAAATGGAGCACAATTGACATGTTTTTCTTTATAAATCTCATGATTGTTTCCAACCAGATTTTTGTTTAGTCATGTGCTAGATTTCAAGCCTTATGCGACCACTCCAAGCGAGAAGCTTAAGAAGATGATCTTGGTCAACCAAAACTCCCCCTGAGTTCATGCCTAGTGCAATGGCAAGCTGTCTCGTGAGAAAGAATTGGTGAGGTCGGTTTTCTCGCACAAAAGAGATCTTTTTGCATTTTCATGAACATAAGACTAGTACTAACTCATGCTTCATCAAGGAACTAACATAGCTCAATCTAAAGCTCAACATAGATTCAAGACTCAACTCAGCCTATTTGACATGGCATGAATCATAAAGAGATAACTAAAGAGAGACTAGTCTCAAGAACTAACATGACATGATTTAATACAAGTTGAGCATTTTTAGCAACCTATCATGGCAAAGACTTGACTACACATATAAAGTCATGATATATCTAGCAAATAAGCACAGATCATGGCAAGATGTAATTCATTGAAAACATGTCATAACAGAATAAAAATCATGGCTCCATGTGGTTATATTACAATGCAGAATGAAATGCAGAAAATCCAGCTCCCCCTCAACATGTGATGCAACTTTTAGTTCAAGTTAAGTTATGTCAATATTAAGATCTAGAAGCTCCCAAATGAATTCCCCCTGAACCAAAGCAATAAACTCGAGAAGCTGGCAAGAAAACAAACAAGGTAGTCCTTATAGCATAGACAAGATATAGAGGATACTATGGCTCTGACTGACTCTCATCTACCCCATATGACTGTAGGACTATCAGCTGATCATCTAGCACACTAAGGAGAAAACACGTACCCTATCTACCCAAGGGTGGCCCAACCCTCGCTAGAACCTATAAGAAGTGAGTGAGCTCAACCTAGTGAGAAGAGAAACAGCTAATAAGCAGCATCCTAGAATCACAAGATGAGAGGAAGAAGTCTAAGCAGCTAGGCAAGAGAACCACTCTAACCTATGCTAGAAGGACTATCCCAATGCACCCGCATGCAATGCAACAGAAAGGAGTAAGAGCATAATAAACAAGATATATCAATAAAGCACAAAACTCTCCCTCACAACAGTCCATAAGGACAAACCACCCCAAGCTCTCCCCGAAGAGCTGAAAACCTAGAGCTATCCAAAGGCTTGGTAAAGATATAAGCCAACTGGTGGTCACTCTCCACAAACTGGAGCACTATGTCACCCTTCTCCACATGGTCTCGAAGGAAGTGATATCTGATATCAATATGCTTGGTCCGAGAATGCTGCACTGGGTTCTTCGCAATGTTAATCGCAGAAGTGTTATCACAAAAGAGTGGAACACTGTCGATAACTAACCCAAAGTCCCACAAGGGCAAAACCATCCAAAGTACCTAGCTGCAACAACTGGCGACAGCAACGTACTCGCCCTCTGCGGTGGACTGTGCAACACCGGACTGCTTCCTAGAAGACCATGAAATAAGAGAAGTGCCAATGAATTGGTAGGTGCCAGAAGTGCTCTTCCTATCTATCCTACAGCCAGCAAAGTCTGCATCCGAGTAGGCTCTCAAGGAAAGACAGGACGAGGAAGAGTACCAGATACCATAATCCATGGTAGCTCGAAGGTACCGAAGAATGCGTTTCACTGCCTGGCGGTGAGATACGTGAAGAGAAGCTTGAAATCGAGCGCACAGATACACAGCAAAGTGTATGTCCGGTCTCGAAGCAGTAAGGTACAAGAGGGAGACAATCATGCTGCGATACTCCTTCGGATCAACTGGCTCACTGTCCTCATCTGGGTCAAGAGAAGCTATGGACGCCATGGGAGTCGACACGGGCTTACCATCTCTCATGTCGAAGCGTCTCAGGAGGTCACGAGTGTACTTGCCCTAATGCAAGAAAGTGCCCTCCCGAGTCTGCTTGATCTGGAAGCCTAGGAAAAAGGTCAACTCGCCCATCATACTCATCTCAAACTCGGTGCTCCTGACATCCAAGAACTGTGAAACAAGAGTATGAGAAGAGCCGCCAAAGATAATGTCATCCACATAAATCTGGACGAGCAGTAGATCAGTGCCATGCCAGTGAATGAACAAGGTCTTATCTACCTTACCCATCTCGAAACCATGACTCAACAGATAGGACTTAAGCCTCTCAAACCGAGCTCTAGGGGCCTGCTTAAGTCCATACAAAGCTTTGGAAAGCTTGTAGACATGGTTGGGTATTTGGGGTTCTCAAAACCTGAAGGCTGTTTCACATAGACTTCTTCCTCAATAAACCCATTGAGGAAGGCACTCTTGACATCCATCAGGTAAAGCTTGAAACCCTTAGAAGCTGCAAAGGCAAGTAGGATTCTAATGGCCTCAAGTCTAGCTACAGGGGTAAAGGTCTCCTCAAAATCTAGACCCTCAACCTGGGAGAAGCCTTGAGCTACCAGTCTAGCCTTGTTCCGAATGACAACCCCATCCTCACTCTGCTTGTTTTTGAACACCCACTTAGTCCCAATGATATTGTGACCTCGAGGGGGCTCAACAAGCGACCAGACCTTGTTTCTCTCAAAATTCTCTAACTCCTCATGCATGGCATTGACCCAAGACTCATCAGAAAGAGCATGACATACGTCCTTGGGCTCAAATAAGGCAACAAAGGCAGAATGGACACAGAAATATGACATGCCAGACTTTGAGCGTGTGACTCACTCAAAGAGGTCTCCAATCATCTGCTCGGAAGGATGGTCTTTCTGGATATGTCGGGGAGGTCCTGGATAAGATGAAGAAGTGGCCTCTACCTCATGAGCTAATGAGGTAGGAACAGAGCCACTAGCTCTAGAGGAATTAGAAGGCATGAGCTGATCACTTGGAGGTGCAGTGGAAGAAGGCACCTCAAGGGAAGGATGAGGAACTGAATCAGGTAGACCACCCTCATCTCCATCCTCCTCATCGTCCACAAAGATAGGCTCGGACTGCTCTAAAGAACCTGAGATATCAGGCCTAGTCCCCGGACTGGCCTCGTCGAAGGTCACCTCACAGGTCTCTACCAACTTACTAGTCTCGCAGTTCCAAACCCTATACGCCCGCGAAGAAGTCGAGTAACCTAGAAAGATACCATCACAAGAATGTGACTCGAACTTGTCTAGGTTCCCGGACTTTAGAATGAAACACTTGCAACCAAACACACGAAAGTGAGAGACACTGGGCTTTCACCCATATCTCAGCTCATAGGAAGTGCGATGCAAGTGTGTCCGAAGAAAAACTCTGTTCGAAACATGGCACGCGGTCGCTATAGCCTCAACCCAAAACTTCCTAGCTGTAGAATACTCATCAAGCATCGTCCTGGCCATCTCGAACAAGGTACGGTTCTTCCTCTCCACGAAGCCATTCTGTTGTGGGACGTGCGGAGAAGAGAACTGGTGCTCCACACCTGTCTCATCGCAGAACCTCTCAAAGTAGCAATTCTTGAACTTTGTGCCATTGTCACTGCGGATCGCTCGTAAGGCACCCAGGAGCTCAACAGAAAGCCTACTGAAAAGACCACGGAAATGTGTAAACGTCTCATCCTTCGAGGCTAAGAAAAACACCCAAGAGTACCTCGAGAAGTCATCGACCACGATAAGAACATACCACTTCCCTCCTGCTGACAGCACTCGAGCTGGTCCAACTGTGTCCATGTGGAGCAGCTGTCCTGGTGCATCGGTCATAGTCACTGTGACCAGAGGATGAGAAGCAGCAACCATCTTACCATGCTGGCATGGAGTGCAAACAAGATCTTTGAGCATCTTGAGTTTCGACAGACCACGAATGAGATCATGACCGCTAACTCGGGTCAAATGGTCAAATCCAATATGACCAAGTCTCCTATGCCAGAAAGTAAGGTCACGGGACTCAGAAGCAACTAAACACCGGAGAGGATCACCAAAAGACTCAGAATAATCAGCACAAAAGATCCTCCCGTAACGAGAAATCTCGCAAACCAGACTACCCGAAGAATCAAGAATTTTGCAAGCATTTTTTTAAAGCTCACCTCAAAGCCGTCATCGGTAAGCTGAGAAACAGAAAGAAAATTATACTGCAGCTTACTAACCAAGGCAACATCTTTTAAAATAAAAGACTCATTAATGCGCACTGTACCTTTGGCGATGATGCGCCCAGACGAAGCGTCTCCGAAGGTGATCGTCTCATCACCTGGAGCACGGGCTAGGGAAGAGAACCAATGAGAGTCTCCGGTCATGTGTCGAGAACACCTGGAGTCAACGAGCCAAACCTCTCTCTTCCCTGCCCGGCGAACCTGAGTCAACGAGAGAGTACAGTCTCAGTACTGGGGTAAATCAAGAGTGATTTTAGCACCCAATACTGAGTAACACGTCGAGTAGAAGAAGTAGCCACACACGACTGACCTCTATCTACCCTACGCTCTTTGTCGCTCAAAGAAGCAGAAGGTCCACGAGCAGACCTGGAGCTGTTGTTTGGTCCAACTGCTATGGGAGAGCGAGTCGGAGCACCAGCAACATGCTGATCACGTCGCGGGTAGCCATCTCGACGAAGGAAACGAGATCTACCCTCAGAACGGCGGAAGTCATGACCAAAGGGAGCATGAGGACGAAAACCAAAAAACTCGGAAAAACCAAGT
This sequence comes from Dendrocalamus latiflorus, assembly GCA_017311315.1. Classification (NCBI taxonomy): domain Eukaryota; kingdom Viridiplantae; phylum Streptophyta; class Magnoliopsida; order Poales; family Poaceae; genus Dendrocalamus; species Dendrocalamus latiflorus. The sequence goes on along the minus strand of CM029639.1, from coordinate 24,860,363 downwards.
CCTCGATGCTGCCCAAACCCATCGAAAACAAACCTAGACCTCGTGTTGGTCTTAGGTGCACTCAAGGTCTGGGGCTGACCCTGAATACGCCTAATAGCCTCGACACGGGCTCTTCGCATGATCTTAGCGCGCCTGAAGCATCGCTCGATCAAGTGCCCATCCTTCTGACAGAAGGTGCAATGATACTTCACCTTTTGAGAGATAGAAGTAGCATGATGAGGCTTCGCCTTCTGAGAGGCAGAAGCAACAGGTGGAGTCACCTTGCTGTTAAAAATCCCTTGGACAAAGCCCACTGATTTGAATTGAACTTTCTCAATCCTGGGCTTAACCTCGATCACACCTGCGGCTATGGGTCTGAGCACGGCAGGTGGATGATTCCTAACATCCTCCAGAAAATCATATCCTAGACCTTGATTGAATTTGCAAATCTTGGAATGGTCTAGAATAAGATTTAACTTCTTCTTGCCTCCTACAAACCTCTCGAGAGTGTTCATAAGATACTGACACTCCCGAAAGAGAGAGGTGCAAGAAGAGCAGGGGGAAGGAGAGACAGCAAAAGGTAAGGGAGTAGCAGAAGAGTGAATGGCTTGTGCAGACACAGCTGACTCAGAAGGGACAGTCCTACTACTAGCCAGTTGGTTCACGTCGCTAAGCGTCTCTACCTTACCCTTGGGCTTCTCCCTCACATCAGTACACACATTACAAGCAACTGATGGTGGCTTCTCTAGAAGGTCCTTAGTTGGCTTCACACATTTTTCATCTAATGCAATCAAGTCAGATTTTAGTTTGTCACAATTTTTGCATGGTGAGCTAATAGGGTCCTTAGAAGCATACTAAGCCATTTTCTTATTGTAGTCGATCATTTCTTGAAACTGTTTTGAGACAGATTCAAGTTTAGCGGTTAATATAGGACAGTTCAAACATGAAGCAATAGGCTCAAGTAATGAAGCTTGTAATTCAGCAATTTTGTGATCTGCCCTTTTTAGGTTCATCTTCAAATTATTGCAAGTTTCACAAGTCTCGAGCAGATCAAGAAGCATGGTATAAAGACCTCTAAAAGCATTGTCCTTATCCTCACATGAGGTGCAAGATGTAGTCTCAACAACAGGGGATGAAAGAGTAACTACCCTACTCATCTCTAGTTCAGCAAGTAGACTAACATTCTCCACCTTAACCATGTCTAACTCAGAGGACACACTATCATGCAAGGTCCTTAGCTTCTCCAAGTCATCGAGCAAAGCAATACAAACATCACAATCGTCACGGGAGGGAGCAGATCTAAGTGAAGTAAGCTCCCGTGACAAGCTCTCTACTTCCTTCTCCAACTCGCTACACCAAGCTCTAGATCTAGCATGGAATTTCCCTAGCTTAAGAAAAGCATCATTAAGCTGGTCGTAGGAAGGCTATACCTCGTCAGAGTTAGAATAGAGCTCGTTGTCGCTGATCTCGCCCTCAAGGGCCATGAAGCACATGCCGGAGAAGTCGTCGCCACCCTTGGGGTCTTGCTCGTTCATCCCATCGTCGTCGCTCGACCCCTCCACCTCGCTGAGGTCGAGGTCGTCGAAGTCGGAACCCGGGGCAACGACTCCTGGATCCTCTGTGTAAATCGCACTAGTCCAGGATCAGCTAGTGCACACAGTGAACAACAAAGATAAATATCAACCATAATGACATTTATTTAATTTAAAGAGTACGGCCTTATGGCCAGCGTTTACATCATCGCACATTGGCAAATATAACTACAAAAGAAACTGCGGAAGCGAAGCTGAAAAAGCGAAGCCGAAGCCTGCCCACAGGCAAACAACTGCAAGACGTGGCCTACTCGCTCTGGTCTTCACCGTAGTCGAAATCGTCTTCCTCTGTGTGGAGATAGCAACGTGAGTACAAACTTGTACTCCGCAAGTCACACGGAGAAATGCAATATAATGATAAAGGCTTCAATGGAAGACTCATAGGGTTAGTTTGCATAAAACAGCACTTAATGAAATATAATAAATAGATTGAAAAGGCTGAATTTAATACAATACGTAAAGACAGTACTTGTAATTGAAAATATTACCGTCAGTGCAGGCTCCGACCAAACACCAACCTATCCACGGGCATCCCACCCGGACCATCTTTTCCAAAAGATCACGTATGGATTCCATCCATCCACACGCTTCCACTGCGCAACTCTCTCACGGATTCCATCCATCCGTAAGGTTTTCATCTCTCGTGGGTTCCATCCATCCACAAGGTTTTTGAAAATATTTTTGAAAAACAAAGTCTAATCCATGAAAAACTTTTACTCGGCATGCCCATGACCGTGGGCACGGCTATCCAGGATAGGTTATACACTCTGCAGAGGTTGTACAACTTTACCCACAAGACACGATCATCCCGTTTTACCACTAGATTACACACTTCCTTAGGTGTGCGGTTAGGAGTCGTGACAAGGCCTTTACAATGCAAAGCCTTCAACCTGGCCAAGCCAACTCTAAGGTTTCACCCCAGTAAGGAATCCACCAGACCGGGAACCCCTCTTGAGCCGAGTGAGACTTCTCATGGCCTACGCCACGCTCACTTTCAACCTACGAAATGGCTCAGGTTGGGACCCGCAAATTATTCAGCCAGGGCTGTCCCATACTAGCCTTGTGGTAGTACGATAGGGCTTTGCAATAGTAGCTCACAGACCGGTCCTTAATTGACTTAGGCTCGACCACATACCCCCTGTGCCCGACAATCAACACTATGTCTCCGAACAACAGTGCATGCCTGCACCCACCACCTAACCTTTAGCCTAAGTCTAAACCAGATTTTATATTTTGTTTTCAAAATATTTCATAATCCTTCTTGACTCACCGAAGTCAAGAATACAGTTCAAAGCTTAACATTTTATGTGAAAAGGTACCCCAAAACAAGATTATGTCTAAGCAGGTCTAAGCATTTGATAAAATGTTCTCTAGTCAATACTAATGTACTAAATAGAGTTTGATCTAGGGTGACAAGGTATCAGGGAATTCAATGTTAAAGGGGGTAATAACAAACAGGTATTAACTAAAGTTAACACTGAATTGAAATACATTGAATAAATTTATGCATGCAATATAATTTAAAACAACATAGTTTTATTTGAAATTCTGGGATCAACATGATCAAGGAGTGTGACTTGCCTTGCTCTTCAACTTGGTTTGAATCTTCGTCGAAGAAATTTCCCGAATCGTCGAAGTCTACACGTCAAAATAACCCACCAAATTCAAATAAATTCAAATTAAACTCAAATATTTGAATTGAGACTAGAAATGGATAGAGGGGAATTTTTGATGAATTTAGAAATTTGAATGGGCTAAATCGGAGTTAGGACGAAGGAGAACGGGCTCCGGGAAGTTTGAAAAGAGGGAAAATGAAAAATCAGGATTTTTGGAATTATTTTCCTAAAGGAAAATCTGAATTATTGCGTCAGCAGGGAATTTCTTTTTTTGGCCGGATTATTTTTCTACGGGAAATTCGGGCTTATTGCGCCAGCTGACGTCAGCCCGAGGGGGGTTTGACTGACAGTGGGCCCTTGGTCCATGGACCAAGTCCACTGGCGGGTGAGTCGGCTGAGGTGGCACAGGGAGATGGGGTGGCAGCCGACAGGGCGGGGTTGCCAACACGGCCGGGGAGGTGGCGCCCACGTCAGCTCCGGCTGCTGACGTGGCCAGGCTGGCCGGGGCACGCTCGGCCCGTGGAGCTCGCCGGCGCACGGCGGCTCGTCGGCCGCCGGCAATGGGCGAGAAAGGGAGAGGGGAGCGCGGCGATGCCAAGGAGGGGCGCCATTCTTACCGGCGGTGACCGGAGACAGCCGGCGGCGAGGGTGGTGCGGCGGTGGCTCGGGTCTCACGGTGCGACGGCAGTTCGGTGGCCACGGGGAGGTCGAAGCAGGCGACGGCTTGGCGCGAGGGCGACGGAGGCGGCGGCAATTGCTCGCCGTTGCTTTCGCCGACGCTCGGGGAGATGCCGCACGGAGCGGGGCGCTAGGGGCTCGGGAGAGGGAGAAGGAGGCGGAGCGAGGTGGGGCGAGGAGAAACGGGGCCGGGGAGGGGTATTTATAGGGTCGGAGGGGGAGGGGAGTGGCGCGCATTTCTCGCCGGCGATGGCGCGGGGCGACGGGAATGGCGGGGATTACGGGGGACACGGTGCGGGGATGGGGGAGGAATTCGGGCGCGGGAATGGCGGAGAAGGTGGGCGCGTAAAACACAGCGCGCGCGGGAGAGAGAGGAGGGGCGCCGGGGAAGGAAGGAGCGGGCGCAACGGTCGGCGGCGGCAGGAGGAAGGGGAAGGCCGCGCGGGGAAGACGACCCCGACAGGCGGGCCCGGGTGGCAGTGAGAGAGAAGAAAAGGAGAACGCGCGGGCGGCCGAGATGAGGGGAAGGGAGATCGGGCGGCCGAGATGGGGCGTGGGAGCGACGTGACGGGCAAGGAAGTGAGGAAGGTGGGATGGGGTGGGCGGCGGGGATGGCCCGAAGGGGACGACGTGGCAAGATCCAGGCCGTCCACTTGGCGGTTGAAGGGAGAGAGGGATTTTATTTTTATTTTCTGATTTTGATTTTTCAGAAAAGGCTAGGAATTTCATTAAGCCTCAGAAAAATATGAAATAAACTCCAAAAATTCCAGACAAATTCAGAGAATCTCCTGGAGACATTTTGGACTTAATAAAAATACTTCCAACTAATGTTGGTATTTAATTTTCATACTTAAAATACTTTTTAATTTCAAAAATACACTTTTAAACTCCAGAAAATCCAGGAAACCAAATAAAAGCCAAATAACTCCAAATAATTAATTTCACATAAGATTGTTATGGAAAATCAAAATATCATTTTATTTAATAATAATTTTAGGTTTTTCTGAAAATGCTTTTCAAATCCAGCTTTTTTTCAAAAACAGAAATTCAGGGCAAATCCAAATTTAAACTTTAGGCACAAAAATACTTATTTTAATTTAGATTTTTATTTTAATCAATTTGTAATTACTTATTTAATTTTTATTTTAATAAAAACCTGGGCTGTTACAGCGGTGAGGACGCGGTGGAAGAGCTTCTTGGCTTTGCCAAGGTCACGGAATTTCTTCTTGCCTTAGGCATGAGCTAAGGGCTTCTTGTTGCGGTTCTTGTCGATGTAGTCGTTCTTGCTCACACCGCCGTAGTTTCCCTTGCCCTTCCCCAGCTTGGGGCAATTCTTTCTAAGCATTTAAGACTTTCTCCTGTGTCATTGAGAATAACATTCTAGATGGACAGATGCCTTCTTGAGCTTCAAGTTGAAGGTGACGAAGCATCTTACACTTTCTCTCGTGTCATTGAGAATACGAATGTCTTTGTTAGAAATAATTTTGACTTAGAGTTCAAGATGTAGTATAGTCCATCTCCGTGTGTAACTCAAGTTGAAGTTGTGTCCAACTTAAAGTCCGAATACATATGCTAGTAGAAGATTATTAGCGTATATATTGAGAAGGCTTGTAGCCAATTTTGTAAGAAAAAGCAAGAAAAAAGAAGAGCAAATAAGAGAATAGAAAAATTCAGAAATTCTCCTATGTTCTCTCAGTTTATTTGCCATGTGTGCATTTTCTCCTGGAACAAAGTTAACAAGTGGTATTAGAGCCTAGCCGAGAACTGAGTGGCTAAAAATATCATCTTGACGATTCAGTCTTCGTGCGTCTCTCGGTCGTTTGTTCGCGTAGTACCGGCGCAAGGAAAACTGTCACATCCTAAAAATTTGCTTTATGTAAAAATTTAATTTCAAATTAATTATTTTAAAGTATATGAACTTTATTTGGATTTATCTGGATTTTATTTCAAAAATCAAAAGCAAGAAAATGAATTTAAAATATTTTATTAAAGCCAAAAAGAGTTTATTTTATTTTTCCTAACCTTCCATAAATTTTTAATTAATTTTTGAGAATTTTATGGATTTAAAAATCAATTTTTAAAGTTAAAAAGTAATTTATAAAATTATGAAATGCACATCTGAAATTAAAAATATTTTTCCTAAGTCTAGAAGAGCTCTAAGAATATTCTATAATTTTTCTGGAATTTTTAGACATTAATTATTATTTTCTAAGTATTTATAAAGTTTCTAGTATTTTCTAAAATTCAATCCGAAAGTAAAAAATCAATTTAATCCTAGCTTGCCACGTGTCGCTCACAGATTGAATCCATCTCTCTCCACGATTTAATCCTAGCCATACAAAGTCACTTACCCCTTCATATCAATCCAAAGGCCATGATCTATTCACTTGCCACGTGTTAACAATCCGACGGCCCGTACCCCTTCACATCCCCTCTCTCTCACCGACATGCGGGACCCATATGTCATATGTTTCTTCTTCCTCTACCTCTCTCTCTTCCTCCATTGATATCAAAATAAAAGCTTGTAACACCGGCCGTTACTTCCACTTTATTGCCCGTTTGAGTGTGCGTTTAAGCCCCCTCTTCACTCCCCACTCACGGCCAGCCGCCTCCTCCCTTTATTTCCTCTCTAAAGCCGCCGGCCATTTCTCTCTCTCTCTCTCCATCTATAAAATCCCCGAGCCCCGATTTTTCTTCCCCTTTCGGCCACCTCTCTCCCCGCCGCCCTCCTCCTCCCCTTCGGCCGCCATTCCGCCGACGTGCGCCACCGTCTCGGCCACCTCCCGTCGCCGCTCCAACTTCATCCGCCGCCGCCGGCCGCCCCGGGCCCCGCCGCCGCTCCTCTCCCCGCCGCTACTCGCCATCCCGCCTCCGACCGCCGGCGAGGCCTCCGGCCGTGCGCCTCCTGAGCCGCCCGTGAGCGCCGCTCGCGTGGCCTCCAAGTGGCCGGTCTCGCCCGCGTGGCGCCAAGTCATCGGAGCGCCACCTCGTCCGTGACCGTCTCCCGCGGACTCGGTCCACGGTGGACCGGGCCCGCGTGTCATAAAATTCAAATTTTGAATTTTCGCTGACGTCATAATTAAGATTTTCCAGTATAAAAATAATCCCCAAAAATCAGCCTTTTTCATTTTCATTTCTTTTAATCTTTCGGAAGCCATAACTTTCTTATTTTAACTCCGTTTTGAGCCGTTCAAATTTGTAAATTTTTCTAAAATCATAAACTATCCAAATATGCACTCTTTTTGAAGTTTTGAATTTTATTTAAATTTTGTTTGTATTTATTTGCTTTGTTTGTCTGTCTTTTCGCGCATAGATTCCGCCGTCGCCGAAGAATTTATCGAGCCGCAGCAAGAAGAACTAATCAGTGCAGAAGAAGGCAAGTCTCCGTTGAACATTTTGAACCTATGTTTGTGAAATGTTTTTAATTATTTTAAATTTAAGTGCATCGCTATTTACATAGAACCATAATTTTGTTTTAGAAGGTTAGTTTAATCCTATCATTGTTATACCCTCGATTGAGCTTGAATGCCATGTACCTTTGTAACCTTAGGATTTTCTTTGTCTCAATAACGAGATTATTATAAATCTTTGATAAATATTAGAACGGTAGAAAAATTCTTAGTCATGCTATTTTATTCTTTTGTAACTTTGGAATGGGAATTATATTTCATTCAACTGGTATTTGTATTTACAAATAAGAGGCGATTGTTGTTGCCACTATTCTTTTAAAAAAATAAATAAAATGTGAAAATTGTTTTAGACCAGGGCGGATGGTTGATTTGGATTGGTGCGGTAAGCATGAGATCTTGTAAAGTGTATGTTCCGCCCTAGTCAAATAAGGACCGACGCTTGTGATTGTCTAGACTAAGCACTACCGTACAACCCCAAGTCTATATGAGTACGACCTAGCTGATTAACTTACGATTGTCTAGTTTAGGTGCCACCAGTGGAAAGTGGGTGCTAGGGATTTACTGGTTATTCACAGTGAGAGACAGGGATTTACTGTACTCATATGGCGCAAGAGGGGGCTCCGGACTGGGTGGATTTAACCCTTCTGCGGTGAAACCTCAGCGGGTGATGTCTGGCTAGACTATAGTGAGGTAAAGGCTTTGTGATATTTTATCTGGGTCTCATGCCGAAGGAAGCATGGTGACTATTAGGGTAATCTATCTCTTGGGGGTAAAGTTGTACATCCTCTAAAGAGTGTTAAACTATTCGAATAGCCGTGCCCACGGTCAAGGACAGGCAAGGAATGCATTCACATGGTAGACTTTTGGTTTTGGTTTTAAAAACAAAGTTTTGGTATCCTGAGAGTGGAGGGAACTCTCGGAAGAGTATCCTAGCAGTTGGAGCCAGTGCGGGTGGATGGAACCCGATGTTTGAAACTTAACTGTTAGAGTTGGATAATTAGTGTTGGTGGATAGAACCTTCACTATAATATGCTTATTAGTTTCAGTTAAAACAATTACTTTACAAAGTTAATGCCTTCGAAAATATTTAATGTTATTTGAAATAAAATATTGCTTTGTGCAAAAGAACCATATAGCCTTTCTTTGTTAAGCCTTGCATCTCCTGTATTACTTTCCCAAGACTTGCGGAGTACTTTATGTACTCACATGCTGCACTAAAATCAACTCAGAAGAAAATGAAGCTCAAGATGGTGACTACGACTACTTCACGTGTGGATTCGATGAAGGTTTCCCAGAGTTCTAGGTTGCACTTCCCCAGTCAATCGCCTGTAGCGTATTGATGGGTCTTCGCCGGATTTATCTTCTGCTTCCGCTGTGTTTTGTGTGTGTGAGGTCTTGAAACCTCATTTGTAATAATGAGACCTTTCGGTCGGTACTCTCTATTATTGAAATAAAGCGTTGTTGGTTATGTAATCATTTCTGTTTGACTGTGTGCACTAGCTTTGATCTGGGACTAGTGTTGTAATACACAGAGGGTCCGGGTTCGGAAATCCGGGGTCCTGACAAAAACCAAGCGGGACATCAGCGACAGTGCCTGGCTTTTATCTACGGTTTCGAAGCAATGCCAAGAACAGCAGCTTGCGCCAGGAAAAGTGGCCGAGACATCAAGCGCTCAGCGATGATGATCAACACTACTCTGATGATGAGTTGAGTCAAAGATGTTGAAAAGATGTGTCGCCGTCCAAACTCAACTAAGGTGAAAAGGAATCAGAATGTTGAGGAGATGTGTTACCATTCTATATCAAGTATAAGTTTAGTAAGTCGTAGTTGAGACCGACTACCTCAATATTTTAGAATCTTTGCATCTGGATGGACTCGTACCAGTTGAAGCTACATGAGTACCCATGGAAGTTGGCGATCGATAGGTCGCAGAGTTGTTCCCAACTGTAGATTGATCCTACCAGTCAGTTGAGCAATCACGACCAGGTAGAACTCTTGAGAACTGTTAACAAATAATTTGCCATCACATTGTCATCGCCTTCCTCAGCCCTGATTGCAGTGGTGTAAATCTATAGAAATTCCAATGACTTTTGCTATCCATCACATTTCTCAAGATTTGCTAGTTAGAAGCTTTTCGGCCAGCATACCGCTTGAAGGCCTGGCAAGAGAGCCTGACAACATGTGATTAGGTCATGGCATCTTCTTTGGAAGGCACTAGAATGTAATCCATTGGAGACATATATCTTCGATAGTCATAGTGGGGAGCTGGTGCCTCTATCTGATCGTGGACACTCAAATGGTGTCCCCAACTGGATACATAGTTTAGAGGATGGCGTAGATCGTTTGGACCGTATCCCTGATTTTGTATATCATGATGAGGGGGAGGAGTTGCTTTATTTTCAAAGAGCCTTTTTCTCTCGTGGCTTCCTTGTCAAAACCTTTTAGCAGGTCTTGTTCCTATTGATAGATTATTATCAGCTCGACCACGTTGGCTTCTACCATGTGAGGAATGCACGAATGAGGTGAACATTTGTCTCTAAGATTGCTTTTGCTCTCGATAAATCTCTATGTGTGGCATGGTCTGTGGGAGCATATCCCAAGGTTTCTGCCAGAGAAGGGTCTAAGCTATTAAGAATATCATGCATACGTTGTAGGTTTTAAACAGTTACCGAAGGCCTCGGAGCGTTCCTATCAGCATAAGGAGTATGATGACTTGAGCTTTGCCCTGAGTTCCCTACTCGCTCCACGCTATTTAGCAAGCGAATAGGGGTAGAAATAGGTAGATTAGATGGTCGATATCCACTAGGTCCATTATTTTCAACTCCTTAGGGTGATGCAGGAGTGTTCGTACCATTCTAACCAGCGGATCGTGGGGGAGTCTGCCATGAAGAACCATGCATGGCATCTGCAGCGGTATCTCTGATTGTGTTAACTTTGTGCTTCTAGTAGAAATCTCCTGACGAACTCCCATCGAAGCTGAGGGAGAGCCTTCCATTGCTTCGGCAAGTAGTTTTCATGATGGAGAACAATTAGAGACCATCATTTTTGGATGGCTGTGTAGTGGACTCAATCTGATCCAGTGAATTGTCAATCGAATGACGAGAGTTATTATCTTCGCCCAACTTTTTGCCAAGGGTAACTTTATCGACAACGTGACTAGGTGTCGACCAGCTCCTGTAATACGTAGGAACTATTGGAGAATAGTGGTCACCCACGACTGCATTGAAAGTACTCTGACCCTCGGATAATGGTGTCACGCTCTTGTTGCCAAGTTTGCTGGTTGAAAGTAACGGGCTTGCCACGGTACCTGTGCATTTCGACAAGGCAAGAATGTCTGATTCCCCTGGTAACACTGATGATAGTGCAGCGTGTCTTCTTCTATCCGATCGACTTCATTGGTCTTAAAGACTAGCCAGCCTGGAATGGAGGATGAGGAGGAGGCATCGTCTTCTATGGCGCAAATGCATGCATCTATGTCGAGGTCGACATAGTCTGCCAAATTGAAACAGTTCTCCTCATCCCAGGTTTCTTCCATGATCACATGGGCGATGTGACAGAAATAGGGGAGGATGATGCTTGCTGATGAGAAACTTCGAGGACTCAGTGCCTTGTTCCCCACGAATGGTGCTAGTTGTGGACGGTCAAGTCACCGACCTTACAAAATGTGAGAAAAAATGTCTAAATTCCTTGGAAGGATTTAGGAGGTGAATAGGGATGATCATTATTGTTGTGAACTGGTTACAAGATGCTCTCAACCAGAGATTATAAGAAGGGTGCTACTAGACCTAGCCTTTGTAGTGTCCTATCTGGTTGGAGCTCTTGATTGATCTTCTGAGATTGGGCCTCAGATGTTGTTCTGTTGTGTTGTATTTGCTTCTCTTATCTTTTGTCCTCTCTTATCAACCCTTAAATAGCACTGAAGGGGCGTCAGTTATCCATGTGGGTAGGTGTCTTGTTGAATCATCCCGTCTGGTCGAGAAGGCGGTTGCTGTCAGAGAGAGAGAGAGAGAGAGATTTGACAATAACTAATATTCGATTATTGTTAGTGGGAGAGAATCATGGAGACAACTACATGCCTATTATTGTCAGAGACGCAGGGCCAAATCATCATGCTATTTGGAGCAAATAACATAGGTGTTTTATTTGTCGCACGAAAGTAACTGTCTAGAGACTGGTCCTTATAGCAGTTCATGAGATCTCCTAGTGGTCTACTAGTTGGGTAAAATATATAGCAAACCTCCAACTAGGGGTACTTGGGTAATTGCCTTTGGAAGATTATGACCGCAAAGGTCTTAGGGCCTTAATTGAGTATTAAAGCCGTATTCAATGGATTATTTAAGCCTCGTTAGTTAGGGTTAGGGTGGGAGGTAGTATGGGTGAGTTATATAGGTGAGAGAGGGAGAGGATCTGAGCCACAGGATCTTGATCCAATAGTGGGAAAAATTGACTGTGATTTAAAACATTCAAGCAACTGTATAATAATCGGCTCCTTTTTTATTAACTCAGAGATCATATTTGCCTATTCTTTAATGCTCCATTGTGTTTCCTAGTTATAGTTCATGTATTACTATTGATAGTGTAGAATTGCTATATATATCACTCGAATGATAATTTTTTGAGCAACTCATTGAATTTCTAACCTTGCGATTTGCTTAGAGATTTGTACTCCGACCGGCAAGATCATCTTCTCTGGTGAGCTTGTCGTCCTCCTCCTCTCTGGCATTGTCGTCTCCCGCCGCTGCCACTGGTTAGGGTTCAGTGCTCATTGAATCCCCCTGAGCTTAGAGAGAGACCTGGGCGGCAGTTTGTGGCAGTGGCGGTGGCGCCGCCACCTTGGCCACGGGTTGGAGGAGGGTAGTGGTGCCTCTAGGGATAGGGAAGAAGGCGGATTGACAACGGTAAAGGAGGAGGTAGGTGGCGGCGACAACAGCTGTGGGAGGCGGAAGCAGCAGGGGGAGAGCTTGCCGGCGCCAGTGGTAACGCAGGTGAGGCGATGGGGAGGCAGCGCGGGGGCGAGATTGGTAGGGTGGCAGTTTGCATGCTAGGGGTCGGCTTGGGTTGAAGGCTAGGTAATAGTCAAATTCTTTTTGATTTATGACTTATTGCTTCTCTCAAACAAACAAATGGGATAATATTTTCGCAATTGTTTCAAAGCAGCTTATCTAGATAATCTTTTTGAAACGACTTATCGATATTCGGTTTGTTCATATAAGCGGTCATGGTAGAGCTACAAATCATAAATTATAACTATAAGTTATAAATCATAGTTGAAAAGAATTCATCTAATATATAGAACGGCCGGCTGATGTGGACGGTTGGGTGGACAAGCGTTCACGGCGTGGGCCAAAAAGAAAAGAGGGAAAACTGGCTAGCCTATCCTAACGGTCTTGCCGGCCGGGTTACTTACATTACATGCCAACCTTGCCGTCGATCTGAGATTCGTGCTCAGGTCTCGTCTCAGTTTTCACTTTCACTTCGATCAATCGTCACTTGCCAACTCAGTATTCACCCCGTCTCTTCAAAGCTGGCAGGAGTACTCTAAGACACGCACACGCTACCTGCTCCGGCCGTATGCATCACAAGGTCCTGGAACAGACACTCTCTCCTCCCGAACATTTAGTAGCTCTCCTCTTTCTCCCTCCCATTCTCTACATGTCGAGATGGATCTTTACTTAGTGTTTCATAATGTGCTGATGCATGTCAGTGCTACACTGATCGTCTTGATATACATCCCTCTCTCTATACCTGTGAAGCTCTTCATATGGGCGTTCGTGAAGCCCTTCAGCAAAGAGGACCTGAGAGGGAAGGTCGTGCTCATCACCGGCGCCTCCTCCGGCATCGGCGAGGTACGTACGCTCGCCAGTATCGCCATCCCATGTATGCATATATGCACATGCACACGTATGACCTGTCCGCCTATTATGCTGTTCATTTCGCCTGGGATAGATATATATACACACACTTGGCTAATAATTACATAGCTATGGATTTTTCTTCCAGGAGATTATGGTTTGTACATCCTTACATCTCTATATTCCTATGCATTTATATATGATACGAGCATTTTTTTTTGTCCTTTGGGGACCTGTTTGGAAAGAGGGATTCGGATCGAAATCCTTAATTTGAACTAAACCTTTTTCCTTTTTTTAGAACACACAAAAGGCTTGCTTGTTTTGGTATTAAAGCGATGAGAATAAAATACAACCACTCTATAAGCCGTTGTCTGAGCAACGGAATACCACATACCCTAATTTGAACTAGCCCTAAAAATTCCAATGTAGTCTGAAGGCTACCCAATATCTGCTAGTTTGTCTAATACAATATCGCAATTAGGCAAAATTACCGATTCTACTTTTCCATGCTCACGGTACATGTACCAGATAAACTTATACATGGGCTCGGCCAGGTTCGGACTTTGACATATCACTTCTTATTATAGTAAATAGCTTTTAAAAGGTGTGACTTTTAAGACGGAGTCTACAGGTAGATTTTACTAGACACTGCCCTGAGTTCAGATATACCGACCAAAATCAGTTGTGACTATTTTCCTCTGCATACCGTCTCTCACGAACAGCCAGAATTTAAAAGTCATAAACCACGCCGGCTGCCCCTCTGCTCTGCGGTCACGCTGACCGCCTGCGACCACGTCGGCCACCCCTCTCCTCTGCGGTCACGCCGACCGCCCACTGCTCTGTGGTCACTTCAACCGCTTGCAATCTTGCCGGTCGCCCACTGCTCGACACCTCCTCTTGAGTCTTGACTACATCACGTCAACTTGATGCTCTCCTCTCAGTACAATGGTTCTTCCTTTTATACCCAGCTATACGACTACGAAGTAGACTCGACTACGACTACTATGATTCCGACACGAACACGATAACCTGACTCGTACTTGTACACGTCCACGAGCACAACCATGATGACTCGTACACGACTTCGACTGCTGTCTCGTACATGACTACAACTTCTAAACTAAAAATAAGATTACCAACGGTAACAAGCATGTAGATCACGGTGGAAGTTCGAACTTCGATATAACAAGAGCTAGCCGACGAGGCGAGGGTGGGCGCGCTCCACCAAAATGGCGATATCGCTGCTTCCAAGATATGCAAGATCGATATTTCTGACTGTTGTGCGCTTGTGCCATACATTAGTAGTACGAGTATATGATTGGACCGATGCTAGCTATGGCCACACCTGTCTTAGAATACGAGGCAAGCAGGTCTGAAATATCTCAAGCATCATCAATGATTGGTGTTAGCGTTGTGCAGCTAGGCATCGATAGGCAAAGTTTGCACATTGGATATACCTGTATCTGAATTAACTTGACCGTTTGTCCCACCTTAATTAATTGAGAGTGTCTATACAACATTTGATTAATTTTGAGGAGATTTTGAGATGTTAGATGGAGATCCAACGTTCCAGATCAATTTTTTTAGAGAGAATTGTATGGATGGATCCATTGGATGGAGATCCAATGCGCTAGATCATTTTTTAGGGGGCTTGTATGTGTGGATCCATTGGATGAAGATCCAACATCTCAGATCATTTTTTTAGAGAGAGCTTGCATAGGTAGATCTGTTAGATTGAGATCCAACCCTGCAAAATCTAACTAATTTTACGCTCAAAAATAGTTGAATGTTCTAATTAATTAGGACCATAAATTCCGATTCTCGAGCATCATCAATCATTGGTGTTAGCGTTGTGCAGCTAGGCATCGATAGGCAAAGCTTGCACCTTGGATATATCTGTTTCTGAATTTACTTGCCCGTTTGTCTCACCTTAATTAATTAGGACCATAAATTCCGATTTCAGCTTTAGGTTCGTAGATTTGCTTACCTGTGTCACTTAGCTAGGTTCACCTGTGGGATTCTTGCAGATACGCGATTTGTAATTAAACAGTCAGTTTTCAACGTGCCGTATGCATGCCGCGCGCGGAAGATGTAATCTTACACGCATATATAGATTAATTTGCTAACTTGGCTAACGATTGCACAGGTACTTGCCTACCAGTACGCGAAGAAAGGGGCATGCCTCGCGCTGGTGGCGCGTAGGAAGCAGGCGCTGGAGGGCGTCGCCGCGGCCGCTCGAGAACGCGGCGCGCCGGACGTCCTCGTCCTCCCTGCCGACGTCTCCGACGCTGACCAGTCGAGGCGGGCCGTCGAGGAAACCGTCGCGCATTTCGGCAAATGTGCAGTAGTCATTGCTCATTCTCTCCCTCCCGTTTCCTGTACATGGGTTAGCATTGGACGTAACACGTGCTAACGACGGCGTTGTCTTGATCATGTATATATATTATTCTCTATGTCCTGCATGCAGTAAAT
>CM029639.1:24514764-24839764 GCA_017311315.1 Dendrocalamus latiflorus | reverse complement strand
CATCTGGTGGCCCTTGCCCTCACCTCCCAACTCGGAAGGAATGTCGAAGCTTACATTGACGATGTAGTCGTCAAGACCAGACAACTCGCCTCCCATGGCCAAGATCTCCAGGAAACCTTCGACAACCTCCGACAGACAAGCATCAAGCTGAATCCAAACAAATGTATCTTCGGTGTGTAGGCAGGAAAACTGCTCGACTTCTTGGTCTCAGGACGATGGATACAAGAGAACCCTAATAAGGTCGACGCAATCCTCTCCATGGAGCTGCCCAAGATGACAAGAGAGGTCCAGAGGCTCACTGAGCACATGGCCACACTGAGCCATTTTCTGTCCAGGGCTGTTGAGAGAGGCCTTTCGTTCTTCAGAACCCTTCGCGGATGCGACGGGTTTCATTGAGAGAAGGGTTGCATGATGGCCTTCAATGACCTCAAAAAGAATCTATCAAGGCTTCCCACCCTCATGTCCATAGCACCAGAGGCTCTGTTGCTATTGTACCTTGCGTCTCTGGCAACAGCAGTCAGCTCAGTCCTTGTCCTCAAGGAGGGGTCCCTTCAACGATCGGTGTACTTCCTCTCGGAAGCCCTTTAGGGCACCAAGACACGGTATACTGAGCTAAAAAAGTTGGCATATGCCCTCGTCATGGCCTCACAGAAGCTCCACCATTACTTCTTAGCTCATCACATCACCGTACCCTCTTCATTCCCTTTGGCAGAAATGCTGCACAATAAGGAGTCAACGGGCCGCATTGGCAAGTGGGCGGCCGAGCTCATGCCTTTCTCCCTGACATATGCTTTGCACATGGCCATAAAGTCTTAGGTTCTAGCGGACTTTCTTACTGAATGGACCCCACCAACCCAGCCACAAGCTCATCTACTAGTCAACCCGGTGTGGAGCCTCCACACCGATGGAGCCTACGACGCTTCCGGCACCAGGGTGGGTGCAGTAATCACTATGCCGAAAGGCCATCGCCTGCTATACTTGGCACGTCTTGGGTTCTTAGTGACAAATAACATAGATGAGTACGAGGCACTGCTCTTCAACCTCGCCAAGTTCAAGCCCCTCGGCATGCGGAGGGTGCTCGTGCATACCAACTTGTGCTTGATTGCGTGGCACATGGACAAATCTTACCAGGGCAAGGACCCTGATCTAGCCAAATATCTAGCCATCGTGAGGGCAAAAGAGCACCACTTCTTAGGCATCACGGTGAAAGTTATTCTGTGGGCAGACAATGACCATGCCGATGCGCTCGCCAAAGCCGCCAGTCAACTGATCCCTCCGCCCGTAGGGGCGTTCACCGAAGTTATAGCTGCCACAGCTATCGAGCATGACAAGTGTGATACAGGCCTCATCCACCAAATTGCCCATAAAGGTAATTGGCAAGAGCCCATCTATGGCCTTCTACAAGGGATAGCCGAACCAGATGATCCTTTCGAGCTGCGGCGGCTACAGCATCAGGCTAGGTCCTTTGAGGTCCTAGACAGGTGCTCTACAAGTGCGGGGTTTGCGCCCCACTACTGCGATGCCTCTCACGTGGTGAGGGGCAGCGGCTCCTCACCGAAATACATGCAGGGCTTTGTGGCTCACACATCGTGCCAAGATCCCTCGTCGAAAAGGCATTAAGGTAGGGCTTCTATTGGCCAACGGCCATTGCGGATGCGCACGACCTTGTGCGCCAGTGTCAGGGATGCCAGTGGATGGGAAGGGTCATTTACAGACCTCCCACCAATTTGCAGCCCATCCTACCAGTCTGGCCACTAGCGCGATGGGGCATCAATGTCGTCGGACCGCTCCCACGCACCCAGGGGACCTACGATTCATCGTGGTCGCCTCGAATATTTTTCTAGATGGCCCGAGGCAGTTGCCCTCGCCAAGGTCACCTCTGCAATGGTGTAGTGGTTCCTCTGGTAGAACATTATTTTCCACTTCGGAGTGCCCAAGTAGGTCACTGTCGACAACAGCTTGCAATTCAACTATGTGCCCTTCAAGGCATTTTGCGAGCACATGAGCATCATGCTCCGATACGCCTCAGTTGGACACTCGTAGTACAACAGGGCAATCGAGCATGCAAATGGCACAATCTTTGCTGGGGTCAAGAAGCACCTCATAGGCCTCCCGAAAGGAAAATGGGCAGAAGAGCTTCCCAGTGTACTCTGGTCCCTCCGCACAACGGTCACAAGCTCGATAGGATTTGTGCCATTCAAGCTTCTCTTTGGAGATGAGGTGGCCACGCATGAAGAAATCAAGGCTGGACCATGGAGAGTCCTCAGTCAGGCTCCGACTGAAGAGCGAGTGCTGTCTCTGGACCTCCTCGACAGTGCGTGAGTCAGCGCCACCGAGCACATCGCAAAGTATGCACGTTGCACAGCGCGTGCGTACAACCGCACTATCTACTCACGGGAATTTTAAACGAGAGACCTTGTCCTCAGAATGGCATTGCACACGACGACGGTGGGCAAGCTAGAATCCAAGTGGGAAGGCCCCTACATTGTCACAGCAGCTCTAAAGCACAGAGCGTATCATCTCGCAAACCTTGAGGGAAGAAGTCTCTACCACACATGGAATGCAGACCTCTTATGACAATATTATGCATATGGGAAAAAGACCGCGCAGCTTCCTGCTGGTGCCATACCATGTGTAACAGCTCACCCACGCAAATGGAAAAATAAGTAAAGCCCAGTGTTCATGAAGAGACTTGTGTCCTACTCTCATGCACGCTGCGAAAAGGCAAGACCCTCTGTGCGCACTCCACGGAGTATAAATAAGATGAGCGAAGGATACCCTCCATGCGTACTCTACGGAATATAAATAAGACGTGTGGAGGACACCCTCCGTGCGTACTCTATGGACAGAGTATAAATAAGATGAGCAGAGGACAACCTCCGTATGCACTCTGCGGAGTATAAATAAGACACGCAGAGGATACCCTCTGTGTGCACTCTACGAAGTATAAATAAGATGCGCAGAGGACACCCTCCGCGCACACTCTACGGAGTATAAATAAAATGCGCGGAGGATACCCTCCGCACGCACTCTATGGAGTATAAATAACACGTGCGGAGGACACCCTCCACGCACACTCTACAGAGTATAAATAAGACGCGTAGATACCCTCTGTGCGCACTCTACGGAGTATAAATAAGACACACAGAGAATACCCTTCGCGCGCACTCTACGGAATATAAATAAGACACGCGGAGGACACCCTCCGTGCGCACTCTAAGGATTATAAATAAGACACACAGAGGACACCTTTCGTGCGCACTCTATGGAGTATAAATAAGACGCACGAAGGATACCCTCCGCGTGCACTCTATGGACTATAAATTAGACGCATTGAGGATACCCTCCGCGCGCACTCTACAGAGTATAAATAAGATGCGCAGAGGGTACCCTCTGCACACACACCCTACGGCCTCTACTTCCTCCCACCGCCAGCTTTGCTGACACCAGTTTAAAGGGTGGGGGACGGAGCACATGTCTACTTCTTCCCACCGCTAGCTTCGCTGACGCCAGTTCGAAGGGTGGGGGACGGAGCGCGCACGTCTACTTCGTCCCACCGCCAGCTTCGCTGATGCCAGTTCAAACTGTTGGGGGACACAGTGTGTGTGTCTGCTTCCCACCGCCAGCTTCGCTGATGCTAGTTCGAAGGGTGGGGGACAGAGCATGCGCGTCTACTTCTTCCCACTGCTAGTTTCACTGAGGTTAGTTCGAAGGGTGGGGGACGGAGCGTGCGTGTCTACTTTGTCCCGCCGCCAACTTTGCTGCCACCAGTTTGAAGGGTGGGGGACGGAGCGCACGCATCTACTTCTTCCCACCGCCAGCTTCACTGATGCCACTTCGAAGGGTGGGAGATGGAGTGCACGCACCCATTTCTCACCTCACCAAGAGATGAGGGGCCCGCAACGAGCCTTTGTTCCTAGCCTACTTCATCAATATTACGTTCGAACGGTGTGGGATGGAGCCTGAGCTATTCTCACCTCGCCCATCCTGAGTTCTACCTATCACCGAGGTTCCGAATGACTCGTCACCATGGCAAAGGTCTATCGAAAGGTAGATATGGTTACAAAACAGAAGCGCGGGGGATCTCCTCACCTTGGGTGGTACTTTGATAACATCGCAAGCAATGTTTGCAAGGGGATAGTGTTTTAAATGTACAGTCATTCAGAGTTAATCAGGTACGCTATTCATCCACTAGGTCTTCTATTTTTATATACTCCCGCACAGAGGCCTCCCCCGTTAAACGTTGCTCCTCCTAGAATCGCAGAGAATCCTTCGCCCAGCCCCAGTGTTGAAGGCGGCACCGAACCATAAGGTCCGAAACTAGCAAACGGCCTTTGTCAAGCACCTGCTTGTTACAAACATTAAACATAAGGACATGACTTGTAGCACATTTTCATTCAAGATATATTGCCAAGATGGGTAGCCATCTAGCACCATTTTACATAAGAGCGAGGAGCTATACATAGTGGGCTACGTGCACGAGCGTAGGGCCTCGGCATCACACCAGCAGATCGATGCCGTGTTCGGAGCCAGCTGCACCACCTTCGTCTCACCGGGTCACTTCGTCAAGCCAAGTCCCGAGGTCACCACCACTCTACAAGCTCTGCCTCATAGCGACCTTCGCCACGGCCTCGCTGATATAATCCCATATATCCACTGATGAAATGCACGTGCGGAGTGGTGTATCATGTGCACGACCCCAGACGTGACACCGCTCCCCGTAGGCAGCTCTAGGCGCGGATTAGCTAGATCGCTGACGTGCAGGCAACCTCGATGGTGAAGAAGGCCAAGACCATCCGGGTCATCACGAGCGAGCAGTGATTGCTGTAGGGTCGCATGGCACTCAGTGGAGCACTAAAGCCTCTCCAATCCTCTGAAGACTGCTCGAGAGATCCTTGGGCCCAAAGGTCCGGGGAGGCACCACAATGGCGAGCTTGGAGAGCGTGTTCTCTAAGGTTTCCATCAAGCTCCACGTGGTTTGCGAGGCGTCATCTAGCGCGTAGTGCTTCTCGCCAATCGCTAACATCAGCTGAGCCTTCTCCTCTTCCAACCTGATAATCTACTACAGCAACACCTCGCTCTCTTCGGAGGCAGTGTGATGAGACTGCTCCACCAAGGCATGTGCGTCGGCAATAGCCTTCATGCTCTGATATTCGAGAAAGTGGATGCACTCATCCTTCGATGCGCAAGCTGCAACAGCATCCTCGGCGGATTGCAACGTAGCAGTAGCCTCCACCTCCGCGGCATTGAGTCACTCCTGCAAGCCACTTCGTTCGTGCGCCCTAGCTGCCTGCAAGGTGTGGGCCAGGGCAAGAGCCTGCATGGCACAGTGCAGTTAGCAACGTCCCTACAAACATAATCATGGCAAGTTGGTACAAGTACCTTCATCTCTATTGCCTTGAGAGCGCTTTCTAGGAGCTCCGGTCCACATGATGATAGGGTTCGGCGATCTAGACCCACGTCCGCGCAATCTGCAGCACCTTGGAACACTCACAATGCCTCTAGCCAGGGACGAAGTCTGCCACGATCAGACATCGGGTTTCTAAGCTGGCAGCTTCGATAGGGGCGGACATCGATGAGACGCCTATAGTAGGAGCGCCAATCCCCCCATGACCAGTTCCATTGTTGGAGACCTATTCGCACCCCAAAGACCGAGGGCTCGCTGATGCTAACGACTATGTCGCGAGCAAATTAGGGAAAGCCTCGCGAAGTCACGAGGAGAGAAGGAAGCATTTATACCTGCAGTGGCGCCTGTGGTCGCCGGATGGGTGCTCACGGAGGCATCATCGACAGCCCTAGCTATGGAACGTGCTTCGGGGCCAAGGGCATCCGCCTCGGAGTATGATTCCTTTGAGAGCGTGGCCACCGCCACTTGAAAACGGTCGCTTGCCCCGCATGCAGACACACGTGGGCACGCTTCGTGGCGGTGCCTCAGGACGTGCGTTGTCGAGCCCCACAATAGGCGTAGGTGAGGAGCCTTTGCATTCACCTCCCGCGTTCACATTGGGCCTGCGACCGCCGTTGGCCCCGTCGTCTGCATCACCTGTGGGCCACGAGTCACCCACACATGTTCGCCACCAACACCGTGGTCTGGCTCGGCTTCTAGGTCTGAGTTCGCATACTCAGCTAGCTCAAAGTTGGTGCCTGCAGCGGCCTCCTCAACCTCGACGGATTCCTCTGGGGGAGGGGCGCCGAGTGTGACGGTCGCGCTGCGGGAGAATAGCCCCTTCGTCAAGGAGGGGTGGCCTCCCGCTTACCGTCACCCTCACAAGTGCAAAGCTGGCCAATGCTTGGTGCAGCGCACTCCAGCACGAGGATATCCAGAGCTTCGCACACTCAGTTCACTCACCCGATGTTCACCATGACCGCTTCTCAAAGGCTATGCTCCTTGGCCACATACAGCCCAAGAAAAACGGTCGTCGCGCACTCCGCATCTTCGAGGGTGAGCTCTGCTAGTAAAACAAGGCACACTTATAGTTTATAGCATAGCTAGTTTAGATGCAGTGTTTACAGTGGAAGACTTACTCGACTCAGCGGGCCTCGCTAAGGAAGCGACCATGGGGTGTATGCCATCGTTGCGGGAAGGACCAGACTATACATGCTATAGACGCGCCAGTGGAGCCACGCGGTACATGCAATATTCCTCTGTGAGGTCGCGCATGTTGAACCGGAGAGCGATGCCAACCAGCCTCTGCCCCCGATGTTCATCGTCGCAGTTGAGGGTCATCGACAGGGATGTGTTGAAGTTCATTAGGTGCCCCGACCACCTCAAACTGCTATCGCTCTCCACGCGGCGGTATAATCACCGCTGCATCCAGTTGGATTCCCACTTCGTCCATGTTGTGTTCACTGGAAACAACTTGGTGCACACTGACCGTAGCACGAAGTTCACACTCTTGAAGTTGGAGTATTCCTGCCCATCGAGCTTCTTTGGCTGGCATCACGCATCGTGAAGAAACACGAAGAGAGACGCACTCGGCTAGACCGTCTCCAACCGCGAAGCCCAGCAATACACAACCAGCTAGACGATGGCATTGGGAGTTAGCTGCGTCGCTCTAGTCCATACAACCACAGCACCTTACCAACAAACATCGCTGAGGGGAATCGGAGCCCAACTTCCAGATAGGCAACGAAGACTACCGCCTTCGACTCCATTGGGTGGCGCTCCATCTCATCAGCGGAGGGCAGCCGAACTGCGTTGCGGTCCGAGATCTTCCCCTCGTAGACCAACAACCGGATTGTCTCTTTAGTTGCCAGACTCTACCCTAGTAGATTTGTGCACACATCATTCAACTTCCCTCGTCACATTCCAACATTTTTTGGCCATCGACGGGTTGTGTCCAATCAACTCATACTCCGCCTCGATCGTCGATGACCCCCGGCGGCTGGAAGAGCCGCTGCGGCTCAATGATGCTCCGCCGCTTGGTCGTCAGGAACAGTCTTCACTACAGGCCATTCTACTACAATCCTTGGCGATGTGCCCGGTGGTAATGGTGGGCGTGCTTCTGGTTGGGCTGCTCACGGCACGGTGTACCGACTAGTGCCGGCGCAGGGGGAGATAGGATGACAATGGACAGCGGCAATGACTGGTGTATATGGCAACAGCACGCAGTGGAGCGGTGGTGAAAAGGCAGTACTATCACAACAAGTCAGCCTGTTGGACTCCTCTATGCATGGGAAACGCAACCGGCGAAAACTAGCAGTGCACGACGCGCCAACCACGCACGGCTGCGTGTCCCACGACGCAAGAAATGCCTGCATGACCCCGATCAGACTTCAACTAGCAGCGCACAGTGCGCCAACCACACACGGCCGTGTGTCCCACAATGCGCGGAATGGCTGCACGACCCCGGTCAAACTTCAGCACGGTCAGAGGTCAAAAAGTCCACAAACAATTGCAACATAGGCCGTAGAGACGGAGGGGGCCGAAAGGCTCGGCGGCATGGTTTCGGCCCGTTAGAAGCCATTTACCATGAGAGGCTCTTGTAGTAGGGATGGCCCCCACCTGAGCCCATCCGCCCTGTTTGGGGCTATAAAGCCCAGTGAGATATGTGTAATGACATGTATGCCCCTCTATGGGGTGCATAACTATGCGTGTATTATTGTAATCATGCCTTATGGGTACATATATATACACCCTGGACATGGAGAAGGGGCAAGGATAGCTCATCTATCACAACTACTCCACTATTCTCGTAATTTACTGTTTGGCATGTAGCCACAACACTATTAATGGATGGGATTACGAAGAAGATAATTATTAATTTAGCATGAAAAATTCATTACAAAAAGAATGAAAAGGATGTAGGAGGGTGAGTCCATGTGTAAGCCATACATGTACGCCTCTATTTTTTTTTCAACTTATAACTTATAGATTCTCTTGAATAAACAAACGAGATGGATTCTTTATCGTCTTTTTGAAATGACTTATCAGGATAGTCTTTTCGATGTGGCTTATCAGCATTCGGTTCGTTCACATAAACGCTAATGCTAAGACCAAAAACTATCAACCACAGCCATGAGGCACAGCCAAAATAAATCAATGTAAGTTGAGTAGTGTTGGGGAAATTATAATTGTGCTGTAATCTGCACCTAGACACGGAGCCATTGATCATTCATCGAGATTTGTGCGGTTGGCCCGAGGTAATGGTGTATATCACATGCATTTAGCATTTTCCCACTGTATAGAGCATTTTTGTGGAGCTGAAATGTCCCATCATTTGTGGGGGCCGCTACACATGTGGAGAGAAAGAGAGATGCTTTGCA
The DNA here is from genome assembly GCA_017311315.1 of Dendrocalamus latiflorus. Lineage (NCBI taxonomy): Eukaryota > Viridiplantae > Streptophyta > Magnoliopsida > Poales > Poaceae > Dendrocalamus > Dendrocalamus latiflorus. Next base: position 24,830,998 of record CM029639.1, on the reverse strand, counting down.
TATCTGTCACTGTAGCCACTTTTTCTTTAAAATTTGCTTTCACATGTTTTTACAAATCTAGCTCTCTTACCTAGTACGGTAGCCGTGACAGGTGACATGTGTCGCTTGCCGCTCTATCACAACTCGACAGGAGGGCATGACTTCGAGTGGACGAGTGAGCTCAACAAGACAACGACGGGCACGGCAGACGGCAAGCCCCACCGTCCTATCGCGTCTGGGGTGCTCGGCAGCACCTTTTTTGCCCAGAGAGACCGAGAGGGGGAGGAGGGAGTCAATAAAAAGTTCTAAAAAATAGACTGGTTGTGCAATGTCGGTTGGGTCCATCCAAGTATAGGACCCATATGCAAGTGGCGCATAACTAAAATGAACGGTACATAACCTGTTACTTTTTCCTTGGAACGTGGTATCTCTCTCCAACTACTTTTTTTTCAGAAATCTATCTCGGACTAAAAGAAAATAAAAAGAGGTGGGTTGACTTTGTATAATTTTTTATACATATTTTTTGGAGTTTGTAACTCTTTTTGTACATATTTTTGTAGTGTGTATATTTTTTATTACATATTTATGGAGTATGTGTTATATTTTGAACATTTTTGGAGTTTGTAATGTTTTCTGGTACGTATTTTTTGGACTTTGTACAATTTATGGTACATATCTTTGGGTTTTTTTTACAATTTTTGGTACATATCTTTACTTTTTGGTACACATTTTTATAGTTTGCACCTTTTCTTTACATATTTATGGAGTATGTAATATTTTTGGTACATATTTTTGTAGTTTTTACATTTTTCATACATATTTTTTTGGAGTTTGAAACGTTCTTGGGTCTATACTTTTGGAGTTTGTAACTTTTTTGGTACATATTTTGGAGTTTGTACATTTTTCGTACATAGTTTTTAACCTTTTTTGGTGTTTGTTGTACAATTTTTGGTACATCTCATCTCTAGTTTGTAACATTTTTAGGTACTGATGAGGATATAATAATCCTTAATTTACTATTTATCTGTAAATAGTATTATTATGTCATTCTATTCCTTAAGTATATCTCTTACATTTTTAAGGGAAAGACCTAACCATGTGGTCGTAAGTTTTTTCCACAACCACTCTATGGTCATGAGCCTTTCCACGACTGCTCCAAAGTCATATACTTTTCTACGAGCATAATATAGTCGTAAGCCATTCTACGAGTATGACATAGTCGTAAGCCGTTCTATGACCACCCTGTGGTTGTGAACTCTTCTATGACTAGCCTGATTTTGAGTACCTTGTCTATGGCAACCTGTTACATTGTGGGTCTATCTGACAAGGTAGTTAGTGTACGTAGTTGTTTTCTAAAATAACTGCTAGTAACTTCCCTCTGCCTTTAGCGATAACCGCCCAGCGACGAAGAGGTACCATGTCGCTGACAATAACCTCCACAAGACGGTTTCTCATTTGAAACAATGAGACACCTCTTGACATGGAGCAACTGCCTCCTCATTGCATGCTATATAAAGGCTGACGTTAGGAGAAATAGGGGAAAGAGATGCAAGAGAGAAAGAAGTGAAAGATATTCAGCATTACTCTTTCTCTTGATGATAATCAGTAGATTCAATATCGAAGTAGGGTTATTATTCTCCCTGAAGAAGGCTCAAACCTATATAAAATCCCGATGTCTTTCTCTATATGGTCAGGTCTTTGAGAGATCCCTCGAATCCAAATAATCATACATAAGATCAGTATTAGAACACCGACAGGTACATACTTTGGAGTTTGTAACATTTTTATACATATTTTTGTAGTTTGCACATTTTTCGTATAACCTTTTGGAGTTTGAACAATGTTTGCATTTTTTGGTACATGTTTTTTGTAACATCCTGATTTTTCAAAGCCTTTTTGAAGCTTTTAAAATAAAATTCAGCATTTGGATTTTTTTGGAATTAATTAAAGCTTAATTGGAAATTTTATTAATTAAAAGGTTTTAATATGAATAAACTAAACATTAACATTTGTCAAAATGTTTTATTTGAGTCCCTTGAGTCTCAAGGACTTTACTTGATTTTCCTTGGATTTTTCTGGAGTTATTTGCTATTTTCTAGAGCTCAAAAGAAGTTAATTGGAATTGTGGAAAGGGAAGAACCCCTAAAATCCCAAAAGGCCAGTGGGCCAAAGCCCACTAGACCAGGCCGCCCCGCCAGCCCACTCCGCTTGGCCCAGCTTTACGCTTCGGCCGGCTCGCCCCGCCCCCGCCACGTGTCATCCATCGGAGGGCTCGTGCACTGTTCATCTTCTTCCCGCCGCCGTCTTCGACTCCGACCGAGTTTCCGTCGCCGCCTTCCGCGTCTCGGAGTTCGTGCCCGACTCGAACTCCGTGCCGTGCCCGTCCGGGAGTCCTCGGCATCCAGGTATAAAAGGGGGCCGGCCCCGTGGTCTACCGCCGTCCCGTAGCCGCCGCCGCTAGTCGCCGTTGCGCCGTCTTCCCCAAGAGCTGGCACCGAAGGCCGCCAGCCGTCTTGCCATGGTTCGCCCACGTTCGCCCTCACCGCTGCCGGAGTCACTGCCGCCGGTGAGTCATCGTTGTCGCCGCCGTCCACCCTTGCCCGTCGGTTAGACGCCGTTGAGTCGCTGCCGCCGTCTCGGTTCGTGCGCCCATGTCACTTCGCCTTCCCGAGCACTCGGTCCACCGTGCGCCGTGTCTATACCATTTGGGTCCCAGTTGTCAGTCGCATGCACCGTAGACCCGTGAGCCAGCCAAGCCAGTCAGCAGCCACGTGGACGCCGAGTCAGCCCTAGAGCCCAGTCAACAGTTGCGTCAACAAGCCTAGTCAGCCACGCACTATTCCATGCGCCGAATCTACCGTACACAAGCCCTACCGTGCACCGAGTCCACAGCACAGTACCTTTTCCGATTTTCAGCCCTTTTCTTTAGATTAGATTTTCCGAGAGCCCGTTCTCCCACGGCCGAACTTCGATTGACCTAATTCTTTTTCCTAAATTCATCTAAAATTGAGCTCTATCTTTTGGTTCTGGTTTTGCAGTTTTTGGAGTTCATTTGAATTTTATTTGAATTTGTTTTTGTGTTTCGTTTCGTTTTCTCTCTCGTTAGATCACGCTTTCGAAGGAGCTGAAACCGGATTCGAGGATCAAGAGCCGTCAATTGAGCAAGGCCAAGGCAAGTCGTGTCTTTGATCATGTTGAACCCAGTTTTCAAATCTATTATGTAGTATTTTATTTTAAATTATCATGCGTTGCTATTTTATTATAAAACCATTGTACCTTGTAGCTATTGTCCAATTTGGTTATTCCTCCTTGATAATTTGAATACCATGATTCAATTGTCACCATATATAGGATGGGAAATTATTTAGTGATGCAATACTAGTTGTCACATGGGTGGTACGTTTAGAATTGCTTAGCCATGCTTGTAGTACGTTGGGTCCATCATCACATGTGGTTAATTAATCTTGACTTAATGATATACTTGAATGTGGTGGTCAACCACAGCTATAAAATTTGAGTACCATGACATGGGTAGTGTCATTGGTGTTGGTTATACAAAATTGGTTTTCACTCAGACGAATGATCGTGCAGTAAAGGGGGTGCAGGTTGTACATGGGATGTGGATGTTTCGCCTGGGTAAATATAAGGACTTAACTTTGTGCGCCATTGATATGAGTTTTACCGCGCAAACCACACGTCTAGTATGGGATAGACCTGGAATAATTTGTGAAGTCTCAACTTTGGTTTCGCTACTGATGTTGTTGTGGCACAAGGGGGGCAATTATCGACTAGGTGATCAGCCTACTCGACGGCGAAACCTTAGCGAGTGGGATCAGGTTGAGATGGATCATTATAAAAGCCTTGTTGTGATTTTCTTTAACGTGAAGATGATCACATCGTGTGGGTACAGTTGTGTAACCTCTGCAGAGTGTAAAACTATTCGAATAGCCGTGTCCTCGGTCATGGACAATGCTCGGTGATTTCACACGAGGGGTAGAGTTTTCGTAAAAACCTGCTTGGGTTAAGTTGGGAAGTGAATGGTTAGTTCACGGGTGTTCATTTCATGGATCTTGGTTCATGGTGGATTCCTTGGGTGGATGGTCAGTTCACTTATGGTTGGTCTCAATTCCTTTGGTTACTTATTTATTATTGTTTACCAAATTTGCTTTACAATCTATTACTGTATTTACTTTAAATTGTCGCTTTCTGCAAAATTAAACCATCAGCCATCCTTTGGTAAGCCTTGCATACTATATTGCATTCTTTGTTGTAAACGACTTGCTGAGTACTCTATGTACTCACGGCTTTATCCATACTTGCTCAGTTGAGGAGGAAGGACCAGATTAGTAGGAGCTGTTAGAGGGAGGATACTTTGATGACTTCGCGAATTAGCACTTCGCTTCCCAGTCGATTGCCTGTGGGCATGTCGAATGGCTATTTTGTTTTCCACTGCTAGTTTCTTTAAGCCCTTTAGGCTATTAATTGTAAGCTTGGTCATAAGGTCGTACTTTGATAATTATTAATAAAATTTGGATCTTTTCTTAGTAAATCGTGATGTGGATGATATTACATCTTTGTTTACGCTGTGTGCACCAGCGTGATTCTGGACTAGTGCAGAATACACATGAGAGTCCGGATTTACATATTCGGGTCTCGACAAAGGTGGAATCAGAGCCATATCGACTGTAGGACGAAGCCCTAGTTAGCCTTGTCGCCATATCAAAAATTCAAAAACCTATTTTCTAAAAACAAATCCACTAAACTTGATATTTAGTAATCTCTCTACTCTCTTCCCTTATTCTGAAGGATTCTTACTTCTCGCCTAAATTCTACAAAAATAATTGTTTTAATCTGACTTCTATCTCCTACCACTCTGTAGATGCCGCAAGATTACTATAGACGGACAGGAGGATGGAGGAGACTTCTTCGCTTTCTATTACAATGTCTCGGATTAAAGAGAACACCAGTCTACTGCACCATGGATGAAGGAGCAAGAGGACAACGTATTGGGAGCATCACCAGACTATACTTCACCACCAAGATCAGCGGTCGAGTCCTACACCATAGTTTCAACTGCACGGGTGCTTGCGGAGAGTGGTCAACACAAGGAGCCGCACACAAGGCCATCTGTTGCCTCTACAAATTGTACAAGATCAGCATGGTCAAGCTCATTCGGAAGTTCAAGGAGCGGCACAGACCGGAGGAGTATCCACCGCAGATGCCGACACCCCTGCCTTCGCCTTTGCCACCTAGTCCGGAGGAGAGGCAACGCATGTCAGATGACAGTCGAGAGTATTTCCAGCACATCATCCCAGTAGAAGTGCATGCACCGTGAGTTCGCAACGGATGGGTAGTCTACAGCGATTCAGAGGAAGAAATGCGCACATTGTACCTCACAGGACCCGAGTGGGAGCCAGAAGACTAGACCCTTGCATAGTTTAAGAAGCGGTTAGGAAGTGGTGTTTTATTTGTAATTGCTTGTGATATGAGCTGCAGTTTTGCCCTCAAAAGCAATATGTTGCGGTCATGTCAAACCTTTTATTGGAGCAATTTATTTGGTTCTTTTGTTAGCTCTCCGGCTAAGTGTTTGCTTAGTTTAGGTTGCCATTAGCTATCCCCCTTAGACGAGTTTACCGCTCATCTCTGCTTTTCCCTCTTACCTATCAAGCCTTGTGAAGCCAGTTCTCAAGCAAAGTGGACTTCCTTTTCAGAGCAAAGCAGAAATGGTTGATACACGGAACTCTGCAGGACGCAGTCAGATGAATCAAGACCAAGAGGGCAGTAATGGAAATCAAGCAACCCAAGAACAACATGCTACTCCAACAGGTCTAGATCCGACCTTGAGTCAGTTCATGGCCGCCCAGACTCAGTTGATAAACACCATGATGCAGAACATGAACGCAATGATGAACCGACAGAATCAAGAAATGGCAATGCCCCAACCAGTTCGCCAGCAGTCTAAGTTCGCAGAGTTCATCAGGACAAGGCCACCCACCTACTCAAGGTCTTCCGAGCCCTTGGAGGCCGACGATTGGATGCGCTCAGTGGAAAGGAAGCTTAACCTCACTCAGTGTACTGATCGCAAGAAGGTGTTGTATGCAGCCCACCAGCTAGAAGGAGATGTAGCCGAGTGGTGGGAAAACTACTGTGCCACACACGAGAACCAAGATAGTATCACCTGGGCTGAGTTCGCAGCAGCATTTTGTCATGCCCATATTCTGGATGGGGTGATTGAAATGAAGAAGGAGGAATTTCGGGAGTTGCAGCAGAAGAACATGACAGTGAGTGAGTACCTCAATAAGTTCACTCAGCTAGCCCGCTACGCTATGGAGGACGTTGACATAGATGATGCCCGCTAAAAGAGGTTCAAGAGAGGATTGAACCCTGGTTTAAAAGTTCAAGTGGTGGGAAATGACTACACCAGTTTTCAAAACATGGTGGATAAGGCAATGCTCATTGAGGAAAGTCGTTGTGAGTTAGAAGAATCTCGCAAGCAGAGGATGATGCAGCAGGCATCATAGATGCACCAGGCTCAGAGGGCTCACTTTAGTGCATATCAGCTAGCCTGCGTCCCTTAGCAGTCGGGATTCAAAACCACTGCACCAGCCCCTTGCCAATTCTTGTCTGGACCCAAGCCAATTCCTATGGGAAGCCAGCAACAGAGGATTACCAAGCCCGCGACAGCAGTCACTTGCTTCAAATGCCATGAAACGGGGCCCTACACCTAAAAATGCCTGTAAAATCAAGCTTTGACACTAGTTCGCTTCAACTTGGGAGCTACACCAGACCGGACCCCTGCTTAGGGATAGGACGCGGAGCACCTCAAGCATCAAGCCAACTCAACAGAGGATCGCAATCCATGGTGCACGGTCAAGTGAATCACGTCACCACGGAGGAGGCTCAGGCAGCGCCTGATGTTGTGATTGGTATGTTTCAAGTAAATTCAGTCCCTACCATAGTTTGGTTTGATTCTGGAGCCTCGCATTCGTTTGTTTCTTGAAGTTTTGCTCTAAAGCACAAGTTGAAAATTGTTGCCCTTGGTTTCGTTCTGTTGGTTCAATCCCCAGGCTCTGAGTTGAGTACAAATCTAGGCTGCCCTGAAGTTAAGATAGCCATCCAGGGAGTAGAGTTCTCCGTCGACCTGGTTGTGTTGGCTATCCAATCGTTGGATTTAATTCTGGGTATGGATTGGCTAAAGAAGCACCAAGCAGTGTTGGATTGCAGAAGCAGAGCTGCCACCTTGGTCAGTTCAGATGGAAGTAAAGTAAAATTTGAAGCCAGCATGAAACAGCCAGAGAAGTTGATGGTGTGCCAAAGTAAAGGGATCATGCTAGAGGAAGTGCCAATTGTCAGAGAGTATCCAGATGTTTTCCCAGATGATCTCCCTGGGATGCCGCTAGACAGAGAAGTGGAGTTCGCAATTGAGTTAGCACCTGGTACATCACCTATTTCCAAGAGACCGTACCGAATGCCTGCCAACGAGTTAGCAGAGTTGAAGAAGCAGATACAAGAATTATTGGATAAAGGTTATGTCAGGCCTAGTACCTCTCCGTGGGGAGCACCAGTTTTGTTCGTCAAAAAGAAAGACGGCAGCCAGCGTATGTGCGTGGATTACCGAGCTCTCAATGAAGTTACCATCAAGAATAAGTATCCCTTGCCCAGAATTGATGACTTGTTCGACCAACTTAAAGGGGCTGGAGTGTTCTCCAAGATTGATCTGAGATCGGGATACCATCAGATGAAGATTCGTCTGGAGGATATACCTAAGACAGTGTTCTCAACTCGTTATGGATTGTACGAGTTCACGGTTATGTCCTTTGGCCTAACCAATGCCCCAGCCTACTTTATGTACCTGCTGAACAAAGTGTTCATGGATTACTTGGATAAGTTCGTCGTTGTGTTCATCGATGACATTCTGATCTACTCCAAAGATGAGAAAGAGCATGGAGAGCATCTAAGGTTGGTATTGCAAAGGCTACGAGAGCATAAGTTGTATGCTAAGTTCAGCAAGTGTGAATTTTGGATGAAGGAGGATGCGTTCTTGGGCCATGTCATGACCATAGAAGGAGTGGCAGTAGACCCAGGGAAAGTGAAGGATGTGCTCAATTGGAAGGCACCAACGTCAGTGACTCAAGTCAAGAGCTTTCTTGGAATGGCTGGCTATTACCGCCGTTTCATCGAAGGGTTTCCCAGTGTAGCGCGACCACTCACCCAGCTGTTGAAGAAAGAAAAGAAGTTTGCATGGACACTAGAGTGCGAGAAGAGTTTTCAAAAATTAAAGGAGTGCCTGACTACAACACCAGTAATGATTTTGCCAGGCATTGAGAAGGACTTCGAAATCTACTGCGATGCGTCTCACAAAGGTTTGGGATGTGTGTTGATACAGGATAAGAGAGTGGTGGCTTATTTGTCATGCCAGTTGAGGCCACATGAAGAGAACTACCCCCACGCATGATTTAGAATTGGCAGCGGTAGTGCATGCCCTGAAAATATGGCGGTACTATCTAATGGGTAATCGATGTGAAATCTACACGTATCATAAGAGTCTGAAATACATCTTCACGCAAGCAGATCTCAACCTCAGGCAAAGAATATGGTTGGAATTGATAAAAAATTATAACATCGGGATCCACTATCACCCCAGAAAAGCGAATGTGGTGGCAGATGCTTTGAGCAGAAAGGTGTATTGCAATACAGTGATGATCAAGGAAAACCAACAAACGTTACACGAGGAATTTCAAAAGCTCAGTCTGGAGTTGGTTGAGGAAGGAATGTTAGCCACTTTGGACTTGCAGCCGACCCTAGATGGTCAGATCCACCAAGCGCAGTCAGAAGATGAGAATATTCAGCGAATCAAGGCTGGTTTAAAGGAAGGCAAAGCAGCAGGCTTTGTAGAGGATGATCAAGGTACCATGTGGTACAAGGCACGGTTGTGTGTACCAAATAAAGCAGAGTTAAAGAAGTTATTGCTTAAGGAAGCACATGAGTCATTGTATTCAATCCATCCAGGCAGTACTAAGATGTATCAGGACATCAAAGATAAGTACTGGTGGCCAGGAATGAAGTGTGAGATAGCAGAGTACGTAGCACTTTGCGATGTGTGCCAAAGAGTGAAGGCTGAACACCAAAGACCAGCAGGTTTGCTGCAACCTTTGAAAATTCCCGCGTGGAAGTGGGAAGAAGTGGGAATGGACTTTATTGCAGGATTACCCAAAACAAATGATGGTTTCGATTCAATATGGGTAATTGTGGATCGGTTGATGAAGGTAGCTCACTTCATTCCAGTCAAAACAACTTATGCCGGTGATAGGTTGGCTGAATTATATATGTCCAGGATCGTGAGTCTTCATGGAGTACCTAAGAGAATAGTGTTAGATCGTGGGTCGCAGTTCACTTCACAATTTTGGGGAAGTTTCCACGAAGGAATGGGTACTCATTTGAACTTCAGTACAGCATATCATCCGCAGACTGATGGTCAGACAGAGCGTGTGAATCAAATCCTTGAGGATATGCTAAGAGCTTGTGTGTTGGATCACGGGGCCAAGTGGGACAGTTGTTTGCCTTTTGTAGAGTTCTCCTACAATAACAGTTACCACGCCAGTTTACAAATGTCACCGTTTGAAGCTCTGTATGGCAGGAAATGTAGAACCCCTCTCAATTGGAAAGACACGGGGGAAAGTCTAATCTTTGGGCCAGAATGTCTCCAGGAAGCAAAAGAGAAAGTATGTTTGATTCGAGAAAGGTTAAGAATAGCTCAGGCTAGACAGAAGAGTTATGCTGATACTTGTCGCAGAGATTTAAGCTTTGAGCTTGATGACTATGTGTATCTCAGGATTACACCCTTCAAAGGTGTTAAGAGATTTCAAATGAAAGGAAAGCTTGCGCCAAGGTACGTGGGGCCATTCAATATATTGAAGCGCAAGGGAGAAGTTGCATATCAGCTGGAGCTACCTGAGACCTTGAGCGGGATACACGATGTTTTTCATGTATCTCAGCTAAAGAACTGTTTGAGAGTGCCAGAGGAGGCAGTGCCAGTGGAGGCTGTGGATCTCCAGGGGGATTTGTCTTATAAGGAGCATCCTGTCAAAATCTTGGAAGTGGCAGATTTTTCGTTTTTGCAAAGTTCAGTGGAGTAATCACTCCAAGGAAGAAGCAACCTGGGAGCACGAGAAGCAACCTGAGGTTGAGATTCCGTTTAAGGGGGGAGGTTTGTAACATCCTGATTTTTCAGAGCCTTTTTGAAGCTTTTAAAATAAAATTCACCATTTCGATTTTTCTGGAATTAATAAAAGCTTAATTGGAATTTTTATTAATTAAAAGGATTTAATATGAATAAACTAAACATTAACATTTGTCAAAAATATTTTATTTGAGTCCCTTGAGTCTCAAGGACTTTACTGGATTTTTCTAGAGTTATTTGCTATTTTCTAGAGCTCAAAAGAAGTTAATTGGATTTCTAGAAAAGGAAAAACCCCTAAAAATCCCAAAAGGCCAGTGGGCTGAAGCCCACTAGACCAAGCCACCCCGCCAGCCCACTCTGCTCGGCCTAGCTTTCCGCTTCGGTCGTCCAGCCCCGCCCCCGCCACGTGTCAGCCATCCAGAGCGTGCCGCCCACATCTCAACCGTCCGAGCCAATCTTCCGTCAGCCGTCTGATTTCCCCCGTGCCACTTGTCGTCCATCGGAGGGCTCGTGCACTGTTCGTCTTCTTCCCGCCACCGTCTCCGTCTTAGACCGGGTTTCCGCCGCCGCCTTCCGCATCTCGGCATTCGTGCCTGACTCGAAATTTGTGCTGTGCCCGTCCGGGAGTCTTCGGCATACGGGTATAAAAGGGGACCGACCCCGTGGTCTTCCGCCGTCTCGTAGCCACCGCCCTCGCCGCTGCTAGTCGCCGTTGCGCCGTCTTCCCTGAGAGCTGCCGCCGAAGGTCGCTGGCCATCTTGCCGTGGTTCGCCGACGTTCGCCCTCACCACCGCCGGAATCGTTGCCGCCGGTGATTCATCGCTGTCGCCGCCGTCTGCCCTTGCCCGCCGGTTAGACGCCGTTGAGTCGCCACCGCCGTCTCGGTTCGTGCGCCATCGCCTTGGTTCCCGAGCCGCACGCCGTTAGCCACACCCGCGCCCATGTCGCTTTGCCTTCCCGAGCACTCAGTCCACCGTGCACCGTGTGTATGCCATGTGGGTCCCAGTTGTCAGTCGCATGCACCGTAGACCCGTGAGCCAGCCAAGCCAGTCAACAGCCACGTGGACGCCGAGTCAGCCCTAGAGCCTAGTCAGCTATTGCGTCAGCATGCCTAGTCAGCCACGCACTATTCCATGCGCCGAGTCTACCGTAGACTAGCCCTACCATGCTCCGAGTCCACAGCACAGTAACTTTTCCGATTTTCAACCCTTTTCTTTAGATTAGATTTTCCGAGAGCCGGTTCTCCCTCAGCCGAACTCCGATTGACCCGATTCATTTTCCTAAATTCATCTAAAATTGAGCTATATCTTTTGGTTCTGGTTTTGCAGTGTTTGGAGTTCATTTGAATTTATTTATTTTTTCGTTTCGTTTTCTCTCTCGTTAGATCACGCTTTCGAAGGAGCTGAAGCCGGATTCGAGGATCAAGAGTCGTCAACTGAGCAAGACCAAGGCAAGTCGTGTCATTTGATCATGTTGAACCCAGTTTTCAAATCTATTATGTATTATTTTGTTTTAAATTATCATGCGTCACTATTTTATTATAAAACCTTTGTACCTGGTAGCTATTGTCCAATTTGGTTATTCCTCCTTGATAATTTGAATCTCATGATTCTGTTGTCACCATAGGATGGGAAATTATTTAGTGATGCAGTACTAGTTGTCACATGGGTGGTACGTTTAGAATTGCTTAGCCATGCTTGTAGTACGTTGGGTCCATCATCACATATGGTTAATTAATCTTGACTTAATGATATACTTGAACGTGGTGGTCAACCACAGTTATAAAATTTGAGTACCATGACATGAGTAGTGTCATTGGTGTTGGTTATACAAAATTGGTTTTCACTCGGGCGAATGATCGTGCAGTAAAGGGTTTGCAGGTTGTACATGGGATGTGGATGTTTCGCCTGGGTAAATATAAGGACTTAACTTTGTGCGCCATTGATTGAGTTTTATCACGCAAACCACATGTCTAGTATGGGATAGACCTGGAATAATTTGTGAAGTCTCAACTTTGGTTTCGCTACTGATGTTGTTGTGGCACAAGGGGGGCAATTATCGACTAGGTGATCAGCCTACTCGACGGCGAAACCTTAGCGAGTGGGATCAGGTTGAGATGGATCATTATAAAAGCCTTGTTGTGATTTTCTTTAACGTGAAGATGATCACATCGTGTGGGTACAGTTGTGTAACCTCTGCAGAGTGTAAAACTATTCGAATAGCCGTGTCCTCGGTCATGGACAATGCTCGGTGATTTCACACGAGGGGTAGAGTTTTCGTAAAAACCTGCTTGGGTTAAGTTGGGAAGTGAATGGTTAGTTCACGGGTGTTCATTTCATGGATCTTGGTTCATGGTGGATTCCTTGGGTGGATGGTCAGTTCACTTATGGTTAGTCTCAATTCCTTTGGATACTTATTTATTATTGTTTACAAAATTTGCTTTACAATCTATTACTGTATTTACTTTAAATTGTCGCTTTCTGCAAAATTAAACCATCAGCCATCCTTTGATAAGCCTTGCATACTATATTGCATTCTTTGTTGTAACGACTTGCTGAGTACTCTATGTACTCACGGCTTTATCCATACTTGCTCAGTTGAGGAGGAAGGACCAGATCCGCAGGAGCTGTTAGAGGGAGGATGCTTTGATGACTTCGCGGATTAGGACTTCGCTTCCCAGTCGATTGCCTGTGGGCATGTCGAATGGCTATTGTGTTTATTTTGTTTTCCGCTGCTAGTTTCTTTAAGCCCTTCGGGCTATTCATTGTAAGCTTGGCTATAAGGTTGTACTTTGATAATTATTAATAAATTTTGGATCTTTTCTTAGTAAATCGTAATGTGGATGATATTACATCTTTCTTTACGCTGTGTGCGCTAGCGTGATCCTGGACTCGTGTAGAATACACAGGAGAGTCCGGATTTGCATATGCGGGTCTCGACATTTTTGGAGCATGTAACCCTTTTTTGGTACATATTTTTGGACTTTGTATTTTTTGCTTGTATATATTTTATGTAGTGTGTAACATTTTTTGTACATAGTTTTGTAGTTTGTACTTTTTGGAGTTCGTAACATTTGTTTACATGTTTTTGGACTTTGTAACATTTTTGGTAGATATTTTTGAAGTTTGTAACATTTTTTACATATTTTTGTAGTCAGTGCATTTTTGGGTACATATTCATGGAGTATATAACATTTTTAGGGACATATTTTTGGAGTCCGTAGAATTTTTTTTGGGTACATAATGGTACATATTTTTGGTGTATGCACACTTTAAGACACTTTTGGTGTTTGTAACGTTTTTGGTACAGATTTTTTGGACTTTGTAAAAAATTTTATATTTTTTGGAGTTTGTACATTTTTGGGTACATATTCACCTTTTACATCCATGTTCCATACATTATCGCATATCAAACCTACATAGACCTTGTGTACGTTCTAGTAGGAATCCTAGAGTGGAGCTAATTTAATTGCAGTCCCCATCCAATAAATTTTCACAAACATGTGTACGGAGCCACCAAGAACTCATCAAGAATATCTCTACATAGCCAAGAAACTAACAAGAATTTATCAAAAACATTTCTTGGATCCAGGCCAAGAACTCGTCAACATTTTTGTTTGTTGTACCGGACTGTTTTTCTTGTTACAATAAGGTGTTGATTTGTTGAGTTATTTTTGTTTTGTGATATATCTATTGCAACTGTACCAGGGAATTGTTGCAATGTGAAGAAACCCATTGTTGGAGGTGTTGGAGCTAATCTTCACATTGGTCGGCATCTAGTAGATTAATGTTGGGCGGGATCTTGATTTGGCGGTGGAAACTCAATTTCGGATCAGTTGAAATTTGAGTGGATGTTGTAAGGAAATTTAGAAGAATGAGTGGGCAGGGGATTGCTGCTTTACTGTGACATAGGAATCGAACGGCTCATGTTGCTTCCGTCAGGAAGATCTAACGGCAACTGAGGCGGCCGGAGCTAGATCCGGGCAATGATAGATCTCTATATGGAATAAGTCCATATAACACTCCAAAGTTTGTTTAAAAGTCCGTCTAATATCTCGAACTATAAAACCAAACATTTAACCCTCCAAACTTTGCAATCCAGTCCAAATAACATCTTGACCTGGTTTTGTATGGTGGTATTGCTGGCATGGCATGATGAGTGGATGGTATTGCCACGTAGGATGACATGTAGGCCAAGTTGGATCAATGACATGTAGAACCCACATGGGTTTCTCCCCCCCCCCCCCCACCGAGCTCCCAGCGGCGCTTCCACGACCACTGCCCCCTGTAGTTCCCCACCTCTCTGTTTCGATTTGGGGGAGAAAGCCCTATGGGCTCCACCTATTATTCATCTAAACTTAACTAGCATGTCATAGTACATGGTAAAATCACCAACTCATCACACCACGTGAACAACACCACCATTCAAAACTAGGTTAGAGTGTTATTTGAACTGGATTGTAAAGTCTGGGGGGTCAAATGTCTAGTTTCATGGTTCGGGATGCTCGATAGACTTATATGGGCTTTTTTCTATCTATATATCTATCCAAGGCCACCAAACAGGAAAGAAAACAAGATTAGGCTCCAATCTTTGGAGACCATCAAGCATGGGAGGGGTAGAGCATGATGCGACCTTGGGCGGCGACCAGACTAGCTCTGTGCAACTTGGACAAAAGTGAAGTGTCGTGACCTGGATTTGATAATCTGAATATTCTGTGTATTCTGAGCTAGTCCATGGATCAGTAGCTAACTCACACAATGTAACATTAGCAAATATCACATCCATACATGCATGTGAATATATAAAACGAATACTAAATATTACATAAGAATTTATAAATAAATCTTATGATCAAGTTTTACATAAAGGGCTAACAGGCCAAATCGGATTGTTCATAACAAGCAGTGAAAAGTAAGTAAATTAAAAGGGCCTCCATGATCTGCCACAGGTAATCAATTGGGCTAAACCTAGTCCTGACATTCGTCTTCCATGTCATATCCGGAGGCATGGATGTATTTATACATTGGGTCATCAATTCCGTCATCTATAATCACATATTAAGCAACAATGAATAAAAAAGTACTTAGCAAGTCCATATAGTAGAATGCAAGTGTACGTATATAATTCTACATGCAAGGCTTAACCAATAAAATGTCATATCTTTCTTGTAGCATAAATCCAATTTGCCAAACATACTATTTTAGTTAGTTTCCAAATCTATAATTTAGCCATTTTTAACTAAAACCAATATCCAGTTTTAAGTCAAGTTCATAGTGAGGGAAAAATCCCTCCGCTTTCATTTCCATTTCCATTTCAAGTATCATAGCCATTTCATTCATAACCACCATTAATTTATGAAAACTACGCAAATGTGTCGCTTCTACACTTTTGCCCATTTCCGAGAGCACGACTATTCAAATAGATTTTTAACATTCTGCAAAGATCGTATAGCCTTACCCATAAGATATGATTAACTCATAATGTCGACCACTACACACTTTCGTAGAGTTCGATTGAGAAAATTATAACAAGGCTTTTACCATGCTTAACTTTGATGCTTCCTTCCACTTTAGAGTGAATCCTCAACGCTGGCAATAGTGAATATTCCCATCCTGGGTTATAGCTCACCCCCAGAATGTTCCCATCCTAGGCTACATTTTTAATGAGAGACCCTATTGTTAGGGAGTCTACGACTCTTCTCGTCAAGAAATCCATGAGGGCGATGACCGTTACGGGCCACTCCCATCCATCATAATCGAAATTTGGAAATCCACCTACCAATATAATGCTCAAGATTCACACTAAAGCTAAGCAAATTAGTATGCCAAGTCCATCCCATAACTAGACTTGTAGTTACATGATTTGGTGTAGAAAATAGTAGCACAAGATTTGGTCCTTAATTGACTCAAGTGAGACCAACAATAAACCTAGAGCTCATGCAATCCCTGCACAACATTCCAATCGACTCTTGCAGTCCTTGCACGGTGATTCCATTCAATATGTGAAATCCCTAAACCAGGGTCATACCATCCACTCCAGTGGTAACCCTCATTCCATTTCCATTATCATGTCTTCAAATTTTAGTTGGCAATATTCATGTTGTATTCGATTTCAACACTAGAGCATTTCTAAGCATAGCCATAATCTAGTAAAATTTAACCAAGGATAGAGTTATTACTATTATAAGTATCTTAGGGCAACATGGAGAAGACATTATCAACAAACAAGGAAAGGGACTAATAAATAACAATTGCATGGTGTAGCTAAGCAATCAATATTTAACATAGCATTTAATTAAATAACATTAATAACCATGCACTTGTATTTGAAGGAAAAATATTTGCATTTGAAAATGAGGTTCAACATGGTCAATTATAAGGACATGCTTTGCTCAACAGTTGATAGCATTGGTTCTTGATCGGCGGCGATGGGGCGTCCTTCGTGTCAAATTCTATAAACGCGAAAGCATCCATATTCAATACAAATCCAAATAAATTTCAAATAAAATTCGAATGAACTCAAACAATTATGATTTTGGTTATGTTGGAGAGATATTGAATTTAGATTAATTTAAAAACAAAAAATCAACTCATTTGGATTTAAAATGAGGGAGAACGAGCTCTTTGTATTTTGAACCGAGGGGAAATTCCAGAAAAACTGAAATCACTGACAAGTGGGGTCTGCCAGGATTTTATTTTTCCATTTCATTTATTTTCCTAGAGAAAATAATCTAGCGACTGACAGGTGGGGTCGAGCTAGGATTTAATTTTTCTATTTATTTTCTTTATGCAAAACAGTAGAGAATGGTAGGTGGAACCACGGTTCATATGGACTTGGTCCACGCAATGGTCTATGGGAGATGGGATCCACGTGTCAGAGACAATGGTCCACGGACTCGGTCTACACAACAATTTTAAATGGACGGGGCACACATGTCTGTGACACCAAACTTAAACAGGGGTTTAATTAGATTTCTAATTAAACAGGCAATGAGCGGAAGAGGAGTATCGGCGGTGCCATGGCTTCGATTCACCTTTTACATAGCATGGTTCCAACCACCATATACTATAGTTGTTTATTAGGTTCCCATCACCCTTTATAGCCACTAGGTTCCAACCGCTCTTGGGAAATTAGAATCAGGGTTCGCATCACCCTTTATAATCATTGGGTTCCAACCGCCTAGGGGAAATCAGAGTCAGGGTTCCCACCACCCTTTCTGTTTTTCATCCTGAGAGACCATGTGGAGGTCATCCTGTGTGTGTGATGAGTAATTGACATCAGTTTAGGGAAGTCGAGTTTGATTTGGTTGGTTCGGACCATGTCATTGCGTGGTGCAATGGACTGGGTCGGACTTGGACAAACCTGGTTAAAGGGTTTAGGTTGCATATTATGTCGACTTGTCAGGTTTGGGCTATTTCATTAATGCATTTATGCTTACATGTATCGAGCGGTGCTATTTGATGTGTTTCTTGTCTGTGGTGGCTGCAGGACGTCGAGGCGGAGTCGTGGTGAGGCACGAGGTGACCGGACTAGACACGGGCGGTGTCGAGGTCAGAACGGTCGAGATGTGTCAAAGACGGCGGAGACTCGAGGTGGTTGCGAGGCTTGGACGACAAGGAGCGCAGAAGCTTCCCAGAAGGTGCAAGAGGGGCGAAATGGTAATTTCGTGAGGCTGCAAAAGCGGGAGCGGGCTCCGTTCGGGTTTAGCAGGCGTAACGGGTTGGAGACCCGTTAGCCAAGGGCTATAAATATGAGAAAGTGGCTGCATGCCCACTCATGCACTCCAAGGGTTTCTAGGGTTTGCTTTAGTCAAAATGAGCTTTAGGGGGTTGTTTTGGCTTTAGGCTTTAGTTGTTGAGAGTGGGTGTGAAGGGCAGAGCATGTCCCCTTCGATGTCTTTCTGAGTGCTGTGTGTTGTCTCCTCTCCAAGAAGCATGTAGTGTGGGTGTGTTCTTGAGAGGGAGAGGCTGGAGATGGATTGAGAGTCTTGTAATCATTCCTCTTGTATCAATCATGTATCTCCTTTCCTCTTTATCAACATGAGATGTAGTTTGATTCAGTTCTTGTCTCTCTGTTGCTTAGTTTCCTTCGATGTCTTCTATGTGAGATTTTTGAGTTTTTGTGTTTTGGCTTGATTCTTGTTGGGAAGGCTCAAAATGGGTTGCTCTATGATGGGATAGTGCCTCAAGGTCATTTGATTGATTTTCCCAAGAGCATATGACTTTTAATCTCAGATTTCCCTTTTTGAGCTCCTCTATTCATGTTCTTGCCTTCTAGGGTTTCTTGACCCCCTCTGATTTTCTTTGAAAGAGGACTTGAGTTTTGGTCTGGAAAGTCCTGAGGTTATTGCTAACTTGATTGCAAAATCTCATGTGCAAAAGACTTATGAATCTTGAGTTATTTGGGTTCTTTTGCACCTCTCTGAAGTTTCCATGCATTTCTAGGGTTTTAGTGCAGTTCTTGATTCCCTTCGTGTGATGGCATGAAATTGGGTCTGGAGAGTCCTATGGCTATTGCTAATATATCTGCAAAGTTTCATAGCCAAAGGATCAAAGGTTGAGGAGTTATTTGGTTTTTAGCTTAGCTCTTACAAGTTTTTCAGATTTTTTCCCATAATCTGAAATTCTTGATTTTAGGGTTGATTTCTTGGTCCTCTAAAGACTCCTTGCTTTTTAGTATGTATTGGTGATGCTTTGGGCCAAAAAGAATGAAAGGATTCCATCAATTTCTTGGTTTTTCGAAGATCTGAATATTTGTCCAAGTTTCAGATTTTTCAGAGCACTCTCGGGCTGCCTGGTACCAGGGGAGTGGTCAGACCGGCGTCCGCTTACCGGTCTGACCGGCCTGGGCGGTCTGACCGGCCCAAGGCTGGCGGTATGATCGGCCAAGCCTGGGCAGACCCCTGTTTTGGCTGCTGTGGTGTTTGTTCATTTGGGATTTTATTTGCATCTCTCTTGTGTCTGTCCAGTGAGTCTTTCCAGAGATCTTAAGCTCTTCTCTTCATAGTTTTTAGTAACTATCGGAGAGAGAGACTTGGTGAGAAGACGTTGGGGACGAGTTTTTAGAGTCGACATTCACCCCCCCCCCCCCCCTCTGTCGCCATTTCGGTCCAACACATCCTAACCACAAAGATCATTTTATAAATAGACACTAACTCAAGTAAGTTCCCATGCCCGCCTATGATCGTACTCCAACCACACCAACATCTCTTACCATCCGTCCAGATATGTAAATCAAATTTTAGGATTTTGGGAGCATAAACATACTAGCCACTTCCCACCAATGGCTGACCAAATTAAGTTTTCATGTTTGAAATGATGTCAGATCAAATTAATGCCCCTAAGTATCTAAGTAAGACTAAGTATGGCTCTTAGATACGGACTTATATCTAGTATGTTTTATCATTAATTCTAGGGCAAAAAAGGTTTATGTCCAAAGCCAAGGAGTGGGGTATAAGTAAGCAATTATCCATAGGGGCTTAACTATGAACTAGTGTGTACGTAACAAAGTAAAGCATGCAATTTGATATTTTTAAACAATATAATTTGCATTCAAAAGGTAGGAGCAATATGACAAGGTGTGACTTACCTCGCTAAATTTACCGCGGACTTGATTTTATTCAAAGCCTTCTTGGTCAAGGGTCTTGAACTCTTAGTCTTCGTCTTTATCTGGATCTCGATCCCACTTGAGTTATTGCTTCTTCAGAACTTCAACTTCTAATTACGTGATAAATCATCGAAATCCAAAGAATTTCAAAATTCCAAATAAATTTGAAATTAACTTAATTGAGTTTTATTATGATTCAGGTGGTGATATGAGATAAAGCTTAGCGAGTGCGGGATGTTCGACAAAGTCATATGGAGTTTGAGAGAAAGGGGGAATGGCATAGAAACTCTGCTGGGAAGGTAACAAAAGAAGGATCAATGATGAAGGAATATTCATGGGAATATTCTGGTTCAGATTTGAAGATGGCTAGACATAGCCGATTGCAGAATATCATGTATCGATCTTTAATTTAAAAGCTTTTTTATTATTTTATATTTATTAAGAAAGTTCCATGAGTTAAGTTAGACCTACAGACAGATGTAAAAGTTTTATCCAAGGCACTGGGTAGCATTTGTCAAGTGTTAATATTTTCATATTATGGCATGAGTTCTACAAGCGATGTGTATAACTTTAATTTTATCGGATTAAATCTTAGAGTTTGTATTTCTAGTAATTCAAGATGTAATATTATCTAAGGTTCCAACTGCCAATTAACCAAATTATTAATTCAATAATTAATTAAAATGCAGGGGTTGGTTATTTAACCAATTACTACTGTGCATAAAATCTATCTGATTGTCAATTAGTAAAATAGTTATTGATGACAAATGGTCCATGCGTTAGTGGAATAATGAGTTATATTTTAACAGGGTTCTCTTTTAAGCTTGTGCCTTGAATTATTGGTACATTATCATTCTTAATCTTCATCAATGATTTTAAATTAGGAGATAATGATAGGACGACTACTATTTAGGCAAGATTTTATTACCTTAGTACCTTTCATTATTATTTACATTTATAAACTTACATTTTTACTATCCCTTCTAATTTAGATTTGTATTGTAATTTAAGTGGCAAAGGCATGTTGGTTAATTACCTTATTTTTAACTTAATTGTTATTTACACAAAGTTATATATACCAATATTGTTATTTGTCAAGTGTTAATATTTTCATATTATGGCATGAGTTCTACAAGCGATGTGTATAACTTTAATTTTATCGGATTAAATCTTAGAGTTTGTATTTCTGGTAATTCAAGATGTAATATTATCTAAGGTTCCAATTGCCAATTAACCAAATTATTAATTCAATAATTAATTAAAATGCAGGGGTTGGTTATTTAACCAATTACTACTGTGCATAAAATCTATCTGATTGTCAATTAGTAAAATAGTTATTGATGACAAATGGTCCATGCGTTAGTGGAATAATGAGTTATATTTTAACAGGGTTCTCTTTTAAGCTTGTGCCTTGAATTATTGGTACATTATCATTCTTAATCTTCATCAATGATTTTAAATTAGGAGATAATGATAGGACGACTACTATTTAGGCAAGATTTTATTACCTTAGTACCTTTCATTATTATTTACATTTATAAACTTACATTTTTACTATCCCTTCTAATTTAGATTTGTATTGTAATTTAAGTGGCAAAGGCATGTTGGTTAATTACCTTATTTTTAACTTAATTGTTATTTACACAAAGTTATATATACCAATATTGTCTTTGATTAGCATTTGGATTTGAGATAAATATTGATGACACACTAATTATTTTGGGAATTTTCTAATCATATACAAGGTAATCTTTAATTTAAATCTTCGTATTTACAGTTAAGTATTAGTGATCAAATATTGAAATTAGTTACCAGAATTACTTAAGTATTATTTGAAAAGGGGATCCTCCTAATTTTTTAGAATAGAAATAATATTAATTATATTTACATGGCTTATTCTTACACTAATTATTCTTATATAATAATGAACTTGCTAATCTTTGTTGACATGTAATTATTCAAAATTTAATCCCTAACATTTTTTATTTCCATAAATCCAGATTCTAAATCAATAATTAAAATTTTATCTGTATTTCTATTCGTTGCTAAATTATTTGACATTTCTATTTTGGATTTTTCTTAAATATTCGCATTCTAGAATGGATCACATACACATACTGATTTGTAAACTTTCTTGAGTATCTTTTGTTTATATGTGGCCCACTAGTCATTGAGTGAGCGAGACAAAAGGCAACAACAAACAATAGAGGAGCGGAGCTAGTGCTGGGTTGAAATAGAGGAGCGGTGGCACTGAGGTGGGCGAGCTCACGATGGTTGGACCACGGTGGGGTGGCCAACCACCAAAGTGGGTCGCTGGGAAGAGGGAGGAGCTAAGTGAGGTGGTGTCACAACTCAGGGCGGTGCCATGGGTAGCCGACAGTGGCTTGGGTGGCCGAACATGGGGAGGGGAATGGCGAGCAGCGGCTCAAGAGTGAGAGGTAGAAGAAGGTGGAGAGCACAAGCTAGAAGGGACTCGTAGGAAGCTTACCAATTAAGATGTGGAGGTGGAGGAGCATTGGAGAAAGAGGGTGATATGAGGCCAAGTCAGCACGGGTGTCAGACCTGGATTTTAAAATTCAAAATCCTCTATAATTTACTACACTATTCCCTGGATTAGTAGATAGTGCTCACAGATACATCGCTGCGTCAATTCATACATCGCATGAAATATACCGAACCATAATATTACATATCAGAGTTGAAATACACTACGTCAGGTGACATTTTATAGAAGGGTCGATCAGGCCATATATACAGTACAAAAGATAGCAGTGGGAGGCATAAACAAAAGTAGGACCAAACATTCATAAGCAAGTGACTGAGGGGTAAATGTGTGCGACAGGTATTATCTAAGTCTAGATAATATATATGCACATAATCTCCATCAAGTCTACTCGACTAGGACTCGAACTCGCAAAAGGTGTCCTAATTCCCTTCGTTGGCTCCTCCTTCCCGGCCAGGCGTATTATCATAGGCATAGTGGTCCTGATTTTCTGTTTCTGGTTTTGGTAATGTGAGGGTGAGCACAAATCCACCACGCTCCATGAGTCAATTGATCGTGCAAAAATAGCACACCCGCAAGTGCACGGGTTGCCACCGAAATAGCGGCGAGTGTCGTGTTCTCCACAGGGACTAGACTGAGGCTACTGGTGCTCAGCTAAAGCTAGGTCAATCAAAACGGGGGAGAAAACTAAACCTAAAATGATTACCAAATCAGGCGAACGAACGAACTACCGAATGAACACTAATTCGCACGGACGAAACTATGAATGAACTAAACAATTGAAAGACGACAGAACGAATGACCGGACGAATGGACGTCGTATGACCGAACGAACAATACGACGACTGACGCATGAATGACACTGATGACTACACGAACGAACACGACTACCAACAGACAATCTAACTAACTATCAACCGCGAGATAGAAGGAGGAACTCTAGAAGCATGAAGGGAGTCAAGAGAGAAAGAGGAGGAAGACGGTCGACGACTAACTAGACGACGACGGCACACGACAACACAACAAACTACAACTACGATCACTCGACCTAACTATCGACAGAACATAGAAAGAAGAAAAGAGGGAGTCTAGAGGCAAGGGGGAGTCGAGACAGCACGAGGAGAGGAAACGGTCGCCGGCTAGCTAATTCATGCAACACAAACATTAAAACTAACAACTGATCACAGAAACACACAGACACTAACCTGACAGCATATTGATGCTAGTCAAACTAACACATATAACCACAAAGCAAGGACTGGGAACAATACACAGCTAACACTATATTCAATGCCCACACAGATTACAGTGATCAATACTGAAATTGCTAAACAATTGCCAACAGAAATAACAACTTACATAAACATCACAAAACATTTCACAGGTCACATATCACAATCACAGATCACAAATCAACAGTTTAACAGTGCACAATTAACAGAAATTAGTAGTCAACAATAAGCAATTATTGAGCAGTAATTAAGAAAAGCAACAAGAGAGGAAGAGGAATTAGAGGTAAACCGAGCAGCAGAGCAGTAGTAGGGGAAGCAGAGCAGAGGAGGGTGTCGGTGGCACTGTGGAGATGTAGAGGAAGTGGTGGTTGCCGGAGGTGGTGTAGGCAGAGCAGGCGTCGATCTGCGAGCAAGAAGACTAGTGGCGGCCACCGGTTGCTGGCGTCGACGTTGAGGTCGTCAGAGCTAATGTCGGTGGAGACGCCGGCGGTGAGGGGGGTGTGGTGGCGCACCAGTGAAGGTAGGCTAGAGGGAGTAGATCGGCGGAGCAGCACGGGAGAGGAGAAGGATGGTGGCGCACGGGAGGAGACGCGGCAGCGAGAGAAGAGGGGTGGCGGCGCAGTAGGGTAGCGGGTTCAGTGGATTTCAGCGGAAGAGTGGTGGATTGGCATGGGTGGCCACCGGCGAGTACTGCACGGCCCTCGCCGGCGTCGGTAGAGAAAAGAAAGAGGGAGGAGAGAGCAAAGGGGAGGCAAGGGAAGAAGAGAGGCGACCGTCGGAGAGTCACAGCGAGGAGAGCGGCCGGTCAGTGGAGAGGATTTGAGGCAAAGCGAAGAGCAGGGGAGCAGGGAGATGGCGGCGCTAATGGAGAAGGAGGAGGCGAAATAGAGGGGGTGACTGCCGGTGAGATGGCTTGGCCTCGCCGGCGCCATGGTAGAGAAGAGGGAAGGGAAGCAAAGGTAGGCGAAGGAGAGATGAGAATGCCGGGCTCGATCTGGAATTTCTGGCGGCTAGGGTTTTTAGGGGGGATGGGGATTTTGGCAATTTGTGATTTAGCCCTCCTAGTTTCTGGAATTTACAATCAGGTCCTTTTCTCATTTAATTTCTTCTGTTCTGGCCCTCTAGAAGTCCGATTTCATCGTGGTTTGATCCTACACATCCGTGACGATGCATACATCTATACGGAGTAGTCCCAAAAGTCCAAATTTGTCATTTATGGGCCTTGATCGCGCCGGCCTGCGGAAAAGCACAAAAAATGTAATATGATCCAAATTGAGCAATTAATTGTAGAAAAGCATGTAAATGGTGATAAATGATCTCGAAATACGAAGAATATGAGGGTAAATGACGGGTACATATATGTAAAAAATGATGCCACCTCTAAAATCACCACCTCCCAAGTCACCGGGAGAGTAGTCGAGAGAGGGCATCCAACAGCCGAGCAGCTAAGAGACTAGGTCAGGTTGGAGATCAAGTCTCCGACCCCATCCCTTATTGAAGTCCCACTAACAGGTGGGCCCCACTAACAGGTGGACCCAAATCTCTTTTCTTTTTCTCATTTTATTCTTGTCTCTAATTGAGAAATTACCAAAATGCCATTGAAAATCTAACAGTTCCCACCAATTTATCAATTTGATAAAAGAATGCTCAAATTCTTGTTTAATATACAGCTGTTCGATGATGGGTACCTTGTAGGTTTGAACCCAAAGTCTAGCAATAGGACTACGACTCTGCATAGACAAAGGATGGCTTCGCCTTGATCCAATGCCTTGGTATGAGAATTTTTGCCTAAGTTACATTATGTACTAGGCAACTTTCCCTTTTCTCTCTTGGGTTGAGATGTTACGGTCATATCCCTGTATCTAGGTTATGAGTACTTAAGAAAGTATACCCTTACCTTTCTTTGATTGTGACCTCACGATCATACTCAAGTGGGTGAATTATCCAGGGAACCCTATAGGACAATTCCCAAAACCATATAGGTATCGAATTCATTAAGAGCTATTGCTCAACTTTCCATATAGAAAGAGCACTACATCTAATGGGACCCATTAGATGTGCTCTCTAATCCCATACGTTTGTTGTCCAAGAGCCTAGTTCACGGGATCTCTAATCTTCTAGGATAGGTTACCACCAATGTGAGCCTTGACATGGGTATGAGCCCCATTCCCTTTGACGCTGCAAGGATGGTCTTCCGTGCCAATCCTTTAGTGAAAGGATCTGCCAAGTTTCTTTCAGACTAGATGTATTCTACTGAAATAATACCCGTCTCTTTGGCATGCCTTATCGACTTAATCATCTCTTTATTTGTTTTGAGGACTTCATATTGTCCTTCCTACTCTTCGCCTTAACCAGTATGGTTTGGTTATTGTAGTAGGTTAATATAATTGGAATTGGCTTTTCCAAAACAGATAGGTCAGAAAGGAGTTTTCAAATCTATTCTACCTCTACAGCCGCTGAATCAAGTGTTACCAACTTAGCCTCCATGGTGGACCGTGTACGGATAGTATGTTTTGAAGACTTCCATGAAATAGCCCCACCTGCTAGAGTGAATACATAGCCACTCGTAGCCTTCATGTCATCCGAGTCACTAATCTAGTTAAAATCACTGAATCCTTCAAGACAGCGGATGGCCAGAATAGTGTATTCCCATTTTTGAGGTCCCCTTTAAGTATCTGAGTACCCTCTCTAATGCTATCAAATGATCATCTCCTAGATTGGTCGTATAATGACTCAACCTGCATACAGCATATGAGATGTCTGGCCTCGTTGCACTAGTTAGATACATTATAAGGATCCAATTATGTGAGAATATTTGAGCTGGTCTTTTCCATGTCTAGTATTTTTATATAGCTTAACATTTGGATCATAGGGCGTGGCCGCTGGCTTACAATTTGTAAATCCAAATCTAGTTAGGACCTTGTCCACATAATGGGATTATGAAAGAATAATCCCATTCTCGCCCTTTATCAGCTTGATGTTTAAGATAACATCAGCTTCACCCAGTTCTGGGAGAGAAAAGACTTTGTTCTATTGATTACATCCATGTTGGTCCCAAAAAAGCAATATATCATCTATGTATAGACAGAGAATGGTACCTTCACTCCCACTAAATCAATAGTAGACACATTTATCAGCTTCGTTTACACAAAAGCCAACCGAGGTCATAGTACTGTCAAATTTATCATGCCATTGCTTGAGAGCTTGCTTTAGGCCATACAAGGATTTAATCAATTAACATACTTTCTTCTTTTGCCTTCAACAACAAAACCATCGGGTTGTTTGCATATAAATCCCCTCGTCCAACTCTCTACGTAGGAAAGTAGTATTGACATCCATTTGATGTACTTGGAGTTTGTATACAGCAGATAGTGCTAAAAGCACCCGAATTGTAGGAAAATAATCCACAAGAAAGTATGTATCAAAGTAGTCTTCTCCTTCCTTTTGCGTGAAACCTTTGGCACCACTAAAAGGACCTTTTACTTTTCTATAGTACCATCGGGTCTACGCTTCCTTTTAAAGATCCATTTGCAGCCCACTAGCTTATATCCAGATGGAAGATCTGTAATCTCCCATGTGTCCGTTAACTATGATGGAATCCATCTCTCTACGGACTACCTCCTTCCAGTAATCCATAGCCGGGGACGTGTATGCCTCTGAAAGGGTTCGTGATTCATCATCCACAACATAGGTGGCATAGTCATTGCCAAGTGACTTTGTAGTCCTATGCCTCTTACTCCTCCTCAACTCCAACTCTAGAGCAGTATCATCCACACTAGAAAGAATAAAGTATTCATATGAACCATTAGGATCAATGACTTCATTTGGTGTCATAGGAAACACATGTTCAAAGAATGCCGCATCATGAGATTCCATCACTATGTTGGTAGCAATGTCACTCACCTCGGATTTAATCACTAGAAATCTATAAGCCATGCTATTTATAGCATATCCTAGAAAGACACAATCAACGGTCTTGAGATCGAACTTTCTTTTCTTCGGTAACAGCACATGCACTTTTACACGGCATCCCTAAGTTCGAAGAAATGATAAGGTAGGTTTTCTCACATTCCATCCTTCATAGAGTGTTTCCTCTTGATTGCGAGGTGGTACACTATTTAGGACATGACTAGCTGTGAGAACAGCCTTAGCTTACCATGAGTCCGACATTCCTGAACTCTATAACATAGCATTCATCAAGTCACAAAGAGTCTGATTCTTTCGTTCGTCTACTCCATTTGATTGGGGAGAAATACGGTGGAGTAACTTCATGAATTATTCCACCTTCTTCACAGAATTAGGATAACTCCTTAGTAATATATTCACCAACTCGGTCCGATCTTAACCGTTTGATTTTCTTTTCTAGTTGATTTTCCACCTCGGCCTTGTGCATTTTAAAATGTTCTAGTGCTTCATCTTTCGACTTAAGTAAATATAATAGTACTTAGTCGCATCATCAATGAGAATGATGCTTGCCACCTTTAGTTGAAATTCCATTCATCTCACATAAATTAGAATGAATTAGCTCAAGTGGAGAGGTGCTTTGCCCTGCAACGCTATTAAAGGTTTCGGGGTTGTTTAGCTTGCACACACACTTCATACTTTGAACTCTTTTCATAATTATAGCCTAGAATTAAACTTATCTTGCTTAACCGCACAATGGCTTCAAAGTTAACATGACATAAACGAGACTGCCAAACATCATGTATTTTATTGCAATGAGAAATATTATTGCAATTAACCCTTCTCCTAGAAAATAAGAGAAATAAGATTGATCAGCACATATATGTCTAGTAGCATTTTAATCAATCCACCAATCAATTGATGGACTTGCCATAAAGGGCTGAGGTACATACTCTTCTGAATTGGGGCTAGCCAGTGTAACATTTACTTCAGCCTTATGGCTCCCGTGCTGACTAGGAGAAAGACCCCTACCTTTACGATTGTGGTAATGGTTGGCCCTATGGCCCGCCGTACCACAAATAAAGTAGATAATCTCCATTGTCTGCTTCTTCACTTTCTTGCTTTTAAGATTGTTCTGGGGCTGGATCTTGAACTTTTGTTCCCACTGCTGGCAACATTCTTGACCTATACCTGATGAGCTTGGATTTGAGCCTTTCTTGCACCATCACTAGCTTTTGCACGCTCTTCGACATTAATAGTTGCGGAAAACTCACTGAGAGTCAAGCGCTCCTTTTTATGTTGGGGAGCAATCACAAAGTCATGCCACAAGGGTAGTAACATAGCCAGGATGATGTTTACTTGGAACTTGTCTGGTAGGATATAGTCGTTGACATGCGTCATATTTGCATATATTTACTCGTTATTTTACCCTCATATTCTTCGCATTTTGGGACCATTTATCATCATTTACACGCTTTTCCATATTTAATTGCTCGAAATGGACCTTTTTACATTTTTTCATTATTTTTCTGCAGGCTGGCGCGATTGAGGCGCATAAACGACAAATTTGGTATTTTGGGGCTGCTCCGTATAGATGTTCGCGTCGTCACGGATGCGTAGGATCAAACCGCGATGAAATCGGAGTTCCCGAGGTCCAAAACAGAAGAAATCAAATTAGGAAAGGACCTCCTTGTAAACCCTAGAATCTTCGAGGGCTAATCTGCAAAAATGCCAAAAATTCCCCATCCCTCAAAGCTGGCGCCGCCTGTGGGAAATCCTTGAGCCCGGCATCCTCTTCTCCCGTAGCCCCCTACTGCTTCTCTCCTCCCCCGATCCATCTCCCTCCTCTCCGGCCGCCGGCGAGGCCGGGCCGAATCGCCGGCGCGCCATCTCACCACCGCCGCCGCACCTTCGCCTTCCCTCCTCCTTCTCCATCCGTGCGCTTCTTCCACCGCCGCAGCCCCTTCGCCTCTGCGCTTTCTTCCCCACCGCGTCGCCGCTTGCTCCATCTCCAGATCCACCGCCGGCCACCGCCTCTCGTCTTCCCTTGCCTTCCCCTTGCTTCTAACCCTAGCCCCCATTTGCTCTCTAGCACCGGCCGCTGTCCAAATCCTCCCGTGCACCATCACCTGTTTCCCCTTCTTAGCCCATCCGCATCCGGCCGCCGCTCCGCACCACCCTCCATCGGTGCGCCTCCCAACTTCGCCTCTTCATCCTCCACCGCCGCTGCAGCATCTCCACGGCCACCACTGGTGAGCGCCGTTTCTTCTCCTTCCCCTACATAACCGCTCGGCGCCGCCACCTCTACTCCCTTCTCCGCCTTCCTACACCGCCGCTCTTACATCTCCAGCCATCGAGCTCGACTCCGGCGCCACCGACGGCCTCACCAGCTCACTTCACCGACGGTCTACTTCACCGACGACCCCTCCAGATCCACGGCCGCCACCGACACCCTCCTCTTCTACCACGCCGGCGCCGCTCCTCTGCTGCTCCTCATCTCCACCGACCGCCCTGCTTCCTCTTCACCGACCTAGACGGCATCGCCGGCTGCATCCACCGCATCTACTTCACCGGCATCACTTCCCTGCTTCCCGAGCTACTGCTCAATTCCTGGGTTTAGTCTAATTTCTTTCCCTTCTTTTCTTCAGTTCTTAATTACAGTTCATGTACTTACTGTTAAGCTGAAATTGTGAGATGTGAACTGTGTGGTATGCATGTGTTCAGTGGATCTACGATTATGCTCTGTTAGTTTGTTTCAAAATTGCTATAAGTTCATGTTGCCGGTAGTTAAATTCTAGAGTTTGTGTGTGATCTGAAGTTGTGTGTGATATGTGTTAGTGAGAATGGCTAGTATTTGTGATTTCTGCTGTTGTTAGTTGTGTTAGCTTGTTAGTAACCCTGTCAGTTGATATTGTTAGGTAAATCGTTTTATGCCGTAGTGTTGTTTGGGTTGCGTAGATTAGCTAGCGAGCGACTGTTCTCTTTCCCTTGCTGTCTCGACCCACCTAGTGCTTCTAGATTCTCCCTTGTGCTTCTCGACCTTCCCCTTTTCTTCTTTGCGTGGTTAGTCGTTAGCGAGGTCGTGCAGTCGGTTGTAGTTTTATGTTTAGTGTTGTTCCGCCGTCGTCGTCTAGTTAGCCGTCGACCGTTTTCTCCCCCTCTTTCTCTCTCGACTCCCTCCTTGCTTCTAGACTCCCCCAGTGCTTCTCGACTGTCTCCTTCTGTCTCGCGGTCGGTAGCTAGTTAGGGTGTCGGTCGGTAGTCTTGTGTTCGTTCGTGTAGTCGTTAGTGTCGTTTGTGCGTCGTTCGTGTAGTCAGTAGTTTGTTCGGTCGTACGACGTCCATTCGTACGGTCGTTCGTTTTGCCGTCTTTTCGATTGCTTAGTTCGTTCATCGTTTCGTCCGTGCGAATTAGAGTCTGTTCGTTAGTTTAGTTTTATCCTCCGTTTTGATTGACCTAGCTTTAGCTGTGCACCGGTAGCCTTAGTCTAGTCCCTGTGGAGAACACGACACTCGCCGCTATTTCAGTGGTAACCCGTGCACTTGCGGGTGTGCTATTTCGCACGATCAAGCATTTTGGCGCCGTTGCCGGGGATTAGCTTAGAACGACAGTGTTAGGCTATAGACTAGGTCGTTGTTTGTTTTCTTTTGCTTGTTTTGTGTTTATGCTGACTTGTCTTTCTTTTTGTCATTGTTTATATTTGTGATATATCGCTAACCCCTAACCATTTTCCTAGCTATTTCTACTTCTTTTTGTGGCTTTCCTCATCTTTTCCCGTAGGTTGATCGTTAGAGATATATATTGAGGATATGGCATTAGTTCATGATCTTTGGGCTCCGAGTAGTCAGAGTGCTATGTCAGGACCAGTTTTGCCAGTAGTTGAGGCCGATGACTTTGAGTTGAGACCTGGTCTAATTGCTTTGGTTCAGGAGACCCGTTTTGGAGGATTACCCACTGAGGACCCTTATGAGCACATTCGCATATTCTTGGAGTATTGTGATACAGTCAAATATCATGGGGTTTCTCAGGACACTATCAGATGCAGATTATTCATATTCTATCTTCGAGATGGTGCTCGTACCTGGTTTTACTCTTTGCCATCGAGGTCATTCACTTGGGATCAGCTGTCATGTGCTTTCTTGGAGAGATACTTTCCGCTATCCAGGCAGTTTGAGATCCGTGACCAGATCTTCAGTTTTGCTCAGCTTGATGGAGAGAGTTTATATGATTCTTGGGAGCGATACAAGGCTTTGCTCAGGAGATGTCCGCACTATGGTCTAGAGAGATGGCTTATTCTGCAGATCTTCTACAGAGGCTTGACATGTGCCACACGATCTTTAGTTGATGCAGCAGCTGGTGGAGCAATCACAAACAAGACACTTGATGATGCATTCACTCTTATTGAGAACATGGCTTTCCATCAATTCCAGTGGGACAATGAGAAGCCTTGTTCGGATTCTTTGATAGCCAGAGTGCACGCGCCTGAGCATCATATGGATCAGTACAGTTTGAGCTCTAGTCAGCCACATCCTTCTCTGTCATCACACCAGCATAGTTTTCATTCCACTCCTACACCTCAGCAGCAGTTACCTACTCTTCATCATGATCAGATTTATAGTCCTGAGCTGTCTGTTTTGCATATATCTCATCTGGAGTCACAGTTATGTGGTGTGAGGACTTTGCTGACCCAATTGCATGATCTCAAAGAGGCTATGTGCACTTTGACCTCCCGTTGTGACAGTTTGGCATCCTCACAGTCTTACCCGAGCTCTCTAGCTCAATACCATTCTGTCACCACGGAGAGCGGTACGACTTTGGTTGAGCCTACTCCACCTACTCCACCAATGCTTCAGCAGAGTCAGCCTACAGTTTCGAGATACCATCCACATCATCACCATAAGAAGCCATCTACTCAGTCTCCTAGTCGGTGCTGCAGGATAGATGAGGTTGATGAGTTTGTGCTAGAGACATCTCTGAGTACCGTTGATACACACCTCTTGGAGTCAGATTCTATGTGTGACATGGTTGAGCTTCAGCGGATTATCTTTGATGATGATGATATCATTCCCATGGTGCATATGGTAGCTTACACTGACGCCATCCTTCCAGACTCAGTACTTCAGATTGATGATTTTTTCATGGATGAGCCTAAGTTAGAGATTGTTAGCTTTGATTTGGAGGACTCTCATTGCTTTGACACTGATCATGTACTTCTTGAGCTTGATATGGAGAGATTCACGTTTGATGATGTGGGCCACTTAGATGATTATTTGATCTTTGAGCCTGAGATGGAGATATTCATTCTTGATGATGAGGGGGCTGCTTCCGATGTCGAGGAGGAGCACATTTCTATTGATCCACCACCAGCTACTTCCTTCGTTGACATCGCCCCTCTGGATGTTTCTACTACCGTACGCTCTACTTCACCTACACTTCAAGTAGTATGGAAACTCTTCCTCGACCGCCTCAGGTTTGATTTCATTGGCCCTGATGAGACATATTCTATTGTTGTTGTTGCTCCTATCTCTTATGTTGAGACCTGCAGTCCTCGTGATATACCTTATCGATATGCTTGTGTGATTGGATATTCTATTGATGACTTAGAGGGTGTCAACCCTATTACACATACTTGCCATATCTTTGAGGTTGTTTGCAGGGTTTCACGTGTGTACCATCGACTACGAGCAGTCATGGTTCGAGTCCATATTCCTTGGGATCCAGGTGGATTTCAAGGCATGCTGCATCATGAGGAGGGCGGACATGTGCCTTTCCATGTCCCGTCCTTGGCCCTCCTCCCGCTACATCCAAATGAGCTTCTCTTTTTTCCTTTTATTTCCGTTTTGTTTGTTGGTTTCTCCTCTTTTCTTTCTTTTTATTTTCAGGTCCCGTGCTAGATCTTCATCCCTGTATATGCGAGAAGCCATGGGATGATTTATCTACTTCCACTGCATCATATACGCCCGGTGAGCTGTTTCTTACCCCCTTTAAGCGCATTCTTGATTCATTGCTCAATTTAAGCTTGGGGGAAGACTTGTATGTGTATGGATGATGTTCTAGCATGTTTGTATTATATTTGTGAGCATTTGAGCTTATTGTTGTGTAGTTGATGATATATGGTCATTCTTGTACTTCACATTATGCTTATGTTGATGATATATGACCTTTACTATTTGCTCTCATGTTATGCTTATTATTCATCTTGGCCATGTGAGCCCATGCTATAATTAATCAAGAAAGGTCATGTCAAAATTTTCTTAATTGAGCTATATCGTTACTAGTTCTTCGAATGTCTTAAGTCACGGGGCATCATATTAGAGTTTGAGTTTTGTTTATTATCCTTGATGTGCTCAGAAACCTTGTGATCCTATAGCAATTGATTCATTGCGAGTTACGCATGTGTTTTATCCATTTGCGGATTGAATTGGTTCTAGTCATCGCCTCTTGAATGATTATATCTTAGTTTCATGCTTTGACATATGTTATTTTAGATATTGATACTTTGCTTGAATGAAAAATTTGTGAAAGGGGTAGTCCTATCTTGAGCCAATAACTTGGTTGATTTATCTAGGTATTCATGTCTCGGGACACGTGTACTTAGCATTAATGAAAACCGGTTAAAGATGCTTAATCATAAGAAAAGAAAAAAAAATTGTTTTGCAATGTGTGAGTGTGTGGAATAAGTGACTTTGTCACATTGGTTCGAAAATGTGTTGAATAAGTGGCAAAGTTTTGCCCAAGTGAGTGTGAGTGTGAATAAGTGGCAAGTTAGCCCAAGGGTTGGAATAAGCGGCACTTGTGCCCAATGTGTGTGTGTTATAACTTGTTTAAAATCATAAAAAATTTAAGGTATCATGGCTCAAGTGTGGGCTTTTTCATAAATATCATGCAAGTATTAGTCTCTTTTTCTCAAATAGCATATGCCTTAGCATGACCTTTTGATATGCTCATTCTTGATGTTATACCTAGTTCCGATGCCTTACAATTTTGGTTGGATTCATGTGATCACTTAGTGCATTTCGACACTTGTGTGTGTAACTTGATTTGGTCGAATGTTGTAGTTATCATTTGGTATCTTTGCTTGAATGCTTATTCTCATCTTGGATGGTTCTCAAAACTCAAGTTAGATAATCACATTCTACATTGTTGTATGCCTCTTAACTTGTTGCATGCATTTAACTAGTCTCTTACCATGATGACTTGTTGTCCGAGTTCGATAATATCATTCCATTTACTTGAGGACAAGTAAAAGTTTTAAGCTTGGGGGTATGACATGCGTCATATTTGCATATATTTACTCGTTATTTTACCCTCATATTCTTCGCATTTTGGGACCATTTATCATCATTTACACGCTTTTCCATATTTAATTGCTCGAAATGGACCTTTTTACATTTTTTCATTATTTTTCTGCAGGCTGGCGCGATTGAGGCGCATAAACGACAAATTTGGTATTTTGGGGCTGCTCCGTACAGATGTTCGCGTCGTCACGGATGCGTAGGATCAAACCGCGATGAAATCGGAGTTCCCGAGGTCCAAAACAGAAGAAATCAAATTGGGAAAGGATCTCCTTGTAAACCGTAGAATCTTTGAGGGCTAATCTGCAAAAATGCCAAAAATTCCCCGTCCCTCAAAGCCGGCGCCGCCTGTGGGAAATCCTTGAGCCCGGCATCCTCTTCTCCCGTAGCCCCCTACTGCTTCTCTCCTCCCCCAATCCATCTCCCTCCTCTCCGGCCGCCGGCGAGGCCGGGCCGAATCGCCGGCGCGCCATCTCACCACCGCCGCCGCACCTTCTCCTTCCCTCCTCCTTCTCCATCCGTGCGCTTCTTCCACCGCCGCAGCCCCTTCGCCTCTGCGCTTTCTTCCCCACCGCGCCGCCGCTTGCTCCATCTCCAAATCCACCACCGGCCACCGCCTCTCGTCTTCCTTTGCCTTCCCCTTGCTTCTAACCCTAGCCCCCATTTGCTCTCTAGCACCAGCCGCTGTCCAAATCCTCCCGTGCGCCATCGCCTGTTTCCCCTTCTTAGCCCCTCCGCATCCGGCCGCCGCTCCGCACCACCCTCCATCGGCGCGCCTCCCAACTTCGCCTCTTCATCCTCCACCGCCGCTGCAGCATCTCCACGGCCACCACCGGCGAGCGCCGTTTCTTCTCCTTCCCCTACATAACCGCTCGGCGCCGCCACCTCTACTCCCTTCTCCGCCTTCCTACACCGCCGCTCTTACATCTCCAGCCATCGAGCTCGACTCCGGCGCCACCGACGGCCTCACCAGCTCACTTCACCGACGGTCTACTTCACCGACGACCCCTCCAGATCCACGGCCGCCACCGACACCCTCCTCTTCTACCACGCCGGCGCCGCTCCTCTGCTGCTCCTCATCTCCACCGACCGCCCTGCTTCCTCTTCACCAACCTAGACGGCATCGCCGGCTGCATCCACCGCATCTACTTCACCGGCATCACTTCCCTGCTTCCCGAGCTACTGCTCAATTCCTGGGTTTAGTCTAATTTCTTTCCCTTCTTTTCTTCAGTTCTTAATTACAGTTCATGTACTTACTGTTAAGCTGAAATTGTGAGATGTGAACTGTGTGGTATGCATGTGTTCAGTGGATCTACGATTATGCTCTGTTAGTTTGTTTCAAAATTGCTATAAGTTCATGTTGCCGGTAGTTAAATTCTAGAGTTTGTGTGTGATCTGAAGTTGTGTGTGATATGTGTTAGTGAGAATGGCTAGTATTTGTGATTTCTGCTGTTGTTAGTTGTGTTAGCTTGTTAGTAACCCTGTCAGTTGATATTGTTAGGTAAATCGTTTTATGCCGTAGTGTTGTTTGGGTTGCGTAGATTAGCTAGCGAGCGACTGTTCTCTTTCCCTTGCTGCTCGACCCACCTAGTGCTTCTAGATTCTCCCTTGTGCTTCTCGACCTTCCCCTTTTCTTCTTTGTGTGGTTAGTCGTTAGCGAGGTCGTGCAGTCGGTTGTAGTTTTATGTTTAGTGTTGTTCCGCCGTCGTCGTCTAGTTAGCCGTCGACCGTTTTCTCCCCCTCTTTCTCTCTCGACTCCCTCCTTGCTTCTAGACTCCCCCAGTGCTTCTCGACTGTCTCCTTCTGTCTCGCGGTCGGTAGCTAGTTAGGGTGTCGGTCGGTAGTCTTGTGTTCGTTCGTGTAGTCGTTAGTGTCGTTTGTGCGTCGTTCGTGTAGTCAGTCATCGAGTAGTTTGTTCGGTCGTACGACGTCCATTCGTACGGTCGTTCGTTTCGCCGTCTTTTCGATTGCTTAGTTCGTTCATTGTTTCGTCCGTGCGAATTAGAGTCTGTTCGTTAGTTTAGTTTTATCCTCCGTTTTGATTGACCTAGCTTTAGCTGTGCACCGGTAGCCTTAGTCTAGTCCCTGTGGAGAACACGACACTCGCCGCTATTTCAGTGGCAACCCGTGCACTTGCGGGTGTGCTATTTCGCACGATCAAGCAGTCGTACTGACTTAAGTCACGTACATGGAGTTATAGCTTATGGAGCTGCTCCATCACCAACCGTCCCTCAAC
The DNA here is from genome assembly GCA_017311315.1 of Dendrocalamus latiflorus. Lineage (NCBI taxonomy): Eukaryota > Viridiplantae > Streptophyta > Magnoliopsida > Poales > Poaceae > Dendrocalamus > Dendrocalamus latiflorus. The sequence continues at coordinate 24,794,063 of CM029639.1, read as the reverse complement.
CATCTTAAAGTTCAAGTAGTTAGCAGTTATGAATGAATCATTCTCGTTATCCCCATCATAATATTTTTCAACATGTTCGTCCTAGAGTTGTTTGGCATCTTTGAAGTTAACAAATGCGTCGAACAACCATTTCATAAGATGGCTAACAAATGACTTAAGTCTGAATTATTCGCATCCTCCCACCGCGTCATTTCGGCAGTTTCCAATGGGAACACTAGAGGATTCGAAATAACCCAAAAAAAGGTTTGAAGTCAGTCAGCCATAATTTTGTTTTAGCCTGCCAACATTGAAAGTGTCAAATACTTCCGGATTAACGACATCAGATGAGCAAGCCATTTCTTTAAATATTGGTTTTCTGGATTGTTGGATAAATTGCAGCTTCAACACAATTTTAGTTTAATTCCATCAATAACTGCTATAAATAAAGCATATTTCCAGTAGCATAAAAATGTCACAGTTAACATGATCACATGTAAATAAAATATGACAATTAACCTGGATAGTAGATTCAATGCATGGAGCAAGTGAATTATTAAAACTAGCAGCAAGCTCATGTTTTAATATTGATTATTGCTCTCAAATGCAGAGTTGCTCAACATTAGTTCTTGGCCTTCTCAATACTTTGTCTATGCTCTTCACGAAATAGAAATGACAACTAGAGTTTAGATTTTGAGCTCTAAGATATGCTTTACTAAAAATTTTCACAGAACTTTGCAATATCACACAAGGAACCAATTACTGTCGGCTAACTGAATAATATCAAAGTAGGTTGATCTGGAGATAGTACTCCAGACAGTCAAAGAAACTTGATCGACATTCAAAGAAAAGGATCACAGAACCTTAAATCTGTAAGGATCTCTTCTGATGGCCGAACACAAGTAATAGAAGACTGATACAAAAGAGACCACAAAACTAAATGATACAATACAGCCGATAGAAATTGTCTACAACATTAGAAATCAAATGACAGTAGTAAGCATCACCACTAGAGCTTGAATTTAAACTAGTTAATCAAATCACTTTCAGTATTAGACAATTATCATCATGGAGCATCAAACCCACAGCCCACAATATTCCAATTGAAACTTAAGCTAGAGAAGATATCAACAATACTCATAGAATGTTAAACTAACTTGAATAGATCAAGAGTAATATGATGATACTAGAAAATACTCACAAACCAATGGCACTCAAAGGGCATGTTCTTTTTGGCTGAAGCTTATGGCTTTTGGCTGCGGCTTGTGGCTTTTAGGCTGTTCGTGAGAGAGATTACCGAGTAACAGAAACTCATGTGCGGTTTTTACCGATATAAATGAAGTCAGTACAGTATGTACTACAATTAACTAGTAGATCCTATCTTAAAAAGATACTCCGTTTAAAAGCTACTTACTGTAGAAAAGCCAAAAGCAGCTTTTAGAAGCTGAAAAGAACAGGGCCAAAGCCACCGTGAAGAAAACCAGGCAAGGCACGCCTAAAGGCGCTGTCCCAGAGAAACAATCGCCCTGTTGTGCCACGTAGAACGAATGAGGTCATCGAAGATACAATGCTCAAATTTGCAATGTCGCACAAGACCAAAGATGCAGCAGCCAAGTACACCAAAGAAACTGAAGGAGTCGAAGCCTTCTTCCACCTCCAAATCAACTCACAGCCAACCACAGGCAACACCTCCCGTTAGAGCAAGTTCCCCACCACAATCATACAAATCAGGGCACACAGGGAACCGACAGGAAGTGCTTAAAGGGGATCAAGACCTTGTCACCAATGACTTAGAATCGGTGGTGCAAGCGCTCCAAATCCCTCCAAAACCCGAAGCCAAGATCGATCAAAGGAGGAAGCGAAAGGGGAAAACTCACTGGAATTTTGAACTACCCAAGGAAGAAGAAGAGGCTACCATATATAGAGGAGGCTTCGGATCGACTACACGGTGGCTACGAACAGCCGGCTTTGAGGAGACCAGGCCAGTCTGCGCCTCCGATGCCACCTCTCCAGTCACCACCTCCCCAGTCACTGCCCAAGTTGTCCGCTGAGAGAGTGGTGGAGAGAGAGGGCATCCAACAGCCGAGCAGCCGAGAGACCCCCATCCCTTATTGAAGTCCCACCGACAGGTGGGCCCCACTGACAGGTGGACCCAAATCTCTTTTCTTTTCTTTTCTTTTCCTTTTCTCTAATTGAGAAATTACCAAAATGCCATTGAAAATCCAACAGGATTAACTTAACCCGGTCAAAGCGTTTTAACCCTCCTAACCTAAGATTAAGGCCCTGTTCTTTTGGGCTACGGTTGATAGCTTTTGTCTAGCGGTAGATGGCGAAGACGTCAATGCAGACAATGCAAACGGTTTTAGGATTGGGAAGTCATTTGGAGAAACCATTTAGAGAAACCGCCGCATTTGTTTCGGTTTTCGGAGAAGTCAAACTAAAAGAAACAAAAACGCCAAAAAGAATAGGAGCTAAGTTAATCCACCAAATTGGTGGAATAAGTCAACCCAACGCAGCTAACCATCCTAAATTTTGTTTTCTAGTGCTAACCTAGGTAACTCACATAATCTAGCCAAATAGTAATTTAGATTAATAAGATTTCTTGTTAAATACAAATTTTAAATTAAACTAACATAATTAAAATAAGATTAGCTAAGCTGACTATTTTAGGCTTGGTTCGAATGTACTTATGCTTAGGCTTTGGCTTAGGTTGTTACAGTAACTAACTTTTAAATGGTGTTTTTTTTAAGGCGGAGTCTACAGAAAAATTGTAATACACACTGTACCGAGTTCATCTATATCGGCCAAAATTGTGTGCAATTATTTTTCTCTGCCTACCGTCTCTCACGATTGGCTAGAATTCAAAAATCATTAGCCAAAAGTTAAAGCAACTCACCTAACCTAGAGCAATTGCAGCCTTTGTAGTGGGCCGAGTAACAAACAGGCCATGTGACACAAGCGACGAGTGCCCAAGGATTCAGCACACCGCACCACCGGCTGCGAATATACACCACCACCACTTTCCCTATGGGTCTGTTTTTTTATGCTTCTAAAAGTGTCTTTTGGTTTTTGCTACAGTACCTAACTTTCAAACAAAATATTTTCTCAAGACGGGGGTCTACAAATTAATTGTAATACACGTTAAAAACTCAACATCTATACTAACCAAAATCACAAGCGAATATGTCTCTTTCCATAATCTCTGTCACGAACAAAGCAAATATGTCTCTCTCCATAATCTTTGTCATGGCCCCGCTCGTTTCGGCTTCAGCTTCTGGCTTATTTTTCACTATTCATAAATTTCGTCTTTTTATGAACTTTTGGCTTTTTTTGAGCTTTTTTGTCGGTTCTTTTTTTCCCATATTTGTTTGCATTATACGTGATGGGCTAATATGTTTTTTCTATTTTTAATTTTTTTAAATTTAATTATCCTAAATAAGCCTCTGTCAGTACAGTGTTTTTTCAGCCAGCAACAGTGCTTTTTAGTCATATACAGTGCTTTTCATTCATAAGCCACTCAAAATAAGCCATATTGAGCACAGCCTAAAATTCAAAAATTCCAATTAAAAGTCATAAGCCACAGTTATATATATAAAAAAAACAGACCCATGTACACTAGAATTTTAGTGCTCCTCACGCGGCGCCGGCTCCTCTCCTCGCCTCGTTCCATTCCTCGGATCGGGAGGTGGAGCGACGAAACCCCAACCCAAGGTGCGCGACCCCTCCCTCTCCTCCTCGATTCGATTGATTCCCATCCTCCCTCTCGCCATCGCTTCGATCGATTCCCAGGGTTCGTCCATGTAGTACCGATCCATGCCTCCGTAGCGGCTGTTCAGTGCAAGGTTGCCTCTGATCTTCCCAAGCTTGCCGAAGGTTTGAAGCGTCTGGCAAAGTATGATCTTTTGGTTCTCTGTACCATGGAAGAGTCTGGTGAGCATATTATTGCTGGAGCTGGAGAGCTCCACCTTGAAATTTGCTTGAAGGATCTGCAGGAAGACTTAATGGGTGGTGCTGAAATTATCGTTTCCCCTCCTGTTGTCTCCTTCCGTGAGACTGTTCTTGAGAAGTCTTGCCGTGCTGTTATGAGCAAATCCCCGAACAATCACAGCCGTCTTTACATGGTAGCTCGTCCCTTGGAGGAGGGACTGCCTGAGGCCATTGATGAGGGTCGCATTGGCCCGCATGATGATCCCAAGGTGCGCTCCAAGATCCTGTCTGAGGAGTTTGGATGGGACAAGGATCTCGCCAAGAAGATTTGGTGCTTTGGACCTCAGACCACCGGCCCGAACATGGTTGTTGATATGTGCAAGTGAGTACAGTATCTCAATGAAATCAAGGATTCTGTTGTGGCTGGCTTCCAGTGGGCATCAAAGGAAGGTGCGTTGGCTGAGGAGAAGATGCGTGGCATTTGCTTTGAGGTCTGTGATGTTGTTCTCCACGCTGATGCTATTCACAGGAGTGGTGGTCAGGTTATCCCAACGGCCAGGAGGGTCATTTATGCTTCTCAGCTCACAGCTAAGCCAAGGCTGCTGGAGCCTGTCTACCTGGTGGAGATCCAGGCCCCCGAGAATGCACTTGGTGGTATTTATGGTGTTCTGAATCAGAAGAGAGTGCATGCGTTTGAGGAGATGCAGAGGCCTGGTACCCCACTGTACAACATCAAGGCTTACCTCCCTGTTATTGAGTCCTTCGGGTTCTCGAGCACACTTAGGCCTGCAACCTCTGGCCAGGCCCTTCCCTCAGTGTGTCTTTGACCACTGGGACATGATGTCTTCTGATACTTTGGACCCCGGCACGCAGGCTGCTAACATTGTTTTGGAGATCGGCAAGAGGAAGGGACTCAAGGAACAGATGACCCCTGAGTTCGAGGACAAGCTCTAAATTTTTTGTCTCGTTGTTCTGATATCCCCTGCATGGTCTACTTCGTCTGCTGTTAAGAGGACTGGTTTTTTTTTTTTTTTGTCATATTTCGTTTGAGTTGTCGAATGCTTCTTTCACATCAACGATCACATGGTAGTGTGCTGGGTAGACTATATTTTGCTGTCTGTCATTATGTAACAGGAATGCAACTTTGATGATATCTGTGGTTAAGTGGTAGTTTTTACAGGATGCCAGTTCCATTTCTTGTGTTTGATCTTGAGAGTTAACCCTTTTATTACTGTTTCTTGGTTCGTGATTTTGCCTTTCCCTGTAATAATGTGACTTCTTGGTAGTACCCGGTCTGTGCTTATTTCATGATATGTGCAGTTTTGTTAATCATATATCCCATGCCTAGTATATCTGGTTTATTGATAACTTTCTTGCATATCTTGTCAGGGCCGGCCCTGAGGGGAGGGGGGGGGGGGGCAAGAGGGGCGGCCGCCCCGGGCCCCCAAAATCCAGGGGCCCTCCATATACTATGTAGAGTATATACATGCAACAAATAGAAGGCATGGTTAAATACTTTAATACTTATATATAGAACGAAAGGTTTGCTTTGAGTATGATCAATATTGCAGCTCAAATGAATGTAGAGCCATCATTTCCAGTTAAGCGGCGTGTTCTTAGGAAGAAACAGTTTGATGAAATTGATTGTGATGAAGCAATTTTGCAAGCTGAGAAGGAATTTGAAGTTAATTATTTTTTTGTTATGGTTGATATGGCAATCAATTCATTGAAAAGTAGATTTCAAGAACTCTAAACATTCGGAAGTATATTTGGATTTTTAATGAGTTCAACAACATTGAAGTCATTGGATCGAACTAAATTAAAAGAATGTTGTACAAAATTTGCAGAAACTTTCTCTCTAGATGGTTCATCTGATGTTGAGTTAAATGATCTAATTTCTGAGTTAAGTGTTATGCAGTTGACTTTATTAGATAAACCAATGTCTGCTATGGAGATCTTTGAGTTTGTCAGAGAAGCGGATTGTTATCCTAATATTTCTATTGCTTATCGGATTTTATTTACTATGCCTGTGACTGTGGCATCAGCTGAAAGAAGCTTTTCAAAGTTGAAATTGTTGAAGAATCATTTAAGGTCAACAATGTCTCAAGAGTGGTTAAACGGTTTGACAACTTTATGTATTGAGAAGAAATTATTGGATGAGATTGATATCAATACCATCATCAATGGCTTCGCATCTAGAAATGTTAGAAGAAATTTTTAAGGTAATATCTATGAACTCTTTGATATGAATTTTTCTTTAATATATAACACATTTTAAGTGTTTGTTGGTAAAATTATATATATATATATATATGTGTGTGTGTGTGTGTGTGTGTGTGTGTGGATTTATATTTAGATATTTATACTAGGGCCCCTATTTCTAGTTTCGCCCCGGGTCCTTAAAATCCCAGGACCGGCCCTGATCTTGGTTTATTGGTAGCTTGAGATCAGATCTTTTACGTGCTTCTTTCTCAGCATTCTTCTTCCTATCTTGATCGGTCATGTAGTCGTGTGCAGTCTGAACTTTTAATGCCAGTTATGTTTGCCATCTCATATATGTGAGTGTTGTAGGGGTGGCCCCTGTTGTGGCTACAGACCAAACAGAGAAAGTATGGTAGTGGAGAGTTAGGTGAGTAGAAAATGACTTAGGGTCTTTCCCCATGGCCTATGTCTTACATATATACATCCACATGGGGAGTGCCTTTATAATTATACCCTTACACATTAGTACTTCGCTCAGGGATACCTATGTCACTATACATATCCCATTCTGGGCCTTACACTCTCTTAACAGGCCTGCTGGGCTTAGGTGGGGGCCACCCCTACAACAGGAGCCTCTCATGGTGAAGGGCTTCACGGGCCGAAGCCATGTTGCCGAGCCCTTTGGCCCCCTCCGTCCCTGCGGCCTGTGAGCTTTTTCAACGTTCGAAGTGTAGTGTTCGCCTTATTGCGAAGGTATGTCGCCGGGCGGCTCGACGAAGGCTTCGTCACCCACAGAGTCCTGCCGTGGCGGGGTTGGGTTTGTCGTCCGGAGCGAAAATCGAAGTCGAGGTTGGCCTCGCCACCGAGGGGGCGGATTGGAGGCCGAAGTTGCCTCCGATTTGGCGGGGTCGGTGATTGCCTGGGCCGGACTAGGGGTGTTGGCAGAGTCAAATGCGTCGGCATAGGGGGCGGAGCGGGTCGTAAGTCGTCGCGTGCGCGCGTCTCTGGCGTCGAGCGCCCTTGACGATAAGCGACTGCCAGCCTACCCAGCGGGGCTTGGTTGACGCGGCGCGAGACTTGAGGAGGCGCGGTGATACCATGTTGCGACGTTCCTTCTCCCCGCGCGGATCTTGGAGCATTGCGGTGGTACGATGCTGCGACGCTCCCCCGCTGGTTGGACTCCTACCGGTTGGACTTTCGCCGGTTGGACTTCCGCCGGCTGGACTTCTGCCGGTTGGCTTCCCCACTGATGGGGTATATATAGCGTGCTGGTGTAACATTGTACCTGCATTGTGTGCTCGGATAGGTGCTGCTCCCCTAAAATGGGCCTTTTCAGTGCATCCACATTCCATTGCGGCACTACGCAGCTCGGGGAATGTTGATGTACTGATGGAGGCCAAATTTTCTCGGGAGCTTGGTTAGCCTCTGTTAACGGCAACTGCTCGCACCTGTTGTGCTCGCGCCGTATTTCTGCATATAACGGCAAGGTTTGCCCTGTTCTCTTAGACAGGCTCACCTTCAGTCGGGGCTTCTGATCAAGCTCGTCTTTCGAAAGAATATTGATGCACTGAAGGTGGTCTGTTTATGAGAACAAGTCAAAACTTGGTGTGACATAACCTGCGCAGGTGCGATGTGTGGGGAATGCTGTCGGACGTGCCGTCCCGCCGAGGCGGTGCCTACAAGGCGGGCAGCGGGGTGGTGCTCCGAAGCCGCTGGTCTCCTGCCTTGGAGGATAGTAGCCGCGGAGAGCAGGCGTTTGCGGGGTGGTCCGGGGGTGCTACGTGCGTGGGGGTAAGCGCGCGGGCGCTTCGTCCCCTAATCTTCGAAGTGGTGGCGGCGGAGCTGGCGCCTTAGTCGAAGTAGCGGCTTCAACGTGGCGGCAACGGAGCTGGCACCTAGTCTAAGTAGACGCGCGAGCGCTCCGTCCCCTACGCTTCGAAGTGGTGGCAACAGAGCTGGCGCCTTAGTCGAAGTAGACGCGCGAGTGCTCCGTCCCCTATGCTTCGAAGTGGTGGCAGCGGAGCTGACGCCTTAGTCGAAGTAGACACGCGAGCGCTCCGTCCCCTACGCCTCGAAGTGGTGGCAGCGGAGCTGGCGCCTTAGTCGAAGTAGACGCGCGAGCACTCCGTCCCCTATGCCTCGAAATGGTGGCAGTGGAGCTGGCGCCTAGTCGAAGTGGTGGCAGCGGAGCTGGCGCCTAGTCGAAGTAGACGCGCAAGCGCTCCGTCCCCTACCCTTCAAAGTGGTGGCGATGCACTCCCTGGGGTGAGCGCGACCCCGCGGTAGTGCGCCTTAATGGCTCCGGGAATCGCGTCGACCCCTGGGCTAGCACGAGCGGGCTGCTGTATCCGTACGCACTTGTCCATTCGAGATGCACACGCGGCGGGCCATGATTGGCGTGTTGACGGGCCGTCAGCGGTCAAGCCCCTTCCCTAGAGGGGCGGGGCACATGGCGCGGCGCTGTAGGCGCGCCGCACGCTGGCTGCTCGCCTTCCAACGCGCGTCACCGGCTGCTAGCAGTTGTGCTTGTTGCCGATCTTCGGTTGCCCATGTCACGTAGATTTGCGGTTGTCCCTTCAGACATGTGTGGCCAGGGTCGGGGGGTCGGTGACCCCGTTTGGGCTATTGCGGTTTAGGGTCCGAAGAGCCGCGCCGACGCGCGCCGAAGGCTATGTCAACTGGGAAGGCGAACGCGACTCGAGGGAAGTGGGAGGTTGACTGGGCGAGGCGGTGGTTCTACTATCGTGTGACGAGTGGCAGCGGCCTTGAGTGCGCAGGCGGGCCGATTACATTCAAGACCACCCCCGGCTTAACGCTTGACCAGGAAGATAGGCTGAGGGCGCGAAGACTTGTGGGGGTCGCCGCCCGCTTCAATATGCGCGACCTTGCCGAGGAGTACATGATGCTCGGTGCGACGCCGCTTTCCCACGATTGGCGCTTCACGGCCGGTGAACGTCGGGATGATAACGTTCGCCCGTCCGTTTGCTCGCTACCTGTGCCGAATGGTCTTCGTAAGCCTCGACCATGTCTTCCTCTCGGTTCATACGTATTGCATTGTGTAAATGTGCTCTGTCCGGCGTAGGGACTCGCCTTGAGGACGCAGAGCGCGCCGCGCGCGTGTTCCTTGGGCCATACACCGGCAGAGAGCACGGGCAGCGCGCAGCTGCGACTGCGAAGGCCGGATTGGGGCAGATAAACCGCGTGTGTGAGGCCTTAGGGCTTCCTGTGCCGGATCGCACCCCTCCAGACCAGCAACATGAGGATGACGGTGCCGTGAATACGAAGGCGTCATCCCGCAAGAGGACCCGGAGCACTGCGACCACGCCCAGTACGGCGGTTGCCGCTGTTCCTGTCGGCGCGACGAGCCCGGAGTCGGGTTCGGCGAAGTATGCCGACTCAGACTTGGAGGGCGCCGGTACTGAGGGTGAAGGCGCCGGTGGCGGAGGGCGCGCCGCGGAGGTCTCGCTGCCCTTGACCGTCGCCGGGGTGGTGGTGCTGGCTGGCGGCACCGGTGCGGAGTCCTCGTCTCCGGCCGTGGCTGTGGCGGGGCTGCCCTCCGCGGGAGTGTGTGGAGCGCAGCCTTTGCTAATGGCAGCGGCCGAGGCTGAAGTGTCCCCCGCAGAGGTCGTGGAGGCGAAGCCCCCGACCGCTGTCGTTGTAGCTGTGAAGACCCCTTCGGCGAGTGTTGTTGCCGCAGGGGCTCCTTCTGTGGCGGGTACCGAGGTGGTACCTTCCCCTCAAGCGAAGCGGCCACGCCTGCAGTCCCCCCTTCCGCGGATTTCGCGAGGGTTCGTTGTGGCGACCGGTGTTGGGAGCTTGTGGGACTTCGCTTCGAGCACCGAGGTTCTTCCACCCCGCGCCCTCCCGGCCCCTCGGGCCACAGTGACCGTGGCGCAGGATCGGTTGGCGCTAGGTCCCGACTCGGAGGTCCCCAGGCCTTGCGAGACAACGCCGTCCGTTGGTGCCGAAGTAGAAGCGGTCCCGCCCACGGCTAGGGGACGTCTCCGCGAAGTCCCCCGTCTGCCACCGAAGGTAGGTTATGACGGCACTCCTTCGACAATTTTTGCACGCCCCGTGACAAATGCGTACTTCCTCTTTGCAGCGGCACTTATCCCGGAGGAGGAGCCGTTCCTTGAGCGCGGGGGTCCTGGTGCTGGCGACACAGATGTCGTGCGCCCGAGCCCGGCGGACTTCGTCCCTCCGTCGGATGCTCTAAGGGCATGGCGCGGGATTGCGGAGGACGCGGCCGCCAGCATCGGCCAACAGGCATTGCAGACCTACGGGTCAGGGCGCCTTGGAGATGCATTGGAAGTGTCGGGAGTGAGGGTAAGCGTCTGTCTTTTGGACCACTTGTAGCCGTTTAGCGCTTGCTAACTCCTACGCCGCGCAGACACTCGTGTTGGCCCAGGCCCTGCGAGGTGCTCACGTTCGCGAGGGAGTAGCGCTACGGAGTAGGCTGCAGGCCGCCGAAGAGGAGCTGCAGAGAGCTACAGGAGGGCGCTCCGCCCAGGATGCTCGTATACGCCACCTGGAGTTGGAGTGTGCGGAGATGAAGACGCGCACCGAGGGGCTCGTTGCCGCAGCGCGAGCATCGGCCGCGGAAGCGGTGCGGCAAGAAGCTGCTGCAGAGCGGGACGGCCTTCTGCAACAAATCGCTGCTCTAGAGGGAAAAAACAGCGAGCTTGCTGCCTCTCTCGCGGAGCGAGATCAAGCCTTGGGCGATGCTTCGGTAGCCGCCTGGGACGCCATGCCGGCCCTGGAAGATACCCTTAAGGGGCTTATCACCGAAGTGCCGGCGCGCTCCTTCAGGCCCGAGGACTTGTCGCGGTCACTCCGGTGGATTGGAGATGCGGCCGGCGTTGCACGCGGCGCCGCGGCGATCTTCGGCAATCACTGCGCCTACGTGGCGTCGTGTCTGACATGCGCGCTCCTGCGACACCGCGGTTGTGAACATGTTGCGGGGCTAGTCGATCCTCGACAAGAGATGCCCGTCGGGGGCGGGGTAATGTCCGGCGCTGTGCGCGCCATACGCCGCGCCGTGAAGTTCTTCCTTGAGCGGATATGGGAATACTGCGGCGAGGCCGCAGCCATAGTCGAGCGCGGAACAACTTGCACGGCGAGGGAAACCTTGGCCGATTTCTGGACGAGGTCCCCCGACGTGACGAGGATGGCGCTGCGGCCCCGGAGGACACCGCAAACCCACAGGTGTGACGGGAGGTTGTCGCGTGTTGGTGTGCGTTGTAACCGAAGCCCGGGTTGTCTTTTTTTCTTGGTAAAGTACGGAGTTGTTTCCCCGCTGTTCTGATTCCTGCCCCCTTGTCCCGAGCAGCTACACAGCCGGGGCCGGCTTCTAATCTCGGACCTTGCAACCCGACGGCGTCTTCGGCGCTGGCAAAGGGCCGAGGAAGCGTTGGATTTCTGGGCAGGTCGGGCGTCTTCGAGTGGAGCCTCGGCACGGACGCATGTTAAGGATGAGCCTGCCGAGTAGCGGTCTGGTGCGCCGGAGGTGTTTGTGCGCCTTTGTAAGCGTCCTTAGCGAATGCAAAGAACAGTCTTGATTAGATCCTGCGAAGTGCATCTCCGCCCCTCCGGCTACGCTGTCCCATGGTAAACTCGGAGGGTTACTACGCTCACCCGTATGCGACGATTTGCGCCTTGCGAGGGTAGTGTGATCGAGGTAGACGCATAGTTGCAATAACCGCACACACGCTCAGTCCGATATCCCTTCGAAGCGACGGCAGCGGAGCTGGCGCTTAGTCGAAGCAGACGTGCAAGCGCTCCATCCCCCATCCTTCGGAGTGGGGGCAACGGAGCTGGCACCTTAGTCGAAGTAGACGCGCGAGCGCTCCGTCCCCTATGCTTCGAAGTGGTGGCAGCGGAGCTGGCGCCTAGTCGAAGTAGACGCGCGAGGGCTCCGTCCCCTATGCTTCGAAGTGGTGGCAGCGGAGCTGGCGCCGAGTCGAAGTAGACGCGCGAGCGCTCCGTCCCCTATGCTTCGAAGTGGTGGCAGCGGAGCTGGCGCCCAGTCGAAGCAGACGCGCGAGCGCTCCGTCCCCTATGCTTCGAAGTGGTGGCAGCGGAGCTGGCGCCCAGTCGAAGTAGACGCGCGAGCGCTCCGTCCTTTATGCTTCGAAGTGGTGGCAGCGGAGCTGGCGCCTATCCGAAGTAGACGCGCAAGCGCTCCATCCCCTACCGTTTGAAGTGGTGGCAACGGAGCTGGCACCTTGGTCAAGGTAGGCGCGCGAGCACTCCGTCCCCTATGCTTCAAAGTGGTGGCAGCGGAGCTGGCGCCTAGTCGAAGTAGACGCGCGAGCGCTCCGTCCCCTATGCTTCGAAGTGGTGGCAGCGGAGCTGGCGCCTAGTCGAAGTAGACGCGCGAGTGCGCCGTCCCCTATGCTTCGAAGTGGTGGCAGCGGAGCTGGCGCCTATCCGAAGTAGACGCGCAAGCGCTCCGTCCCCTACCGTTTGAAGTGGTGGCAATGGAGCTGGCACCTTGGTCGAGGTAGACGCGCGAGCGCTCCTTCCCAAGATTATGCAAGAACAGCCTCTGGTGTTTCTCGCTCGCTGTTGCGCTCGCGCGGGAGCTAGCCTCTGACACGTCGCCTTGGTACTTCGCGGGCGGCGCGTGGGAGTGGGCCCCCGTGGTGCACTTTGCACTCCGTAGAATTAACCGGGGTAAGCTGTCCTCTAAGTACGTGGGGCCAACTTCCACGTCTTGTTTATACTCCGTAGAGTGCGCAGGGTTAGCATCCGCGTCTTTTTTATGCTCCGGAGGGTGCGTGGGATCGACATCCACGTCTTATTTATACTTCGTAGAGTGCGCGGGGATAGCATCCGCGTCTTTTTTATGCTCCGGAAGGTGCGTGGGATCGACATCCACGTCTTATTTATACTCCGAAGAGTACACACTGGGGCAACGCCCATGCGTGCGCGGGGTTCGCATCTTGTTTATACTCCGTAGAGTGCGCAGGGATAGCATCGTGTCTTTTTTATACTCCGGAGAGTGCGTGGGATCGGCATCCACGTCTTATTTATACTTCGAAGAGTACGCACTGGGGCAACGCCCATGCGTGCGCGGTGTTCGCGTCTTGTTTATACTCCGTAGAGTGTGCAGGGATAGCATCCGCGTCTTTTTTATACTCCGAAGAGTGTGTGCGGAGGCGGACCTCGATGCTACGTCTTATTTAGAGTCCGTAGACAGCGCGCGGAGGCGAGCCTCCGCACGTTGCGGGCGGTGAAATTGCGTGCGGAGGCGAACCTCGTCGCTACATCTTATTTATACTCCGTAGAGTGCGTGCGGAGGCGGACCTTGACGCTACGTCTTATTTAGAGTCCGTAGACTGCGCGCGGAGGCGAGCCTCCGCGCGTTGCGGGCGGTGAAATTGCATGCGGAGGCGAACCTCGTTGCTACGTCTTATTTATACTCTGTAGAGTGCGTGCGGAGGCGGACCTCGATGCTACGCCTTATTTAGAGTCCATACACTGCGCGCGGAGGCGAGCCTCTGCGTGTTGCGGGCGGTGAAATTGCGTGCGGAGGCGAACCTCGTCACTACGTCTTATTTATACTCCGTAGAGTGCGTGCGGAGGGGGACCTCGACGCTACGTCTTATTTAGAGTCCGAAGACTGCGCGCGGAGGCGAGCCTCCGCGCGTTGCGGGCGGTGAAATTGCGTGCGGAGGCGAACCTCGTCGCTACGTCTTATTTATACTCCAAAGAGTGTGTGCGGAGGCGTCCCTCCGCTCGTCTTGGTTTATACTCATACCCGTATCTTTGACGGAGAGTGCGCGCGCAAACGCGTGTCTTTGTTTATACTCATACCCGTATCTTTGACGGAGAGTGCGCGCACGAACGCGTCTCTTTGTTGCGAAGAACAATTATTTGTGCAAACGGTGAACTTTATTAAATTCCCGTTTGCGTGGGTGAGCAATTACAAAAAAGGGGGATACCGACTACTAACCGCTATGAGGACGGGGCGACCGCTGACGAGCCGCTGTTGCCGGGGCAACCTTGTGCCCGAGGAACGCGAGACGCTCTCGGGGGGCACCCGAGGGCTCCGCATCTGCACACCCGGCTTAGGTGCCTTGGCGAGCCGCGTGGTATGGACCTCTGGCGCCAAGCTCTATGCGCCGAGCCATGTGCTGGTCGCCATGGAAGATGGTGATGGCCCGCGGTCCGGGAAGCTTCATGCACAGGAAGCCGTGATGCGGGACTGCCCCGAGGGTATTTTGGAGCGGCCGCCCTAATATGGCGTTGTAAGGGTATGCAATGTCGACCACGTCGAAGATGGCGTCTTCGCTCCTCACGTTGTCGTTTTGGCCGAAGGAGACTTGAAGGCATATCTGGCCCAAAGCGCGCAAAAGCTGCCCTCCAAATTCTTGCAGCGGGATGCCTGTTAAGAGAGTGTAAGGCCCAGAATGGGACATGTATAGTGACATAGGTACCCCTGAGGGAAGTACTCATGTGTAAGGGTATAATTGTAAAGGCACTCCCCATGTGGATGTATATATGTAAGACATAGGCCATGGGGAAAGACTCTAAGCCATTTTCTACTCACCTAACTCCCCACTACCATACTTTCTCTCTGTTTGGTCTGTAGCCACAACAGTGAGCATATATGAGCAACTATGGCGGTGGTTACTTGATGCGTGATGCTTGTTTGCTGTATGTACATCCCACGCGACGTGTTACGCATCCATTGCAGGAATTTTTAGTGGATTTGGCATTGTTAGTCATGGTATTTATAAAAATAGCAGTATGCATATTATATTTGTAGATAGAAATATCACTTTTGTCGGGAGACAGCAGGTGATTAAGTCGGCTGATTAGCTGGCTTAATTACTTATCCTAATTTTTTCGTTTAGTGTTTATTTAAATTTTCAAATATATCAAATGAGCTCAACAAATGACGAAAATTTATATACAGCCTCCCAATACAATGTACTTGACAATGTAATTTTTGGGTAATTTTATCAGTTGTGAATGTTGCTCAAAAATTAATACAATTTTGATATTTATACGAGTTATAGTTATTATGTAATTTTTTAGGAATTTTATGTGGTCAAAATTTGGCACGTTTATTCGGGTTAATTCAATTATAAATTTAACAATGCTCAGACATCTTTTCAAGTGGTTGGCCTATGTGCTTCGCGCATGTGTTAGCTCGAGCGTGCTATATTTTCTTTTCTGTTGTGTCCTTCGCATAATTATCACTGTGTCGTACCCACTCGCTCGCTCCCTCGTTCGCACTAATGTCGTTATGTCCGTGTTGCCCCTCCTCACCTGCTCCTTCGTTTGCACATTTGTCAGTGTTACCGTACCGTCCCCCCTCACCCGAAGTACTGTTCGTGACAATGGGTCCTCAATCTATGGGGTGAGCGCATCGGGTTCACTTTTCGATTGGCCATAAATACGAGCCCCTCGTAGTTCGTCATTACTCATCTCAATCACTCATCGCAGAAAGTCATTCTCACGGTCATCGCTCAAAATTAGGAGTGCGTAGCTAATTATTTTGAGAAGGTGCATAGCTCATTAAGGATGCAGCAATGCTGATTACTTCTTCCGGAAGACATGTATTTTTTATGGCATGCTTTCGACGTTATTCCTATAGTTCTAGTCATAATTACTGTTATTTAGTTAGTCATAATTAATGTACTTTATATTATGATTAATCTTCGCATTAATATTTGGTTTGTCCTATATATTGGAAAGTATGGTTTTACTGGAGCTTCTTGAACAGTTGTACAATGACAAACACCATTGCCACTTATGGATGACGGGTGACACGGTTAGCCCTTCGCCCTTCAAGTTGCCGAGGGGGTGTCCGTGGATGCTGGATGTACGGGGAAGTGGCTCATATGGGTGAGCCATATCGTATCCAGTGTGATGCATTTTTACTACAATATTTACTTTTACTTGTATAAGTATTTTTAATGTATAAAATTCTGAAAAATCGTGAAATATTCATAAATTCAAAATTAAATTAACCCAAATAAACGTGGTAAATTTGGATCACATAAAATTCCCAAAAAAATGTACAATAACTATGACTGGTTGAGGAGACTTCACATAAAATTTCGTAATTTTTGGAGCTTGTTTGCTATATGTAAAAAAACTCATACAAATATCAAATTTTTATGTATTTTTGAGCATTATTCACAATAGATAAAATTACACAAAAATTACACTGTCAAATATGTTGTGTTGGGAGACTATACATAAATTTTTGTAATTTTTTGAGCTCATTTGATATATTTAATATTTTAAATAAATACGAAATAAAAAAATTAGGGCAGGTTAATTAGCCAGTTTAATCACCTGCTGTCTCCTCACCAGGCAGCAGGCTGCCTATCATCTCCTCACCGGGGCGCTAGGCGCCTGCCGCCGGCAACCCCCCACGCATCTCCTCGCCAGCGCTGCCGCCCACCCACTGAACGATAAAAGTGATATTTCTACAAATATGATATACATATTGCTACTTTTGTAAATACCGTCACTAATAATACCAAATCCACTAAAAAATCTCCATTGCAGCCCTTGTAATGCTTTTCAATGTTGGGAAAAAAACAGAGGTGTGCATATCTTTTCAATGTTGTATGCAGCAGTTCATCGAATGTTGCAACGGTTCTGAACAGCATTGCAGCAATGACATCGTCTTGAAACAAAACAATTTGGATAACCACAACTATGAATCTCCAATGTTCACTTTTAGCAGATACAAAGCCAAGCTAGCATTGGTACCAAGGAATTGGGAACCCTAGAGGGGAAGGTACCTAGCACTGCTGCTAGTATTGGCACCGACGCCAAGAGAACCTTTGCTATTATAGACCCGCATGTCAGTGAGTACAGAGAATCCTTGTTATTATGGGCCGTAAGTCAGTGGGTATGTGAGACGTCAATGCCAGGGAAATCTTTGCTATTAGGGGGGACAGAAGGGTGCCAAAACACTAAGCTCCAAACGGCTTATGAATTTTGACTGTAATTATATTATAGCAGCGGTTAGTTTTTAAGTTAAAAGATAAAAAAATAATACAAAATTAAAAACACCATTATATTTTTTAAGACAATATAAAGGAAAAAGAAAAATTAAAAAACCAAAAAAATTGAAATTAAAAAGCTATCACATTTCAGATGGCTTTAAAATGGTGATCATTTGGGCTTATTTTTTGGTGGCTTATGGCTGAAAAGCACTGTAGCTGGCTGAAAAAAAACACTGTAGCTGACAGAGACTTATTTAGCATAATTAAATTTAAAAAAATTAAAAAATATGTTAGCCCATTACATATAATACAAACAAATACGGGAAAAAAAGAACCGGCAAAAAAACTCAACAAAAAACCAAAAGTTTAGAAAAAGACGAAATTTATGAATAGTGAAAAATAAGCTAGAAGCTAAAAACTGACGTCCAACCGATCACCCCTCAAAGCTAAAAGCTTAAATAGTTTGAACCAGGACCTAAAAGAGAAAAGGTAGATTTAGCACCCATAGGTGAGACAGAAGGGTGCCAAAACACTAAAAGAGAAAAAACAGATTTAACACCCAAGTGTCAGTGACGTGGTATTTTTAAACATCTGTATAGGTACTATACAGTATGTAGTGGTACAAGTGGGGCGGGCTGCGGACAGCCCGCGCCCACCCGCGCTGGCCACCCAGACATTTGTGGCTGCAGTAGCCTGCAAAGCAAAGCCGCATGCGGTTTGGCTGGCTCGAAGGCTGCCCGCATCACACCCACCAACTGCTGTCCGCATCACTCTTAACGAAATTATACTGCCTCTTTTCTTTCCTTATGTTCTTCAGATGAAACCATACTGAAGTCAAGATTCATCTGGAATTACATAATTTCCAAAACTCGTCAATTGTCATACACATCAAATCATGATATAGCCATCCAGAACAACAAAGGGGAAATTTCTTAACAACGGACAATTACTGACCATGAACACACAACAATTAACATCTCCCATTCATAATTCAAAAAAGAGAGAGAAAATGGAAAAGGATTATCAATCCTCATCTACAGCTAGCCAGTTGCCGCCAGGCCGTCGTTGCCCTCACCAGTGGGCTGCCCCTGCCATCGGGCCGCTGTTAGCCTCAGCGCCACCTAGACTCTCATCCTCCAAATCTGGACGAAGGGGGAGCAAATCCATTGGGCCATTTATGGGGTCGCCGGCAAGGAGGGAGGAGCGTAGGGTCGAGGATGGCGGAGGAGGATAGCGGCATGGGTGGCCTAGGGGAGCTCGGGGCTGTGGAGAAGTTGGGGGGAGGGAAGGACTCATGAGGGGAGGAAATGAGGATGGGGAAGGAAACGCACCAAAACGCACTGACGACGACGGACAACGGGAGGAGGCAGCTAGGGAGTCTGAAGTTCAGACGATGGGGGTGGGCGACGGATGCGTATCCCCTGCCTTCAACGTCAGTGACTTTGGGTCACTGACGCGTGGGCCCCACGGCCCACTTATCCAATGGGTCGCACACACCCGCATTTTGCGCTAGCTTACTCCTGTCGCCCACGAATTGAGATCCCCTGCCTTCAACGTCAGTGACTTTGGGTCACTGACGCGTGGGCCCCACGGCTCGTGGGCCCCACGCGTCAGTGACCCAAAGTCACTGACGTTGAAGGCAGAGGATCTCAATTCGTGGGCGACAGGAGTAAGCTAGCGCAAAATGCGGGTGTGTGCGACCCATTGGATAAGTGGGCCGGCCTACTTTAAAACGCTATATTTTGGTGGGCTTTTGTGGATGGACATGTGCTAATTTTGGGGGATGGGCTGGCGGCTTAGCGGACAGGCCCGCCCCACTTTCACCTCTAACAGTATGGATGCTTTTAATGCAGACAAACCCTATGAAAGCTGAACTTGATGCAGGACGCTAAGACAGCAACAATCTTATTGCACGGAGGAAGCAGGCGCAGGAGCGCGTCGCCGTGGCCTTTCCAGAACACCGTGCTATTTCTCCGACGACGACGATTGGAAGCTTAGGAGTAACTTGCTCCACGGCCGCAAGGCTGGCCACGTCAAGATTGAGCTTCTGTAATGCAAGCATTTTCTGAACTTCAGCTGAAAATGCCGATGCAGTACGAGCCACCTGTCCTATTTTATTGCCCGTTTGCGGTTGATGTGCTGTAGTTAGTTGTAGGAATCTTTACTATTTACAGTAAGATTTTCCTGTTACAGTTTCAATAGATGTGCACACTACTACAGAAAACCTAATACTAGACGGTCAATCACAGACGGTTTTGTCAAACCATCTGTGATTGACACTAACACAGACGGTTTTAATTTGGACACCGTCTGTGTTAGTGGCGTCGGATAAAACGAGTATCACAGACGGTTCTTACCGATGAACCGTCTGTGATACTAAAATATCACAGACGGTTTTTATTAAAAACCGTCTGTGATAATCTGGGATTATCACAGACGATTTTTTATTAAAAACCGTCTGTGTTGTGTAGACTATAACAGACGGTTGTTGTTAAGAACCATCTGTTAATGTTCACAGACGGTTTTTAACAAGAACTGTCTGTGATGTCCCTTTGTCTTCATATTCTGTTCATGATCAGAGGTTAATATATAAGTACACATTGCTTCTAATAACTTAACTACAGAACTACTGAGACAAGAGATCACAAATTAAAGGCAAATTTATTAGTTTCAATTAGAGGCAAATTTACTACAAAAGTCGCACAGGTAAAGAGTTTCCCAGATTGTAATCTTTTGGGCTTCGTACGCTTCTTCTTCAACTTTGGGACTTGGAGGATCAGCCACTGACTTCTCGAACGCCGTTAAGATTGTCCTTGTCCTCAGCACTTCCTCCTCCAGCCTGGGCAAATAATCAGTAGCATAGCCCATAATGTCGTAGAGGTATGCATGGGCAGATTCCTCAGAATCTGCCGTTTCTGCTTGATCGGCAAGGCTATCCATCAGTCTCTCCAATGCGTGTAGAGTTTCTTCCGCTTTGCGCACATTGTGGAGAAGAACCAGGGTAAGGGTTGTTTCCATTTCTTGAGCGGTAGCGAGACGCCTCCGTCGACGGCGGATGATCAGGTCAAGCTGACGGATGCAAGAAAGTCGGGGAAGGAGAGCAGGGCATGTGCGGAGAAGCTGCTCCAGATGCAAATTGCTGGCCGCCTGTGTAAGGTTCCGGCCAAACAATTCTTGATGAACAGATGAGAGGAAGGAGATGATCACAAGAATAGTAGAAGCCATATTGTACGTACGTAGAAGAGACCTAGATTAGGCGCGTATATTTAACCTTTAGCACAGACGGTTCGTATACCAAAACATTAATGATATAGACGCTTCGTATAACGATCGAGAGACGTTAATTAGACGATCGAAACACGAAGCGTTCTGGCAATCGAAACACAAAGCGTTCTGGCAATGGAAACACGCGCGAAGCGTTCTGGCATGAAGCTTATGACAGACGGTTTTTTAATTAAAAACCGTCTGTGATAATTCACAGACGGTTTTTAGTTAAAAACCGTCTGTGATAATGACTAAGGCATTTATTGCGCTGCTCAGACCGCATCTGTCTTCATTTCGATCCAGATCTAGCCACTACTGCGCACTTTTTCACTCAGGAGGAAGCTAGGTGATTTCAGGCCAGTTAATTTGGTGGGAAGAGGCAGAGATTGAGCTTTGAATTAAGATTCAGACTTTCCTGGTTGCTGTAGATATGGTTAGTAATGAAATTTATTTTTTCTTTAATTGCATTACAATTTAGGTCTAAGTAATCCATGAGTGGTTATTGAAGATGGTTAATTTGCAAAATTGTTGGTTATATAATAGCTGTTGTGTTTGTAATATGAATTGAGCTAGCAAATTAAGTCTCAATATAATAAATGTGGCCGGTATATATGTAGTTATAATTAGTTAATCTAGATTTTAATACTAAGTTGTTATATATGTACGTAACGTAGGACCGAAGCTGGATGTATGCCGCGAGCCGTGTGAGTGAAGAGTACATTAATGGCGTTTCTGCTTTTATAAGAGCCGCCGAGGAGGATATGTTGAATAAGGGGGTGGAATATATGTGCTGTCCATGCACAGACTGCGAGAATTTGAAGAAGTGAATGATCATATGCCGCCGGATGACATCGCCGGTGAAGTGAATGATATGCCCCCGGATGACATCGCCGGTGAAGTGAATGACATGCCGCCGGCTGATGTCGATTGTGGCTCGGATTCGGATAGGTTGCACGATGATAATCTGGATCAGATGCTTCGCGATGTAGAAGAGAACTATGATGAGAGAGAGTATGTTAAATTCCGTGGCTTGATGGAGGACTCAGAGAAACCTTTGTACACGGGCTGCAAGTACACGAGGTTGTCGGCCGTACTTGAACTGTTGAAATTGAAGGCAAGCAACGGTTGGTCCGACAAGAGTTTCACGGCGCTGCTAGGTCTTTTAGCGGACATGCTTCCGGAGGGAAATGAGTTGCCTAAAACCACGTATAAAGCCAAGAAGATTTTTTGTCCGTTGGGATTGGAAGTAGAAAGAATACATGCATGCTCGAACGACTTTATCCAGAGCGACATCTCCCTGGAGGCTTCTTCACCGGTGGCAGGACCAGAAGTGCAGTGCGAACCACAGCAACATGCACTGGTGCCATCTCCACATGGGCAGTGCGAAGCAGAGCTACCTGCACCGGTGCTATCTCCACGGGTGCTATTCTCGCCAAAGCAACTTGCACCGTCTGTACCATTACAGTCGACTATCATGAAGTCGACCTGCAGTCGAGGCAGTGGCCATGGCAAATCAAAGACGAAGGATGATGACGATATCTTGTACCTGCCATTGGCCCGCAAATTCGTGCTAGGCGAGCCGATGATATTCCCGCAAGAGCACCTCACAAAGCTAGGACTTGGTTGTCAAAGATTCCACACTTGGTATATGAAACAGTCCAATAGACCAGAGGCAGAACGGCGCTCAGGTATCATGGTCAAATTCAAGCCGGAACATTTCTTGCACGAAGTTCAGGAATGTGTCTTCCCGGTGACCTTTGACGATGTATTTGGTCTTTTCACGCTCAACGCTCTCGACGCCTCACTCGTTCGATGCTGGACGCTGTAAGTCTGTACAATCACAGTCTCTGTTCACGTAATACCGATATATGTCACAATTTGTTGCTTTTCTGTGTATATATATAGATTCATGCTGACCGAAGCTAGATCATCGAAATCATCAATTGGTTTCCTGGACCCACGCTTGGTCGCCATTGATACCATCAACGAGGATGCATCCTTCGTCGAGGACTATATTACAAAAGCACTGCTGGCTCACCGCGATAAGGAATTTGTTCTTATGCCATACAATGAGAACTTCCATTGGATTTTAATTGTAATTATACCAAAATGGAACAAGGCTATATACCTTGATTCTCTAAGTAAGAACAAATCCAAGTACACAGCTATCGCCGCAATACTCGATAGGTAAGTACATTGTACATTGTACTCTTTCTTTCCTTCCGAATGACTAATCTAACTTTTTCGAATAACGAAGGTCGTTCGTCACATACGTTCAACAAACAAGTGGCTCGACGACAGCTGCCAAGCACTTGAAACATGATCGCAATTTTCGGGTATTGGCTAGCTACACATTAATTAATCATATACAACACTTAGTAGTAATGCCACTTGATTTAACACATTCTATTTTTTGCAGTGCCACCAGCAGCAGCCGGGCAACACGTGTGGATACTACGTGTGCCACCATATGAGACTACTCCTCGATTCCAGCAAGATCACCACTCCTAAGGTTTGTCAATCTTTCCACATTTATTTCATACATGTCAAGTTTTATATGTGCGCGCGTTGATATTCCTATCGACAGGCTGCACCCATCTCTACATCTGCATTGAAACAGCCGGATTTTGCAAAAATTCGAGGAGAGTTCATTTGATTTTTGTGGACTAAAGTCGTAAGATCAGATGGAGAGTTCCACTGCCCAGAATGATTTTTTATTGTAATTCTAAGTGCAAATGCAGTGTTGATCTTTTACAATTGTGTATTTGTTAATGGATATTTTATTTCAATTCAATGAATTGATTTGCGAAATGGATGCTTTATGTTTGTGAAATGAAGTGCGTTGTCAATTGGATGTTTTATGTCTGTGAAATGAATTGAGATGTGAAATGTATCTGAAATGAAATGAGATGTGTGAATTGTATATGTTTTATGTCTGTGATTATCTGCTTGTTTCAGAGGGCATGGCTAGCATTTCCTGAGGCTGCCCAATAAACAGAAATATATTTAGGGGTTGAAGGGAATATCACAGATGGTTTTTGAGTAAAAACCGTCTGTGATAGCTGATAATCACAGACGGTTTTTATTTAAAAACCGTCTGTGATGATCAGTATCACAGACGATTTTTAACTAAAAACCGTCTGTGATGATCAGCTATCACAGACGGTTTTTACTCAAAAACCGTCTGTGATAATAAGTATCACAGACGGTTTTTAACTCAAAACCGTCTGTGATTATCAGCTATCACAGACGGGTTTTACTCAAAAACCATCTGTGATAGCTGATAATCACAGATGGTCCGAAAACCATCTGTGATGACCTTCGATTATCACTGACCCATAAATACAGACGGTTCACAAAACCATCTGTGATGACGTTTTCGAACCGTCTGTGATGACCTGTTCTGTTGTAGTGGCAGCTCCAATACATGTGCTTCTAAAAGACTGTTATATGAAAAGTAAAAAATAAATAAATAAAGTCCTATAAATATTAAAGCATGAATGTAGAGTGGAAGGTGATTATTTATCTTTTCCCTTGTTTTAAGATTTATGCAACTTGTATTGATGGGGTGATGTATAGAAACACGGCTCGTAAGTAAATGATATTGAAAACCCACCGCAAACATAGCCTTGACAAAAGGGAAAACGAAAGGCCATTTGTCACTCTGTGTATTTCAGATATTGTTATCTCTTTGCTTTTTGTCACTGTGTATTTCAGATATTGTTATCTCTTTGCTGATCATGGATCGAAACGGAGCCAAAACCAAATTTTGCCAGAACAATGCTCGGTCGACAGGGAGACGTACACGTCGACTTGTTGGGACGCAACTGAAGGTTGTGTTGTGCGGACGCTTTAATTTGCTTTCGGCACGGTGGTCCCAACAACACATTTGTACGGCGGAACACCGTCGTGCCGTGCAATGCATCATCGTTGGACATATTGGATTTTTCCTCCCCTAGCGCCACGACACATGTCATCGTTGGAAGGATGGTGCGTGTGCACCTTGTTGCTGGTTTGCTACAGCCTGCAGAGAAGCTTGGCGTCTTCGGCTGCAGTCAGTCACACACACATACAGTGCACTGCAGGCTAGACGAGCTGATGATTAGGTATCCGTGACATCGGAATTAATTGCATGCCAACCCTTCGCACCAATTGAAACGTGTCAAACTCAACTTAACCCAGAACCAATCAACCAAAAAGGACTATTAGGCCGGTACTGTCCGGGGTGTGAATAAGCCTTTGGTTTCCACACGGCCGCTTGTATCCCAATCAAGCATTTCGACTATATATAGACGTGCAGTGCATGATCGATGTAGGAGAGCAGAACACACACACACACACACACAAACACAGAGAGAGAGAGAGAGAGAGAGAGAGAGAGAGAGGGATGGATTTCTTGGATCTCTATCTCGCGGTTTATAGCTTGGTCGTGCATGCCATTGCTGCAATTGTCGTGTTGGTGTACATCCCCCTCTCCGTTCCTGTGAAGCTCTTCATACGTGTGTTCGTGAGGCCCTTCAGGAAAGAGGACCTGAGAGGGAAGGTCGTGCTTATCACCGGCGCCTCCTCCGGCATCGGCGAGGTACATCACTGACACGATCGAGACTCGCACGCACGCGTATGGATCTTATTATCATTTGTTCAACAAGCTAGCAAAACTGTTAACAAGTTAACTCCACAGGAACTTGCCTATCAGCACGCGAAGGAAGGGGCATGCCTTGCGCTGGTGGCGCGGAGGACGCGGGCGCTGGAGGGCGTCGCCGCTGTCGCTCGAGAACGCGGCGCGCCGGACGTCCTCGTCCTCCCTGCCAACGTCTCCGACGCCGACGAGTCGAGGCGCGTCGTCGAGGAAACCGTCGCGCACTTCGGCAAACGTATGTCGAGCAGCTGATCTGCTCTTTCACTGTCCTGTTCACAACATATGAAGTTCGATCGAACTGATGCTGTTGTTGTCCTCTTCATGTATATACGCACTGCAAGCAGTGAATCATCTTGTCGCCAATGCCGGGATTTGGTCCGTCTGCTTCGTTGATGAGATCACCGACATTACTGCATTCACACAGATGACGGTAAATCAACTAGTTCGCAGAGCTCTCGTTAACTTCTAGATAAACCCGTGTGCAAATATTCAGACAGCAATCATTTGAACATTTCAGGATGTGAACTTCTGGGGTTCTGTGTATCCAACCTACTATGCCCTCCCACACCTCAAGGCCAGCAAAGGGAAGCTGATTGTGACTTGCTCCACGGCTGCAAGGCTGGTCACATCAAGGTTGAGCTTCTACAATGTAAGCAATTGCTAATTGGCAAAAAAATTATAGCACGCACCATTAATCATATACTTTGCTTTCTTTGTGTTCTAAGGCCTTAACTAACTATATATATCTCTCTACGACAGGCAACGAAAGCAGCGCTGCTGAGGTTCTACGAGACGCTGAGAGCAGAGCTTGGCTCGGAGGTAGGCATCACCATACTCACACCAGGGTATGTCGACACCGAGCTGACTAAAGGTAAAGCGATCCAGAAAGATGGCCAGGTCGCAGTCAATGAAGAGGCCAGAGATGTACGTTGTTATCCCGTGCTACAATTTCAGTTCCTAGTCACACAGAAACACACACACTCTCTCTCTCTCTCTTGTCTCTCTTCCGAGGACAAGCTTATTTTTAGTGAAGATAAAAAATGATTCCAACTGCAGGAGCAAATCGGAATATTTCCAGTGGGTCATGTCGAGAGGCTTTGTGAGATAGCTCTGGATAGCATCCGCAAAGGAGACTGGTACGTGACATGGCCGTCCTTGTACCGGCCACTGCAGCTGGTCCAATCCCTTGCCTCTGAGATCATCAACTGGTTATCCTACACACTGTACAACACCAAGAACGGGAGCTCGCCACTTGGCAAGAGGCTGCTAGATGCCACTGGCGCGAAACGGCTCTTCCCGGCTTCTCTTCGGCACCCGACTTTCAAGACGGAGAATATTAAAAGCAAAGATTAGTTAGCTAATTCGACAGAACAGTTGGATATCATCGTCGACATACTGGAAGCTACGATGTTTTCATCTTGTATGTACTGAATTCAGAAAGATTGTGAGAGCTGTATCTTTCGATTTGAAATACGTTTTAATAATTCTGTAAAAACTAGCAGGGTGATATGTGTATTTGCGCAGCTAAACATGTTACAAAATTTATAGTACTAAATGATACAGTTTAAGGTCTCTTTGGAATACAGGAATCGAAATGCAAAATCTAAAATTACAGGAATAGAAAAAACACAAGAATTATGAGGTATATCCAATTGAATCCTTTGGAATTATGTAACGTGGGAATTGTTCAACTGTACCTTTTGGATGTTTCAGAGGAAAAGGGTGCAAGATTTTAGAGAGAGACAGACACAAAAGAAAATTTCCATGAGGTTAGTTCTCATGTTAAATTTCCTCCTAAATTCATACGGATTGAGCCCTTTTGCATTATTCTCTCATAAAAAGAATATTGTTTTGCATATTGGGTTTTGGTATTTGTTTTCCATCAGCAGGAAAGGAACTACTCTGAAAACATTGTCACCTCAATCACAAAAAAAGGGACTCAATTAGGTTTACTAATTTGGTGCATTCTAATGGCAATACAAAGAACAGCCAACTTAAACATACATCAGTCTACGAAATAAAAAGAGTCTTGAAAAAAGATACATCGGGCACGTGGCCGTGGCATAATAAACACGATGACAAGGAAAAAGTCTATTTTCAATTTTCAACTGTAGCCTAAGTCTAAATTTTAACACGCAACTTTAAAATCATCTAAAACACAACCCTTAATTATTAAAACCATACAAAACACAACACGTAATCTATTCTAGGGCGATTTTGCCCTTACGGGCGGCCATGTGATGTGGCACTAGCAAAAATCGTATTAGAATGGGTCAAGGGATAGGTTAAATGGTGTGTTGGATTTGATTGTTAAGGATTGTACTTTAGACGGTTTTAAAGTTAGTAGATTGGAAAATAGAATCAAGCCATAACGAAAGATAATAAAATATACCTTTTCCCCAAATCAATGTCGCTGATTTTGGTGAGGTGACGCAATGAGAATCCACCGATCAAGGGACACAGCAACAACAAAAGACTGACACTTATGCCGAGATGCAGATCAAACGCCATAGCAAAAACTGCCCAAAACATTTAGACCTTGATGGAAAACAAATACAAAACTCAATATGCAAAACAGTATTATTTTTTACGAGTGAATGCAAAATGGTATTCTAAATCATCTAATCTATATCATTTAATACTACAATATTTGTAACATGTTTAGCTGTGCAAATGTACAAGTCACCTTGCTAGTTATAGGAATATTACGTCCAAGTGGACGAATCTGTCCGAGATGAGTTCGTCCCATCCCTAGAACCAAACATTAGGACGAGCCCCAAAACTGTGATGGTATCGTCCTATCCATCCTGATCAACCAATTCAAACGCAGCCTTAATACCCAGAACGGCATCAGTTATCCATCCATCCTGATCAACCAATTCAAACTCAGCCTTAATCCCCAGAACGCATCAGTCATCGGGTATGCGGTATATTGGCTGGAGGAGATTCTGTCACTGCTGTCACCTGGGCTATGCAACAACAAAGCCTTCGGCTCGGGACTACCTTCTTCCTTCCCTTTCCATTTATCCTTGTCCTTGCCATCCCGGCCATAGCTCCACCGTACAGCTAAACAAAGGTCTCTGTAGCTGCTGCCACTGCGAACTGCTGAACTCACAGAACAAACTCACAAGCACTGCTCAAACAAAGGTGAAAAAAATTCAGCATTGCTCACTGTCCAATCACATTCATAGCATCAACAAAGCCACTGTCTCAAATTCCCAACACAGCTATCACAAACAAATCACTGATTACATTTCAGGCTCCTCACTACTACCACAGGACATAGACAAACTGCATAACAAAATGCTACTACTGCCACTGCAAACTGCTTGCTGTTCACTGGCTCACTGCTCATTACTGCCTGACATTGCAACCTCAATACATTTCATACGGCATGGTATTCACATTAAAATTGTCATATCAATCACAAATTGCACAAATGAACTATTTAGGATCGCTTTTTTATTAAAGACCAATTAGGGTTACCATTTTATTGTCGTTTGAACCATTTTATTGATAGCACAAGAAAAACAAAAACATTTCTGCTGGGATTACCAGCTTTACAAATAGAGCATACCAAGAAAAAAAAAACAGCTTCTCTGACAGCAGCCTTACCCTATTTCGACAACAAGTCGCCTACCTTCTTGTCCCATATGGAGATCCTACAACGACAATTTGTTTGCAAGTCATGTTTTTGGCCAAACAGAATATGTGAATGGGCAGAGGCAAGGTTTGATACTAGACAAGCCATTTTGCTTAGGGGATACCATAACAAAGGGGATAGGTTCTTCAGATTTTTCAGCATTGCTACAAAATAACAGAACAACTCTGGATAAGTTTCAACAACATCAGATCAGCAATACAAAAGACCAATTCAATTCTCTTGTCCTAACAACCATTGAACACCTCTACATGCTCACAAGTATCATCTGTTCAGATTCACCTACATTTCGGTTGTTGTATGGAATCACATCATACACTATGCGGTGCTTATTTAGACTTAAAAGCTCAATCTTATGTTTTTTTTTTGCAATGTAGCAGCTGTAAATATACTGTATTTGATGATAGCTTTTTAGCGTAATTAATTTTTTTTTAAAAAAATAAAAAATTTATATCATCACAGACAATATAAAAGAATAAGAAAAAAGAAAATGCAAAACAACCAAAAGACTAAAAAACGAAATTAAGAAGTCAGAAGCAGAGTTTAAATGAGCAAAAGATATCATTATGGACAATATAAAGAAATACATGGTTGTTTGGCAAAGAGTGGAATTGCGAATTCAACAAACTTATTACAAATTGTCGTCGAACATGACAACGGCACGCTGAATGATAATAGCGAGGGCACCATCCTCCCTAGCCTCACCGAACCTCCTCTCGCACATACCACGTGTCCCATGGACGTATATGGACTGCTTTTTCATAGGCTTCACGATTTCAAATTATCGTAACAAATTTTAGTAATTAGCAACATACTTACATACATCGGAAAAATACAATAGAGCTTAATAACATTTTTTGAGAGCGAGCACTGTGGTCGCCGAAACATTTTTTTGAGCTTAATAACTTCATAATGAAGGAATTGCATTTGCGTATGAATAGTTTGTCTTAATAAGATTTAATCTTTATATGGAATAAGACAACCCAATTAGAAGGGGAAAAAAAATACTTTCGGCTACTTCACGATATCACCCATAAGAACATGCAGAAGGCTATCTTTTGGATTATTACCACATAGCATGATCCAAACAAGACCAAAAAAAAATAGTTACACCTAGAATAGCCAAGATTCAAACCTCAATGCTGGAATTGGCATGACTAATTTGCACTATTCGAAAGTGACATAATACAACTTATTGAACAGTTCGGTCTACATTTCAATGAATCAGCCAATTGTCACATCCA
Source organism: Dendrocalamus latiflorus (assembly GCA_017311315.1). NCBI lineage: Eukaryota > Viridiplantae > Streptophyta > Magnoliopsida > Poales > Poaceae > Dendrocalamus > Dendrocalamus latiflorus. Next base: position 24,764,174 of record CM029639.1, on the reverse strand, counting down.
GCCAAATCCACGGCTGACAAACATATTAAGCCTTAGGAAAAGAAGAAACTTAAAATTACAAAATGCAAAAAAAAAACACTATTGAGATTGCTAAAAGGTATGCAGGTGCCATGATGTAAGGTTGATGAGGCCGACTAGAGGAGGTGAATAGAGGGTGCACAACCTCTATAGTCTCCATCCTTTTCTTTCTAGACGGTAAGCCTAATAGAATAAGAGACCAAACTCTGATACCATTTATAAGATCGAGTAAGCCAACTAGTGGGTGAATAGGCGCTTTTCCAATTTCTATGGCTAAATCTGAGTTTTAGATGCGGAAGCATAAATTAAATCGGTTTTGCTCAATTAAGATCTAAATCATTTAGTTTCACTAAGTACACCGATAACCTAAGCTAATGTCAAGATTTGCAATCCTAGAGTGACAAGCAATCAATGTAATTATAGGAATGTAAATTGTAAGAATGTAAATGAGTACAAGAAAATAAATCACAATTGACGTGGTCTCTTTTTACCGTGGTATTCAAATACTTACCAGCCTCGCATTGTTCACATTGAGGTAAACTCAACCAAATTGGATCGGTTCCACGAATTAAGCCAAACACCACAAATCTACTAGTGGTAGCTCTTTCCCCCTTCAGGTAGGTGAGCTTCAACCATCATAAGTTTCTTGAGAAGATCATCAGACCATGATGCCTTCACACCGTTTAGGAGTCAGCAACCTCTAAAAGTAATAAATTAATCCCTTTGTTTGACACTCACCAAGTACAACACATGTACAAGTGGATACTCAATCTACCTCTAAAAATAATATATGTAACTAGAGACTTCTCTCCTTTCTCATAAGGTGCAGCATATGCATAATTAAGAAACGAAACTTACACTAGCTCAAAAGAATAAAATAGGATGCACCAAACTTACTCCCAATCGGCCACAAGGGGGTATTTATAGCCCCACAACAAAAACTAGCCGTTGGGAAAAGATTTCAACAAAAACATCCTTGTTGGTCTGACCATCAACACATGGCCGGTTGAATCGGCCTCCATTGCAACGACAAGAAAACTAGCCTTTACAGACAAGCCTAGTCAGACCGCACACATAGGGTTTGGTCGGACTGCACAAAACAACGTTGGTCAGATCGCTTAGGTAAAACTCAAAGACGCGCCAAAAACATGCTCTATGAAAAAAAAGATTCCAGCTACATAGCCTGATAGGACCGCTCCACTGGTCTGACCGTTGGGAGTGGGCCGGTCAGACTGCTCACATAGAGTCGGTCAGACCGCTGGTCGATCTGACCGATGACCTAGAACCAGTCGTATCGCTGGTCGGTCTATCCACTAACATAGAGCCAGTCGTACCACCCTAAAAGTTTTAGCAAAAACAAAAATACATGTACATCAACAAATTTGCAAAATACATTTGCAAATCATAGTACCATGCAACCAATGGTCAAAGCATGATTCACAACAAGTTGCCAAATATATTTACACACTTTAGAATCATGACACAGGGTTTAGGGTCATAAACTCAAACATTTGCAAAACACATTTACAAACCTAGGTCATATGCTACAAGGATTATGCATAAGCTTTAACTATTTGTAAAATACATTTGCAAACTTTAACATCATGCCATAAGAAGTAGGTGCATGGACTTCAACCATTTGCAAAACTCATTTGCAAACTCTAGTCACATGTTAAAGGTTAGATATGTATAATCATCAGCTATTTACAAAACAAATTCGCAAATACTAGCATTGCCACGGAGAACTAGAGCAAGCGGGATTGAGCTATCAACATATGATAAGACTCAAACTGCTAGACAAGACCCTTTTTTATAGTACGGCAATCTATATTAGCAATCTGATCACCCAACCAAACAACGAGACTGGTAAAAGACTAGGAACGTATACTTAGCCTACACCATATGTATATGTATATGTGCATAGGGAAGATATCCTATGCAGTCATGCACTCGTGCATTGTTGGCCATCTGATCTCCATCCAACACGCAAATGGATGTGCGTCACTTCAAAAAAGGCCTGCCCCTCGTGTTGAATTTGCAAATCCCCCCATCCTCCGTTCGCCCAACCTCTTCCCAAACCGGCTGCCCGTCCCCCGAGCCATCCCCTCCCATCATCCCTTCACCCATCCTCTTACCAGACCCACCGCCTGTCCCTCGAGCTGCCGCCCACCTCCGTCCCGAGCCACTGCCTTGACTCTCCCCCCAGTCGCCACCCGCCACTGCCCCTACTCTCCCCATGGCGCCCCCTGCTCTCCCTCTAGCCACCGCCCTCCTCCACCTTGACTCTCCCACAAGGTGCCCCTCCTCTCCCTCTAGCCGCTACTCGCCTTCCTCCCTGCTCCCCCCGCGGCCACCTCCCTCGGTCTTCCTCCCCCAAGCCGCCTTCCCGAACCAAACCCTAGCCCTAGCCATATCCTAAATTCCTGAGCCCTCTCGCGCTCAACCTTAAGCAGCTGAATCTGCCGAGGTGATCCAACTATATTGTATACTTTTTTATTGTGTAATAACTAAGATGGTAATTCTGACATGTAGGAGAGAAAAGATTGGGGGAAAAGCTATAACTAGTCAACTTATGTTTTTTGGCAATTGAGGGGGTATTATTGTTGTTGTGCATGCAAAAATGTTCTCTAAATTGTGTGTGGTATGTTTGGTGATGCTTTTAGCACTCAAAATCGAGTTATCCAATTCAACAAACTTAAGATGTACAAGCAAATGTCAAATTAAAGCTTAAGTGGACTGTAAACTATAGTACTATCCTTTCAACATAGACACATAGTTGTATACTTTTCAGTAGTACTTGTGGTAGTTCTAATATTTGCATTATTTTGAAGCTATAAGCCTATGACTATACTACATGATGAAATGCATCACACGCAGTTGAACATGTAGTTGATTGAATGCAGATTATGCAGTGGCCACATTGTAAAGAAGGTTGCACCAAGAGTGCAAACAATGTTTATACAAATGCATAATATTAATATTATAGTAGCTATAATCACTTTACTCTTTCTATCCAAGAAGAAATAAGATTTAGATGGTTGCTTTGTTTAGTCTTTGGTCTTCGTCGTGCACCCTATTTGGTGATAATCTTCTATACTTCCAAGGTGCTGGTGGTGCAGACTTGCCGCATACCTCCTCCTCCTACAGCATGAAGCGACAATGAGCGCACAACATGGTACCGATGGCCGACTGCTTCTTCCCTGACAAGCTCCCTACCGACAGCAATTTTTCCTTTGTGTAGTCCATTTATTTTGGTAAACTAGACCTTGTGTGAGAATGGAGAAGGTTTTTGTTATGTACATTTGGATTTGTACGTTGTTACATGTTTTATTCAGAATTGTTGGATGACATTGCCGTCTGTACCAATGCTTGATGTTCTTTGTTGAATAAAATACCATCTTCTTGCAAGAACCTTGTAACGACTGTTATATAAACAGCGAGTTGTTATGTACATCTATTAGGATAATCAATGCTTCTGTGTCTTGCATTCAAGTTGGCAGCCCAAACACACTAGTCTTAAGATGAGAAAAACAAACTCAATTGACAAATCAGTAGTACAATGAAACATGATTGATCTAATACAAAGGGTACGTTGCTAGCAAGCAAGTCGACAATTCAGCATTCAAATAAGGCAAATTCCAGAAACAAAAGAGTGCAGAAATATTGGTAGTTGAACAATGCCAGGATAGTTAAGATTGTACCAATCAATTTAGTTAATGAGAATATAGCAAGTTTAAGAAATTTTGGATCAAATTTGGTTAGATCAAGTTTCACATGCTTGGAGTGGTTCAAGTCATTATAGTGACTAATAAATTCATTCTAAACAGATGTGAGGGCTGACCAAAACCAAAATAGGAGCTAAAACTAAAGTGATAACATTAGGAATCGACAAAAGAAATGGTACAGTATCACTGGATAGTATTAGATTCTTGTAAAGGAAATGAATGAATAATAGTATCAGTATCACTTGAATTGGGAATAGTGTCAGGTTCGAACATGCTCTTCAATTGGGAATTAAGCAAGCAGCCATCAGAAAGTTACCATTGAGATGTTTTCAAGGTACATCATAGCAAACCAAGAGAAAATGCAAATTCGATAGCACATAACGTACATGACCATTTACAAAACTACAACTATACGGAACTCCAACTAGCATTGCGTACTTGGACATTTAACATAATACAACTACATTGAACTCTATGCTTCTTACTTGCTTGCCTCCACGCTTCTTCCCAGTTTATTTGGACAATTGCAGGCATCATGAAGCACCATTTGCTTGCAAATTTTGCACAAGTGTGGCACCTTTCCTCCTTGCTTCATAATAGCTTGTGTTTCCTCCATGCTTCTCCTTAATCTTTTGCTTCTCCCCCTCAAATGAATATCAGTCGGTGAAAGAATGTCAACCTTAGTAGGAATGTTGCAACCAATGAAGGTTTCATATTCCTCCTACCTTATGTTCTTAACAGTGGGGACCATTTGGTCAAGATGCGCATCTAGGTTAAAGACACTAAATATCATGTAGTCAATGCCTTCATCCAAGTGCTTGGCCTTCTGAACGAGATCTTCCAATTTATTTCATACAATCAAAATCTTCTTTCTCATTGCAACCTCAATGTGTCAATGGGCTTCTCTTCCAATAGGTTCCCTTGGCCATCGTAAACACTTTCCCTGGAAAAATTACAATTAGTCCACCGGTTTCAAGAAGAGTATAACAGGAAATATTGAGATATTTACATTTTGCACCTTTTTCCTATCGTTTCATAATGTAGTTTATAGTCCGATAGGAGAAGAGTGGAAGTGTGATATTTCGATCCAATCTACGTCGACAAAAATCCATGTCTCATGGCACGAGGGATATTGCGACTTGATGATTCGGTAACTCATTTTGTTTTTCACCCCTCAACACTTGAATAATATTGCATCATGGGATTCCTTTTGCCTCAAATAATTTGCATGGACAATTAGCTACCATGGTTGATGTATTGTAGCAAACCTTCCTATCTTTATCTATATTGGACTCATCGTTGATGGTCCCAATTTTGGTCCCCTCATCGTGCACAATGCCCCGAACACAAATACTGTCTCTAGTAGTAATAATCTCTTCTTGAAATTTCTCAAACACTTTATGTGTGAGTACTACACTACATTGTTTCTCCATGGGCTATGGTGCCATCAATTGGGGTGTTGTATGGATTCTAGTGTTATCTGTTTTCAACTCCTCATAGCGCTGGCATTCCAAAGCTGTGTCAAATCTTAAGCCAAAACTCAATGAAAGAGAGCTTGCGATGAATGAACCGGTTAAAAAATGAATTTGCACTCTCCGACCTTGAAGTGGTTCTAAGAATGTCTGCAAGAGATATGTCCATAAAGTAGGTCGGTATCCACGATTCACGAATATGATATATTTTAACCAACCACTCGTTTCCCTCCAAGCCAAAGTTAGAAATGATATGATTCCATTATGACTCAAATTCCTCTACAGTTTTTGAACCCCAAACACATGAGTTCAACTAGCCCAAAAATTAGGGTCTTCTCTAACCAAAGGTCCAACTTTTTCAGCCACCTTCTTCCCTATGATATACCATATGCACAACCTGCGTACTGTATTTTGTAGTACTTTATTAATAGCAATTTTCATTCTAGCAACCTCATCAGTTATTATAATTCTAGGCGTTTGTCCTTCCATTGCTCTTAGGAAGGTCTCAAACAACCAAACGTATGAGTCGATCCTCTCATGTGCCAAGAATGCAGCACTGAAAAACACGCTTTGTAAATGATGATTAACTCTAGTGAATGGTGCAAAAATCATGTCGTATTGGTTGGTGGTATACATGGAATCAAATGATACCACGTCACTAAAATGACCAATAGTTTTTCCTACTCATGGCATTGGCTTAGAACACATGCACCAACCTACCTTGCTCATCCATGACAAAATCGAAGAAAAAGGATGAATTGACTTCCTTCTTTCTCTCAAGCTGGGCCACAAACATTTGATTATCTGCATTCTTGATTTTTTCCTAAGGTCATGGTAGTAATTTTGCAAGTCTCTCTTTGTGTATCCGACATTCTCAAAATCACCCTCACTGACATGAAGTAGCATATAAGCCTACAAGGTGCCTATGTTTGCTTTGTGGTATGTGTACAATGTATTTTTTGTTGTCTCACTAACTCCATGATTCGATCTAATCAGATGAAGCTTATCAGGCGACACAAGTCTATGATTATGGTGCTCAACCATAGAAACTATCTTATACTTGCTACAACTACATATCTTCATGAAAATATGTGCATCACATCCACATCTAGCTTCCTTCATATTATGTGTCTTTTTATTTGAGACTCCTCCAAGCTCCTTACCTTTCTTAGACTTATAACCTTGCCTTGAGAACATAAAGCACTTGTATTGAACCACCTTATTCAACAGCTTCTGCTGCCCAACATGGACTGAAAACCCTATGTGATGTGCATACAACTTGTAGAACTCCTCGATAGACTAGATATCTTTGAATTCCATCCCTACAGTTGGCTTCAATTTATCCTCACAGTCGGGTGTAAATGATGAACACTGCAATGTGTCATATGAAATGGTGTGAAATAATGAACATTTCAATAACAGCAACTTTGTTAATCAACGAAGCTACTCATACTCACATAGAGAGGCATGCTAGCTTTCCTTTTGGGTGTACTGATCCACCATCATGTAAAGAGGTTATCTCAACCAACGAATGGGAATCGGTGCATTCTTCCATTAGTGAGATATTAACAGATTCTATTGATGCTACAACCAAAGAATGATACTCAGTTTCATCTAGGTTTTACAAGACAAACATATGAATAAATCCAATGTACACGACATTCTTGGTTTGAATACCTGAATCGATTAGACATCAAGGGGCGGTGCTAGAATCCATCCTTCCCAGGCAGCCCTTCTCGCCGGTGCTCTTGTGCGCTGCCTAAGTTCGAACGTAGGCTAGGGGTACGGTTCAGGTCAAGGAGGTGACTTGGGGGAGGAAGACCGAGGGAGGAGGCCGCGGGGGAGCGATGAGGGAGGCGGGCGGTGGCTAGAGGGAGAGGAGGGGCGCCTCGGGGAGAGTCAGGGTGGCGGCTCAAGGCGGAGGCAGGCGACAGCTCAGGGGACGGGCGGTGGGTCTGGTAAGAGGATGGGCGAAGGGAGGATGGGATGGGATGGCTCGGGGGATGGGTAGCTAGTCTGGAAAGAGGTTGGGCGAAGGGATAATAGAGGTGATTTGCAAATTCAACACGAGTGGCAGGATTTTTGCGAAAAGTGACGTACATCCATCCGTGACGTTGGATAGAGATCTTATAGCCGACAGTGCACAAGTGCATGAGTGCACAGGATACCTTCCCGTATGTATATATGTATATATACATATATATGTGTGTGCGCATATATATGTATGTGTGTGTATATGTATGTACATGTATGTGTGTGTACATATATACATACATACACCTAGAAACTTACCCTGTAATATGTGATTCTAGATTTTTTTTCCTACATTGTCCTGAATACTTTTAATATTTATTCCTGAATTTTCCTAAGATAAAATGCATACTCACGAGTCGCAATTTTTCCATAACATTCTCTAGAGTGTACATTGATCCTTTTAACAAAACATACACCAACTGTTACTTGCTATCCTACAAAGGCGATTTGGCATAATGAGAACTACATCTTGTTCTTAGTGTTCTTAGTTGTGATACTGGGTCTATTCTTTTCAGCTTCTAAAAACTATTTTTTAGCTATTCTAAAGTAATTAGTTTTTAAACGAAGTGTCTTTTTAAGACATGATCTACATGTTAATTGTAGTACACACTGTAGCGACTTCATTTATATTAATCAAAACTACACGTAAGTTTCTGTCACTCTGTACTCTCTTTCATAAACAGACTAAAAGCTATAAGTTATAGTAAAAAAGAACATACTCACCTTTTAGTACTTTAGAATCAGCATGGCGTTGGAATTGAAGTGTTAGCTTCAAATCTGGCCTGTTATTTTCATACATTAGGATATTAAGATTGCATACGTACAAGCTGGTACGTATCCAGAGTGAGGCCAAAAAGGGGAAGATCGCACGAAAATCACGCTTGTAGATGGCTAAAATTAGAGGTGAGAAATGATAATGGATAATTCATTTTATCTAATATTTGTATCTGAAAAAACGTAAATATGGTAAGCAACATCTAGAAAATATTCATATTCATATTTAAGAATATGCATATTCGATAATATTCGTATTCGCATTCGAGACTATTTCATTCATATTCGATCTGTTTTCGAAACCCAGGAAAAGCTAGATGAATTTTATGATTCGAAATTTGAATTTGGGCAGTTTGAAACCAGTAACCGTTCTAGTAACTGGTGAAAACCTGGTAAAACTGCTAAGAATTTGTTCTACTGTGATTTGTTATAGAAGTTATAAGAGGATATTCATATTCGACCGAATTAAGTATATATTCAATTTGAATTCGTATCTGTTGCGACATTCGATTTGTATTCGTATTCGAGAATATTCGAAATTATATTCATTTCAAAAATATAGATTTATGTTCATATTTGAGACCATTCGATCGTATTCTATCCGTTTCCATTCCAAACTAAAATGTCTTTAAAAACTAAGGTGGAGAGGGGAGAACGAGACACATGCACCTTGGTTGCCGCATGGCACGTGAAGGCAGATAGTCCATATATTTTAAATAAAGTATTTTTTTAATGTAGAGTCTATAAATTAATTGTAGTAGATATTGTTTTGATTTTATCTATATTGATTAAAATTGTACATAAGCATTTGTTTCTATACTCTCTATCACGAATAGATATAGCTCAAAAATTCAGTAAAAACTATAAGACACCGTCAAAAAGTACCCACTAAGAGCAAACGTTATGATTTGGTATTAGCTTTACGGACTGTAGATCATCATGATCTAGCACCGGGCAGTCCGTGTCGGAAGTGGATTCTCTGCCTTAGTGTTATAAAGGATGAGAGATACATTGATTTTGCTTTTGTTGAGGAACCATCGTTGGTGATTAGTCCGATTGATTCCTCTGTTTAGAACAAATCGAATCAATCACAGAAGACAGAATAATAGATTGAACACAGAGAGAGGTCTTTCTTTATTGCTTTTAATTGCATGTGTGTACAAATATACCGGTATGGCTCCCTATTTATAGCATACGGTGGAGTGTCCATAATGGGCCAAGACTGCTAGCCTGGGCCCAAGTTTCCTAACACTCCCCCTTGGACACTCACTCGACACGTTCATGCCTCGTTAAAACTCCATAAAAACCCAGTGGGAAAAATTTGAAGAAAGAGTACATGATACATGTTATGCTGCGATGTACGAATTGCCTCATTAAAAACCTTGGTCGAGAAATTTCAGGAAAACTCATCAAGGGAAAAAGACTACAATTCACCCAATTTCATTTGGTCTTCAGGACTTCATTTTTTTGGATACTTAATCTTCATGATCAAGATTTACTAGCGGGCTTGAGAGAATTCTCCCCCTGAATTCTGCACTTCTCTAAGTCTCATCATTCCAATTCCACGCACGCACCTTTCAAAGCTAGATGCGAGGAGTGACTTAGTGAAAAAATCTGCTAGATTTTCACATGACTTAGTATGCAGTACTTTAATCTCGTCCATCTTTTGCAATTCATGTGCATAGAAGAACTTGGGGTTGATATGCTTTGTGAGATGACTCTTCACGTAGCCCGTTTGTACTTGTGCAACGCAAGCGGCATTATCTTCATAGATAATTGTGGGGGTTTGCACAATGTTCATCCCACATGACTGCTGGATGTGGTGAACCATTCGGCGGAGCCATGCGCACTCTCGTGCGGCTTCATACAGTGCTATAATTTCTAAGTGGTTCGTCGAAATAGTTACAAGGCTTTGCTTAGATGATTTTCAGGAAATTGCAATACCATCACATAGGAATATATAGCCTGTTTGTGACTTTACGGTATGCGGGTCAGACAGGTACCCAACATCTGCATAGCCAATCAAGTTCAAATCTTGATTCTTTCTGTAGAACAATCTCTGCCAATGCCTTTTGGTAGGTTCTGCACTGTACCTTGCTAACAAGTTCACGACAAATGCAATGTCCGATCTAGTATAGTTTGCTAAGTACATGAGCGCTTCCACTGCACTCAAGTATGGGAATTCTGATCCCAGGACTTCCTCCCCCTCTTCCCTAGGTCAGAAATGATCTTTTTCTTGCTGTAAAGACCTCCCGATCATCGGTACTTTCGATGGGAATACCTTCTCAAAGCCAAACCTTTCAAGCACCTTCTGGGTGTAGGTCGACTGATGTACAAAGATTCCTTCAGGGACATGCTCAAGCTGCAGGCATAAGCAGAACTTGGTCTTACCTAAATCTTTCATTTCAAATTCTGACTCCAAGTAGGAGCTTGCTTCTTTTATGTCTTCGGCTGTCCCGATGATGTTCAGATCATCTACATACACAGAAATTATATAGAATCCATTCTGGGATCACCGTATAAATACATAGGGACAATCTTCATTGTTCATGTAGCCTTTCTTGCAGAAAAAGTCGCTCAAGCGATTATACCACATTCTTCCAGATTGTTTCAGTCCATACAGTGACTTTCTGAGTTTCACACTGTACAGATTTCTATTTGCTCTGTCTTGGTTCGGGAAAGGAATTCCTTTAAGGACTTTCATATAAATCTTCGAATCCAAGTTACCATAAAGGTACGCAGTCATAACATCCATCAATTTCATTTCTAAGTTCAAGTTCACTGCCATTGAGATCAAATATCTAAAGGTAATTCCACTCATGACTAGGGAGTAGGTTTCTTCATAATCAACTCCAGGATGTTGAGTGAAACTTGTACTACTAGCCATGCTTTGTATCTCACTACTTCGTTTCTTTCATTTCTCTTTCGAACAAATACCCACTTGTGCCTTACGGGGTGCACATGGGGAGGCGTGCGGCATACGGACCTAAACACCTCTCTTTTGTTTAGAGATAGCAATTCAGTTGCTTTGCCTTCTTCCAATCTTCCCAATCTGATCTTTTCTTACTGTTGTAGGGGTGGCCCAACCCCCCGTGACTGGGCCGTGCAACTAGTCCAACATGTAATAGGCCCAATAGTGTAGAGGAATATACCAGTGTAAATATACCAATGTACCCTCATCCTTTGTAAATACTAAGGGGTAGAATGGGGATTTCCCATTCCACCCCACTCATATATATAAACCCCCAGGAGGGGCAAAGGGGCAGATCCCCCTCATTCTCACCAACACTCTCACAGACTTGGTTCTCCTCTTCCTCCTCTACTAGTCCCCCTCTTTCCTGTTTAGCCCGTAGCTACAACAGATGGCGCCGTCCGTGGGGACTGGGCAAGAAGTCGCGCAAAGAAGAGCCACCATCGCGAGGAAGATGTGCTTCATGGCCGAGACACCAGGGAGTGCCTCGCTTTCAGCGGCGCACCACTTGGATATCGCGCCCTCGCGCGCGTTGCACTAGGGAGTGCACCGCGAGTTTTTGAAGGTAGGGGAACGGCGCCTTCGCCTCCTTGCCTCCGCGTGCGTAGTGCCCTCGGCCTACGCCGCAAGCGCCCGCTCTTCGCGGGCACTCTATTCGAAGGTAGGGGAACGGCGGTCTCGCCTCCTTTCCTCCGCGTGCGTGTGCCCTCGGCATACGCCGCAAGCGCCCGCTCTTCGCGGGCACTATTTTCGAAGGTAGGGGAACGGCGGTCTCGCCTCCTTGCCTCCGCGTGCGTAGTGCCCTCGGCCTATGCCGCAAGCGCCCGCTCTTCGCGGGCGCTCTTTTTGAAGGTAGGGGAACGACGGTCTCGCCTCCTTGCCTCCGCGTGCGTAGTACCCTCGGCCTACGCCGCAAGCGCCCGCTCTTCGCGGGCACTCTTTTTGAAGGTAGGGGAACGGCGGTCTCGCCTCCTTGCCTCCGCGTGCGTAGTGCCCTCGGCCTACGTCGCAAGCGCCCGCGCTTCGCGTGCACTCTTTTCGAAGGTAGGGGTGTCTTCGGCGCTCGACTCCACCGACCGCCTCGTAGGCATCGCCTCGGCGGGACGGCACGTCTTCGGCGCTCGACTCCGCCGTCTGCCTCGGCGGGACGGCACGTCTTCGGCGCTCGACTCCGCCGTCCGCCTCGTAGGCATCACCTCGGCGGGACGGCACGTCTTCGGCACTTGACGGCGCGTCTTCGGCACTCGACTCCGCCGTCTGCCTCGTAGGCATCACCTTGGCGGGACGGCACGTCTTCGGTGCTCGACGACACGTCTTCGGCGCTCGACTCCGCCGTCCACCTCGTAGGCATCGCCTCGGCGGGACGGCACGTCTTCGGCGCTTGACGGCGCGTCTTCGGCACTCAACTCCGCCGTCCGCCTCGTAGGCATCGCCTCGGCGGGACGGCACGTCTTCGGCGCTCGACTCCGCCGTCCGCCTCGTAGGCATCGCCTCGGCGGGACGGCACGTCTTCGGCGCTCGACGGCACGGCTTTGGCGCTCGACGACGTCTGCGGCGCTTCACTGATTCCTTCATAGGCATTGCCTCTAGGGTCTGCGAGCTACCAGTTGCATCGGCACCCTCGCGCTTGCTTTCAGGGAACGGGGGGCTGGGGTGGTTGATCGCGTCAGCTCGCCCATCGGGACCTCAGCACTTGCTGTCGAGGGAGTACTGTTGTAGGGGTGGTCCAACCGCCCGTGACTGGGCCGTGCAACTAGTCCAACATGTAATAGGCCCAATAGTGTAGAGGAATATACCAGTGTAAATATACCAATGTACCCTCATCCTTTGTAAATACTAAGGGGTAGAATGGGGATTTCCCATTCCACCCCACTCATATATATATAAACCCCCAGGAGGGGCAAAGGGGCAGATCCCCCTCATTCTCACCAACACTCCCACAGACTTGGCTCTCCTCTTCCTCCTCTACTAGTCCCCCTCTTTCCTGTTTAGCCTGTAGCTACAACACTTACATTCAGCGAGCGATGTAGGCTCGGGATCAAGATCGATAATGGTGGTAATTTTCTTTGCGAAGTAGATATCGATATTGGCTGTTGTCCTATTCATGGACTCTCCCGTGTGTACATAATTTATAGCTATTTCTTCATGAGTTGCTTCTTCTGGAGCGATTGCTTCTTCTGGAGCTTCACCTTGCGCATCGCTTCTTTCAATTAAGGTGTCAAGTCCCTTTAGTTTTTTGGCTCTGATGTGTGCGCACACATCCATGCCGATGGGGATATTCAGATCCGGTATATCCTTTTCTGAAGGTGTCATACTTGTGCCAGGTCTCAACTGGTTCCCCTTCTCATTTAGGGGACTTCAGTGATCGGCTGTGATAAGTCCTTCTTATCCTTTTTCGCCGGACGTCCCCAGTTACTTTGGACTCGAGGAATCGGAGTTCTCGTCCTTTTATTCTGATGCCTCTGGACAGGATTAGGGATACCCTCAATTTTCTTTGGTATTTCAACCCTCTCCGGTGCATTGCGTGCAGGCACATGCGATTTAGTCACACTCTTCAAAACACTTAAGTGATCGGGCAATTGGTTTGCTAATGCTTGCAAGTCGATGATCTTCAGGACCTCTTTCTCAGTTTCACTAGTGCGCGGGTCATGTGCATGAATTCCCGCGGCTTCCCACATAATTTCCCGACATTTTTCATCAAGGGGTTGATTTCCTCCCCCTAATGACGGGAAATTTTCCTCATCAAAAATGCAGTCAGCGAAGCGGGCAGTATGCAAATCTCCCGACATGGGTTCCAAATACCTGATTAAGGATGCAGTCTCATAACCAAAGTATATCCCAGTCTTGCGGAGTGGGCCCATTGCAGTACGCTGTGGAGGGCGTATAGGTACGTAAACCTTGCATCCAAACCTCCTAAGATGAGAGATTTTCGGTGGTGACCCTTACGCTAGTTGCATAGATGAATGGATGTTGTAGACCGAATGTCTAAAGTTGATGAGATTCGCTGCATGTAGGACTGCGTGTCCCCAACATGTAGCTGGCAAATTACAATTATGCAAAAGGGGTCAGGCAATAAATTTAATTCTCTTGATTAAAGCCTCTACCAAACCATTCTGGGTATAGACATGCGGTACCGAGTGCTCAACTGTAATTCCCATTGCCATGCAATAATCATCAAATGCCTTTGAAGTAAATTCTTTGGCGTTATCCATTCTGATGGACTTGATGTGATGATCAGGGAACATATTTCTGATACGAATGATCTGCGAAATCAATTTTGCAAAAGCATGATTTCTTGTGGACAACAAACTCACATATGACCACTTCGAGAAAGCGTCAATGAGCACCATGAAATACTTAAATGACCCTAGATGGGCTGAATGGGACCGCAAATGTCTCCCTGGATGCGTTCCAGGAATGCAGGGACTTCGTCCTTCACTTTCAGAGTGGAGGGTCTGGTAATTAGTTTCCCGGTGGCACATGCAAGACACACAAAATCTTCATGATTCAAAAAATTCTTCACATTAATATTATGCCCTTGAGAGTTATTGATTATGTTTCTCATCATCCTAAGACTTGGGTGGCCTAATCTATCATGCCAGAGATAGAAGAGTTCAGAGCTTCTAAATATTATCTTCAAGGCAGTATAGACTGCAGGTGCCTTAATGTTGGTATAATACACTACTACAGAAAGCCTAATACTAGATGGCCAATCACAAACGGTTTGACAAAACCATCTGTGATCGACACTAACACAAACGATTTTAATTTGGACACCGTCTGTGTTGGTGGCGTCGGAGAAAACGAGTATCACAAATGGTTTGACAAAACCGTCTGTGACTGACACTAACACAGACAGTTTTAATTTGGACACCGTCTGTGTTGGTGGCGTCGGAGAAAATGAGTATCACAGACGGTTCTTACCGATGAACCGTCTGTGATACTAAAGTACATATCATGCGGAAACGTAAACATAATAGTAGACTTACTCCTGGGCCGATTAGGCCGAAATCATTAAATTGCAGCAGCGGAAGAACAAAGCACACAGGTGGAACCTTCAGGACTTGTCCACAGGCAGCCAACTGGAGGTTCGCGATCTAGCCCTTGACGACTTCATCTTCTTTGCCATCATGACCAATAGAGTTGCTGAGGCGTAGTGATCTGATTCTGGATTTGTTGGAAAAGCGAGTGTGAGCACAAACCACCATGCTCCACGAGCCAATACACAGGATGCAAATAAATAGTATGCATGGCTTATCAAAGGAGAGGCTCGGGCTATTTTATTTGCCAAAAATCGCTTTTAGTAGCATTATTTTTATTTAATCATAGTGTTATTGTTGCTACCTAAACTTCACATAACGATTGCCATAATTGACTTAATCCACCGAAAATACACTTTCTATATTGTTCGCTGTCTAAAACTCCGAACAGCGAGTGACATCATTTAGATAAACCACCGATCATACATTTATTGCTGCCTAAGACTCCAAGCAGTGAGTGTCATCCTTTATTTTGGATCCACCAATATCTTTTGTATTCTAAATTCCTATCAATCCAATCTTGTGGTTGCTATTCATCAACTCTTCACTTCTGACTCTAACTATTATCCATTATAATTATTTTTGAATCCACCGATATCATTTATATCAGGACTTTCTAACAATTCAATCCTTTTGTTATTGATCCAAAACCATAATTTGCTCTTCCAATAATCAACCTTACTTCCATTATCTATCTCTAACTAATTCACTAGTATACCTCCACCAAGAATTTCATTGATCAAGTTTACGATTCACTAGTATACATCCACCAAGAATATCATTAATCAAGTCTACACTCCAATTATCATATCTCCAAATTCCCAAAAATTCAATTGACCCATCTAGTGATCGATCAAATCCTATTAATTCCATTATCGCCAATATCTCCCAAGCATTTATATTAGTTATTAGTGTCATAATCCAGCAATTACCTTTGCATTCCCTAATTCTCTAAAAATCCTTTAATTCATTCATCTAGCCAATCTATTCACTCTACAATCCAATGATAATCCAGTACATACAATTTGGATCCACCAATTTATTTTCCCAGAATTCACACTATCATTTCCTGTGGTAATCGACATGAAATCCACCAATATCTTTATATGTTTACTACCAACATCCATCTTCTTCACTCACGACTCTATCTATTCTTCTTGACATTTTATTTTGTGAGAAGTATTACCATTATTTAAAAATATAATACATAGAAATTTCCTGAGACCTAGCAGTTTTGAACAAAAACATAATGTGTAAGAGAATGCAATAATAAAAGCGATCCAGATTCCATCCACCGTTACATGGCATCTGCACCATATGCTTACATTTCAGCGTTATAACCGCTTACATTACCACTGGGACAACACCCAGGACAATTCAAATCAGAGCTTTCCGCGGCCCTTCACTTTTCCAATTCCATCCATAAAGCATTTTGAAATAGAACTATATCTAGTTAAGTTCCTATGTCTGCTCTTGACCGTGGGCACAGCTATTCGAATAGTTTTGACTCTGCAGAGCTTGTACACTTTTACCACAAGAGACAATCAACTCATTGCCCCATATGATTCCTTAGTCATGTGGTTGAGCAGACCATCATAGTGACTTTTCAAAGTATCAGTCCCTGTTATCATCTCACCCTATGGGCCATTCCCACTTGTGGTGGGTCCCATACATTGCACGGGATGTTCCCCACGGTTACTAGCGTTATTCGGGCTCCACTACCCTCAACGCTAGTACGACTAGGAAACTTCACCCTCCTTTCGGTGTCCCTTTAGGCCTCCCCTTGCCCTTGCATATCCACTCCTGTCCACTACCGGTGAGATGAGTCCTGGGTTTCGATAAATTTATTTAGTCAAGTTATACTTTACAGATTTATGGTTGTACTGTTTTACACAGGAGGTCATGACAAGATTCGGTCCTTAGAATTACCTGGACGGTTCTACCACACTCCATAATTTGTGTTTCCTTCGCACCACATACCAGCCCCCAAACCATCCGCCCAGATATTTAAGCAAGTTGGGAATTTTGGTAGCATAAAATAATCATATCAAAATATACCAGTCATTACCACCATGACCTCCCAATACAGTTTCTCATGATTAAAAATGACAATGATGTTTGGGGCATTTCAGCGTTCCCGAGTATCTATGCAGTACTACGCATAGCGTAGAATTAGGGACTTATTTTTGAAAAGTTACTATTATAATTTTGCTAGGGCGACAAGGTTCACACATTCAAATAATCCAAAGGAGATGTAATATTAATCAAGTTAAATAATTGTGCATATAACTAGAATATTGAATTAATCATGTATCTGCATATAAAATAATAGCATGCAATTTGATAATTTAAACAAAAACAATTTGCAGAATATGTACGATCAACATGATCAAAGTATTGACTCGCCTTGCATGGTTTACCGCGGTCTTGAGTTCGCACAACGCTTTCTCTTGAGTTTCTGGTCTTTTTCTTCACTTCGCTCTTGATCACGCTTGATCCCTCGACTCTTTATGATTCCAATTTCTAATTACGCGCTAAACAACTGAATACAAATAAAGGCGAATAACTCAAAAGACCCACATAAATCCAAATAAACTCAATTTAGTTTTATTATGAGTTAATGGGTGTTTCGAGTGACTTTAGACAGGGTCAGTGGTAGAATACGATAACTTGATCTTTTTATTAATAATCTCTTTTATTATTTTTGTATTTATTAAGGAAGTTCTATGAGTTAGGTTAGACCTATGAATCATTGTGCAAGATTAGCGGAGCATTATTTTGTCGATCGCTAATAATCAGGGCATATGCTATATGCGATGTATACAATTTTTAGTTTGCTGATTTAAGTTTAGAATCCAGGTTTATAGCACTTTGTGGTACAACATTTTATGTATCTCCAGTTATCACTAGGCTAGGTTTATCATACGGGGTCTTATTTCGGTTCCATTGGACAGATCTTGAATTTAGCTGAATTTAGAAGTTTGTTTCATTCAATTTGGAGTTAACATGAATAGGTTATGCCTATTTAAAGTTCTCAGTTTAATTAAATCCAGAAAATATTAAAATCCTGATAGGTGGGTCCCACTTCCTATTTTTTAATTTATTCTTTTACTTTTATTTTCTATACTGTGCTTATGCCAGGTGGGGCCGACTATTATTCAAGTAATTGGGGCAGGGCCCACATGACTGTGAGAGTGTCAAATAATAAACTGATATTAGTATCTATGACAGTCTGTTAACCTTAATTAGCATTAATTAATCTCTGTCTGAACACTAAATGAGCTTATTTATATTCTAACAAATTTTAGCATCTTTATTAATTATTCTCGGATTTTTCTCTGATTTTTACTTCACTGGAGCCGTCGGCAAAAACTTTTCTAAAACCTACTCTAATATTGCGGCCAGAGGAATCGAACTCGGGTCATTGAACTGAAAGCGCACGCAGCTAGCCACTTGGTCTCAGGGTGTTTCCTGACTTACCGAGGGGAGTAAATGTAGAAGAGCTGAGGCGGAGGCGTCCAGAAGCAGGGGAGCCCGGGGCATCAATTGGGCGGCGGTGTCGCCGGCAAGAGGCAGTCGGAGGGGGGCCGGAGATGGCTAAAATGGACTCTGGTGTCGCGGTGAAGCTAATGGAAGAGTTGACGGGGACCGGGGAGCTCGATGGCAGGCTAGCGGCGTGTGGCGGCGGCGGCATGGGGAAGGTCACCGTGGCTGGGGAGCTTGGGCGGCGAAGGGTGTCGGCCGCCAGTTCGAGGAGCTTCGGGGCAGCGAGGGGGTGCTCCACCGGCGTGGAATCGATGGGAGGTCGACAGTGGAGGCGGCAGCTGGTTTTGGGGAAGGGAGCCGCTCCAGCGAGCACGGGGGTTCTTGGGGCAATTAGCCGCGGTGGAAGGATGAGGGGAGCGTGAAGAAGATGTTGGTGAGCTCCAATGGCTTTTATAGGTGGCGAGAAGGCGGCCGGCAACGGGCACCTGCTCGAGCGGTCATGTCGAGCGGCGGCGAGGGCAGGCGGCGGGGGCTACAGCGAGAATCCCAGCTAGCGTGCAGAGGCAGGCAGCGGGATTCGGGGCATGACTACTCCATGGCACTAGCGCGCGCTGGCCGCAGGACCGTGTCGCGCGGCTTTGACGCCGAAGCAGAGTGGAGGAGGGGGGTCCGGACACACGGGGAAAAGAAGGAGGGTGGAGAGACGCGGGTGGAGAGAGAGGAGTGCGGGTGGCGCGCTCGGGCCCGCTGACCAGAGAGAGCGAGCGCGAGTGGAGGCGGGGCCGGCTGTCAGCGGGGAGAGGTGCGGGGTGAAGCAAGCTGGGCCGTGCGGCCGAAGTGGAAGATGAGCAGGGGATCGGTGGGGTTGGGCCGGGTTGATGGCCTCTGGCTCCATCTTCCCCCCTTTTTTATTTTGTTTCTTTTTGTTTTGGTATGTATTTGTGTCTATATATATAGAATTCATGTTTTATTCACCCAATTTTTTATATTTGTATACCCCTGCCACTAATTGGTATGTACACAATTTTGTAGGTATATTTTTAGGTATTATCCATATGTCGGTGTATTTCATTTATTTGCTTCTATTGTTATTCATGCCATTATTTCAAAAATGACATTACATGTTTTAAGTCAAGTTTCTCCCCCTTTGTTTTATGGATCATCTTTTCATATTCGAATTTTAAATTTTAATTCTCTATTATTTGAACATGTTTGTTTCTTTCATGAACTTTTTAACTTTTTGGAACCTCGACCAAATTTCAGAAGAATACCATAAACTCCAAATTCAATAAAATATATTGCAAAAATAATTCAAAAACTTCATATTTTCAAATTTTAAATTTTTAGGATGTTACAGATAGATTGCACGATGACAATCTGGATCAGATGCTTTGCGATGTAGAAAAGAACTATGATGAGAGAGAGTATGTTAAATTCCGGGGCTTGATGGAGGACTCGGAGAAACCTTTGTTCACGTGCTGCAGGTCAAAGTACACGAGGTTGTCGGGCGTGCTTGAAACTGTTGAAATTGAAGGCAAGCAATGGTTGGTCCGACAAGAATTTCACGGCGCTGCTAGGTCTTTTAGCGGACATGCTTCCGGAGGGAAATGAATTGCCTAAAACCACGTATAAAGCCAAGAAGGTTCTTTGTCCGTTGGGAATGGAAGTAGAAAGAATACATACATGTCCGAACGACTGTATCCTGTACCATAAAGAGTATGCAAACATGCATGTTTGTCCGGTGTGCAACGCATCCCGATACAAACATAACAATCAATCAGATGACGGCGAGTGAACAGAGGTGAAGAAAGGACCTCCTGCTAAAGTGGCATGGTATTTTCCTATAATTCCCCGTTTGAAAAGGTTTTTTGCAAATCCAAAGGAGGCAAAACTGCTGCATTGGCACTTGGAGGAGCGCAAGAAGGACGGAATGCTAAGACACCTTGCTGATTCCACCCAGTGGAGAAACATCGATAGGAGTTTTGCAGACTTCGGTGCAAAACCAAGGAATATAAGGTTGGACTGAGTACAAATGGAATGAATCCTTTCAGTAGCATGAGCAGCCGACATAGCACATGGCCCGTGACTCTCTGCAACTATAACCTTCCTCCTTGGTTGTGTATGAAGCGAAAGTATATTTTGTTGTCCATACCTATTCAAGGGCCAAAGCAACCTGAGAATGATATTGATGTGTACCTAGCACCGTTGGTGGAAGATCTAAAAGTACTGTATAACGAAGGGGTACAGGTATAGGATGCATACAAACAAGAGAACTTCACTTTGCACTCCTTATTATTCTGCACCATAAATGATTATCCTGCCCTTGCTAACCTATCGGGCCAGAGTACAAAAGGTGCCAAAGCTTGTACTCACTGTTTAGATGGTACCGAGAGTGTGTGGCTGAAACACTCACGCAAAACCGTCTGCATGCGTCACCGCCGGTTCCTTCGGAGGACTCACCCATACCGCAAGATGAAGAAACAATATGATGGAGAGAAGGAAGACGGTTCAGCTCCAAGGCATTTAAGGGGAGTTAGCACTGACATGCACTGATAATGGACGAATGTACCTTCCCCTACGTGTTACGCTCTGTCCAAGGCCGAGAAAACAGAACTGTGCCAGTACTTGCATGGTGTCAAAGTTCTGTTTGGTTACTCCGGCAACGTGAAGAAACTTGTTTCGATGCAGATTTGAAGTTAATGGCATGAAGTCTCATGATTGTCATGTGCTGATGACACAGATGCTCCCTATTGCAATTAGAAATATTTTGCCGATCAAAGTCCAAGAGACAATCATGAGGCTATGTTATTTTTTTAACACAACTGCTCAGAAGGTCATCGATCGCGAAGGACTAGATGCTTTGCAGGACAACGTGGTGATGACTCTATGTCATCTTGAAATTTATTTCCCTCCTTCGTTTTTCGATATCATGGTCCATCTCATTGTTCACGTTGTGTGAGAGATAAAAATGTGCGGGCCCGTATTCCTACGTAGCATGTACCCATTTGAGAGATTCATAGGGATTCTCAAGTCCTACGTACGGAATCAGTCTTGGCTGGAGGGCAACATCGTCGAAGGTTATACAAGCGAAGAGGTCATTGAGTTTTGTGTCGATTATATGGCTCAGATTCAACTGATAGGTGTGCCTCAATCTCGTCATGAGGGGAGGCTGAAGGGTATCAGAACTATCGGAAGGAAAGCAATCACTCCAGATATGGACATGTATACTCGAGCCCATTTCACGGTCTTGCAACACATGACTGAAGTGGCGCCTTATGTGGACTAGCACAAGGATGTGCTTCGGCAATAGAATCCGGAGCGGCCGGATGTTTGGATCATGAGGTAACACAACAGTCGGTTCAACCAATGGTTGAAGGAGCAAATTGCTAGGAGCTCGCCAAGTGAGATGCTGACATGGTTGGCAAAAGGGCCAATATTTACAGTTGTGACATGGCAAGGATATGATATAAATGGGTACACATTCTATACATAGTCTCAGGATGAAAAGAGCACTAACCAGAACAACGGTGTCCGCATAGATGCGTTCAGTACCGATGGGTTGAGAAACTCGTACTATGGGTTCATAGAAGAGATTTCAGAGCTCGACTACGTGGTTTTCAAGATCCCCTTATTTCGCTACCGTTGGGTGTATCTCCCACAGGTGAAGGTTGATAAGTACAGTGTCACTACTATGGACCTCCAACGTGTCGGGTACAAAGACGAACCATTCGTACTCGCCAACCAAGTTGTTCAAGTTTTCTATGTAACCGACCCGGCAAATAAGAAACGCCATGTAGTTCTTCATGGAAAAAGGAGAATTGTCGGAGTAGAGAATGTAGTGGACGAGGAAGAATACAATCAATTTGACAAGTTACCTCCTTTTTGAAATGGCATAAGGGTCGACGACGAACAACGCGACGAAACTAGTTACGTACGCATTGATCATCATGAAGGGCTAATTTTTAAAGGAAATAAGCAAGTGGAATGAGAATGTGTGACATATATGTGGGCATTTGCATTTATGTATATAATAATGCATGTATGTGATGTATATGTGAATTGGCATTTATGTATACAGCAATGCATGTGTGTGATGTATTTGTGAATTTGCATTTACTTATATGTGAAAATGTGTGATATATAGGTGAATTTTGAGAATGAGTCATACAAATGTATCCCTATGTTCATTGGGCTATTGTAAAGAAATACACCCAGCTGTTGTCTTATTGAATGCTGGTTGGTGTTTATATTATTGAATGCTGGTTGGTGAGTAAAGGCTTATTACAGACGGTTCTAAGTTTAGAACAGTCTTTAATAATCCTATATATATAACCCCCTGTTAGGGTTTTGCGCGTACACTGCAGTTATTAGACTTAGTCACTCTCCCGAAGTCCCCATCGAGCCCGCCGCCGCCACCGTCCCCGAGCCGGTCGCCCTCGCCGGTCGTCGTCCCCCGAGCCCCTCGCCGGTCGCCTTCGCCGACCGCCTCCGTCGAGCCCCCAAGCCCCTCGCCGGTCACCGTCTCATACCTGGTACTCTCTTGCAGTCCCTACTTTACTCTAGCCGGCCTAGATGGTATTCAACACAAAAGCAACCAATTATCCATATCTGATTTTGATGTTGACTGCTGAGTATAGGATTCTAAAAAGGGCACTACAAATCGGACTACGAGTTTACGATTCAAATTTACATTCTCATAGTTTTGTGTATTTCTTCCACAAAGTTATGACATTGTAGCCTGCACCTCCATCAGAGTAACTTGTCACAAATATTATAAATTGCCATTATTTTGCTGCCTTACTTTATAAGGCTAACTAGAAACTGTGAATGTACTTTTGCCTCCACCTCTATATATTAAAGAGGGCTTGTAGGCTTGTAGTTGTAGCCAAGTTGGCCAATGCTGGCAGGCTGTAAGGAAAGATTTTTTTCCCTACCTTTGGCTTTTTGCTGAGTATTAAGAACCTAATACAATATCCAGTGTCACTATGTCAGTAACAAAGTGGGCCTAGAACATATTGGAATTGTTGCTTCTTGCCAACAAGCAAGGAATTCAAGAACTTTTTTATAGTTAGCTCAAACCAACCATGTTGCTTCAACATTTCTATTATCACCCTCAGCTTTAGACTTCTTTTCTTCAATTTCTTAGCAGAATGCATCACTCTTCTCATTGCCTACAAAATGTGACTATATAATGTATTAGTTGAATATAATGTATATGTATACATATATTGGAATTAAATTTAAGTATGTGCTTATACCGCACTATTTACGTATATGCTACATTGTGCTTACCTTTCATATATGAGAAGGCCAACATGTCAGCTTCAACATCATCGCCGGATGCATCCGCTCCAAAATCAAAACGCCAAGGAAGAGGGCTATCGAAAAAGCCTGAGGGTCGATTTACCATCACAGAGGTCGATGGATCTGGAACCCCTCTCCTTTCTCGCAAAGCAGTAAGCGCATTCCGAAGAATGATCAGAATAGTTGCACGAGAACGAATTGAGATCACATTCGATTCGTGGAAGAGCGTGCCTGGGACTCAGAAACATGAGCTGCTGACAGAAATTTTGGCATCGTTCGAGATCCCAGAAGAACACCAAGACGCCGTGCAACGACAAGCCTTGCTAGTGGCGTGCAAAGCATGGAAGAACTTCAAGAGCACGCTTGTCAAGGACTACGTGGAGAAGGACGAAACGCCCTTTCATAAATACCCATTCCTGGAACCACAATGGGAAGAGTTCAAGGCGATGAAGACGACCAAATATTTCAAAAGTACAAGTGCGGCGCACAAGGCCCTCCAGGCAAAAAACACACACCCCCACAGACTTGGCACAGCTGGGTATGCGAGTAAAATCCCGCAATGGAGGAAGGAGGATGAACAGGCAGCCCTGCAGGACACCGCCCCACCATTTGCCAATATCCCAGATGACCGCGCTCGAAATTGGATTAGAGTAAGGTCATCTACAACGACATCGGGGGACGTCTCCTTTCGAAACCCTGCAGACCAGCAAGTGTCCCAGCGTCTGGTAAGATATTAATCGAACTACGTAGCTCGTAATTACTCCACAACTTCGTAGGAAGTGAAATGACATGTCGTGCTCTTGCAGGAAGCGCTGAGTATTGAATCTTCCCAGGGATCATTCCAGGGAACGAGGGAGAAAGATATACTCTCCGCGGCCCTGTGAAACAAGGAGCACCTGGGTCGTACGAGAGGCCTTAGGCTTTACATTCCTTGGAAATATGGTTTCCAAGATGACCCCGAATTGTATCAGAGAAGTAAGAGAACCAAAGCCGAGCGTGAGGCACGGCTACGAGAAGAGATCAAGGCATCTCTTAGAGAGGAGCTGGCTGATTATGTCAGAGATGAGATGTGGAGACTTACAAAAAATCAGCAGGCCGCCGTCGCTGCTCCTGTGCTAACTAGCCCGCCCAACCATCTAGGTAGTTGCGCGTCCAATCCTACGACGGAGAACGAGGCCAGATTTCCTATCGACAACATCTAGGTAATAATAATTATCTCTGGAACGCTCGATCCGTTGATAGGCATATTAATTGGAGTAGCTAATTTTGTATCGTTATGTAGGAGCCTACGAAGTGCAAGCTCCAAGTGAAATATGCCTCCGTTGCCTTGTGCGTTGCTTGGGGTCTGGTATATCCGTCTGCTCAAGGGGTCATGTTGCACCGTCAAGCTTTAGCACCAGGCTTCGAAAATGTGTCAGTAGATGGTGTACATGCCAATTTCGAGATTGTCCCGCTACCGAAGCCCACAAACGACGAGCTCGTGACTCTAGGGCAAGCCATTGGAACCTTCATCTAGTGGCCCAAAAGCGATATCTGCCTGGAGTCTTCTTCACCGGTGGCAGATCAGCTACGTGCACTGGTGCCATCTCCACAAGGGCAACCTGAACCAGATCAGCTACATGCACTAGTGCCATCTCCACCACCTCTACCTGCAACGGTGTCATGTTCACGGGCGCTATTCTCGGTGCAGCAACTTCCACCAGTGCAACTTCCACCACCGGTGCTACCTTTAAAGTCAACCTACAACCGAGGCAGCAAGGGCAGCAAGGGCAAAGCAAAGAAGACCAATGATGATATCCCGTACCTACCATTGGCCCACAAATTCGTGCTTGACGAGCCGCTGTTCGAACCGGTAACGCACCTCTAAACCCTAGCAATTAGTTGCCAGGAATTACACACGTGGTATATGGAACAGTCCAATAAGCCAGAGGGTCAACGGCGCTTAGGTATCACTGTCAAATTCAGGCCGGATCAATTAGAGCACAGTATTCAAGATTGTGTCTTCGTGGTCACCTTCGAGGATTTATTTGATCTTTTCATGCTCAACGCTCTCGACGCCTCACTCATTCGATGCTGGACGCTGTAAGTGTGTACAATCACAGTCTCCATTCATGTCATACCGATAAATGTCATATAATTTGTTCCTTTCGTGTGTATATATATAGACACATGCTGACTAAAGTTAGAAGAACCAAATCATCGGTTGGTTTCTTGGACCTACACTTGGTCGCCATGCATACCATCGAGGAGGATACAGCCTTCGTCGAGAGGTACATTGTATCAGCACTGTGGCTTACCGCGATAAGTAATATGTACTTATGTCCTACAATCAGGACTATCATTGGATTTTAATAGTAATTGTACCAAAATAGAACAAGGCAATATATCTTGATTCCCTAAGTAAGAATAAAAAGGACTACACAGTTGTCAGCTAAGTAATCGATAGGTAAGTACATTTTCTCCATACATACCTATATTGTACTTTTTCTTTCCTTCCGAATGACTAAGGTCAACTTTTTCGAATCACGTAGGGCGTTCGCGATGTACGTTGCAAAGGCAGGTGTCTTGACGCAAGGGGCCAAAGACCTCACACATGATCAAAAATTTAAGGTATTCGCTATTACACATTAATTAATCCTATGCAACAGTCGGTAGTAATGCCTCTTGAATTAACACATTTCATTTTTTGCAGTGCCACCAATAGTCGCCGGGCAACACATGTGGATTCTACGTTTGCTACCATATTGACCTACTCCTCGAGGATCACCAATTCTAAGGTTTGTCAATCTTCCCATAATTACTTCATACTTATCAGGTTATATATATACGCACATTGATATTCCTATTGACAGGCTGTGTCCATCCCGTCAACTGTATTGAAACAGCCCAACCTTTCACAAATTCTAGCAGAGTTGGCGTACTTTTTGGTGGCTAACGTCATAAACTCAGTTGGAGAGTTCCACAACGCACAATGATTTTTTATTGCTCTTATCACTCCGGAATCGAGGTCTCGCGAAAGGAACAGTCCATAATCAACGAACTTTGTCAGGTTGCACAAGCAATACTTGGATGGATTGCCATCCAAGTATTGCTTGTGTAGCCTGACAAAGTTCATTGATTATGGATCTGTTCCTTTCATGAGACCTCGGTTCCGGAGTGATAGAGCAATAAAAAATGCAATGTTACCATCTAAGTGCAAATTCAACGTACATCTTTTGTAATTGTATATTTGTTAATGGATATTTTATTTCAGTTCAATTAATTGATTTGCGAAATGGATGTTTTATGTTTGTGAAATGAAGTGCGATATGAATTGGATGTTTTATGTTTGTGAAATGAATTGAGATGTGAATTGGATGTTTTATGTTTGTGAAATGAATTGAGATGTGAATTGTATGTATACATGTACATGTTGATCTTCTTGTTTCAAAGGGCATGGCTAGCATTTCCTGATGCTAGCCAATAAACAGAAATAGATTTAGGGGTAGAAAAAATATGACAGACGGTTTGTGAGTAAAAACCGTCTGTGATAGGTGATAATCACAGATGGTTTGTAAGTAAAAACCGTCTGTGATATATCAATATCATAAATGGTTTTTACTTACAAACCATCTATCATATTTACACCACAGACGGTTCAAAAACCGTCTGTGATAACCTTCTATTATCACTGACCCATAAATTCAGACGGTTTGAAAACCGTCTGTGATAACCTTCTATTATCACTGACCCATAAATTCAGACGGTTCAGAAAACCGTCTGTGATGACGTTTCTGAACCGTCTGTAATATTGTTTTCTGTAGTAGTGATATAGCCCAGTTTCTAGTGAAGGAAGTTTTTCTAATACCCTTTTGCCATTCTCTTCGCGCTTCATGATGAGTAGGTATTCCTTACCGTACTCTTCTTCAGTCTCAACGTGGAAACCATTGGCGCGAATATCCTTAAAACTTTGGAGAGTTTTAGTAGATTCTGGTACAATAAGGCTTCTTCAATGACCAAAGTTGTGCCCATTTGAAGTATAATTGTGGCTCTTCCAGAACCGATTATACATGCATCGCTTCCGGCGATTGTCGTAAGGCTGTCATTGCTCTTACTGATCGATTGGAAATACTTAGTCTCTCTTAAGATGGTATTCGTTGTGCCACTGTCGGCAAGGCACACTTCCTCCATAGGGCGCCACACGTGTTCTAATATAACATATTTAATTAACATGTATTAGAAGGCATTCATCACATAAATAAAATACGTCAATATCAGAACATATCGTGACATCATAAACTGAATAAATGAATGAATTATTCCAAAATCATCCAACCATCACGAGAAAACAAATCCTAAAGCTCCATCCATGCAAGTTCTAACTTGTCCATTTAACACAAAATAAATGACAATTAAAGTCTAATGCATTCTGCGCATCAGACTGAATCAACTAGAAAATCATCGACTTCTTCGGCTATCTTTTCAGGAGTGATATTATCTTCAAGAGAGATCATGGCGGTGGCTACCTCTAAGTCATAAGAGGGTGCTACTGCTGGGATGGGTTCAACATCCATCAACTCAGGCAGCTGCTCAGGATGCTCCCCCTCGACTGCTTCAAAGTGGGCTTCAGGCTTCCCTTTGCCATCCTTCTTCTTCTGAGCTTGGTGGGCATCAATGACATGTTGCGGTTCTTTGCATATCCGCGACCAATGCCCCCACTTGCCACACTTGTAACAACCCTGGTTCTGCTGGCCATAGGTCTTGCCACTCTTCTTAGCCTTTTATCACTTGGAGCATCTAACTTGCCTTTTTGGGCAATGGACTTACCCTTCTTCCCCCCTTCTCTTCATCAAGGGCTTTCGCACCTTGTAGCTCCCAGCGTTGGTTTCACGGCCAGCGGAGCTGCCTGGTGGCTGAGTGACGTAGTTCTTGCGGAGAAGTTCGTCCTGAGCCTCCGTAACCTGCATCATATCAATCAATTCGGCGTACTCCTTGTAGCCGTCTTGACGATTGTTGCGGGTGGATTGTACGGCATTGGGGTGAAAGGTGGACAGGATCTTCTCGATCTTCTGCTCATCTATGATCTGCTTGCCATAGAGTTGAAGATTGGTACAAATCCTATGCAAGGCAGAATTGTAATCCCCGACCATCTTAAAATCGGCAAACCTCAGTCTGATCCACTCCTACTCTGCTTGAGGAAGAATAGTGTACTTTAGCCTCTCAAACCGCTTCTTGAGTGCGGTCCAGAGTGCTAGCACGCTTTTTTCCGCCATATACTCATTCTTGAGAGTGGGGCAGAGGTGGTGCCTGAGAAAATGAAGTGCCTGATCATTCTCCTCAGGTGTGGGTCGGGCGTCGTTTAGTCCGCCTATCCCAATAGCCGCGCGGAGCTTCCTGGCTCCAACCACAATCTCGACATCGGATGCCCATGTCAGATAGTTTTGGCCATGCTGAGCCAGCTCCTCGAACTCCCGGTTCGTGATGCCAGTTATCTACATGTGTATGAACGGAATAAATAAGTTTACTTCAGGTAAATATGCATGGAATAATTTACTGCAAGTAAATAAATGGTACAATAGGTTCTCGTAATGTTTCATAAATTTCTATGCATTTTCTATAATTTTACTGCTAATTTCAGTGACTAAAAGCAATTTAAACAATTACAATTAACCAAAATAGTAAATAAATACAGAAAATACAAAAAGTAATAATGGCAAAAAAATAAGCTTCAAATGCTAAAAATAATTCAAAATTCGGATTCCCGAGGCCCTTTTATGCTATAATATGAATTTTCACCTAATTCTGCAATTTCTAGGGGTTTCTACGCATATTTTTTAGTTCAGAGAAAAATTCATGCAATTTTCTGATTTACCGAGGGGGTTTCTGCAAAATTCTATACCCGCTCGTAAATTTGAGGACCTATCAGTAATTTTTGGAATTACCGAGACCACTCTGCAAAAATTCGGGACTTATATGCAATTTTTAGGGGCCTTTCGATAATATTCATGACTTCAGGGGTTTTTTCGCAAAATCGCCAGTCTCGCCCCCCGGCTGGGCCCTATTTGGCCCGTTGGTCCTTCTGACTGTGCGGCCCACTCGGCCCATGGTCCAGCCGGCCTACCCGAATGGTTATTGCCACGGGGAAATTAAGGTTTCCCTACTCCCTCTATCCATTGGCAGTGGCGGCGCAATAGGAGGAGGCCACGGGTGCGCAGTCCGAGCGGGCACGGACGCCGGTGACTGCCGGCCGGCGAAGCGACGCGAGGGGGCGGCTGCAGGCGGTGCGCAGGGAAGCCGGCGGCGATCGGGATGGCGCGCGACTACGGGCGACGGCCGGGGCGGTACGCAACTTTGGGCTGCGACCGGGATGGCGCGCGGCTGCAGGCGATCGACTGGGGGCGGTGCGCGACTTCGGGCGACGCGGCTGCAGGCTTGACCAAGACCGGCGGCGGCAACAACCCGTGCGGGGGCAGCGACCCGTGCGGGTTTCTCGGGCCGGCAGCGTGCTTACGGGCACGGCGACGCCTCGGGCTCCATGGCCGGCTGCTGGCTGGCGGCCAGCGGCGCGCATGCAGGCGCGGCGGCAGTGCCCGGTTTTTTTTTCTCTTGGGCAGAGGTCGAACAGAAAAACAATACATAATTTTCCTTTTTTCTTTCTAATCTACAGTGCAATCAACATCTACCCCGTTTCGCAATCTACCGATCGACATTGTGCCGGCGACTTCAGGTCTGCTCGCGGTAGATTAGGGCGGATTTGCACCGTAGAGATTGAATCTAAAACGCGAAAAATACGAATTCAAAGCGATCTAGAAAATTCAATCTATTAGGTGCTTCGATGATTACCTTCAATTCACCAGAGCGAAGTCGTGCTGATAACGTGTTGAGGAACCGTCGCTGGCGACCAGTCCGATCGATTCCTCTGCTTAGAACAAATAAGTCAATCACAGAAGACAGAATAATAGATTGAACACAGAGAGAGGTAGAGAGAACTTCCGGTCTTTCTTTATTGCTTTCAATTGCATGTGTGTACAAATATGCCGGTATAGCTCCTTATTTATAGCCTACGGTGGAGTACCCATAATGAGCCATGACTGCTGGCCTTGGCCCAGGTTTCCTAACAGATTTTACTCCAATCACAGCCACAGGGCCAAAGGATAAACGCACAGTAAACTGGCACACGCAGTGCAAAAGAATTTACTGTTGCTACAGTAGCCCGATGGGTCTCGTGCATCCGTTTTTTATTTGACCATCCAGATTCGTTATGCACAGTAAATCACTGAAAACAACCCAATATTGGCCAAACCCCAGCATTACTGCAACTAGTTATGGTTGTTAGCTTTATGCTAGCCAAACCCAAACATCATCTCAAACTGATACGGCTGGGACTGAAGCCATGCGATGATGCGATGCGATCGATACTGATAACTTATCAGTTAAGCACCTTATCTGGAACAAAATAAACAGATCAACTAGCAGTTAACTGCAAAAGATCAGGATCAGAGTTACATTGCTATATGCCAATGTACTACACTTGACAAGTAATAAACGGCTCCATGCCTAGAGGCTGGAGCCACACCTATGTACTAGACAAGTAATAAACGGCTCCATGCCTAGAGGCTGGAGCCACCCCATGTGGGCAATCGGGCGTACATCTCATCAATCATCACTACTCGGCTATTGAGCCGTTTGCTACGGGCAAAAGCTTTGCTGCAATGTCACTCAAGACATGGACGCAATCATGCATGTACAGCTAGCATCACATGAACGCTGGACATCTGTCTGGCCCTGGCACATGTTTGGGCATGTTTTTTCGGCTACATTAATAACTTTTGTCTGTAAAATGGGTATTTCTACGAATAAATTAAATGCTGATAAACTAATAAATCGATTTGAAAAAATTATCCCGATAAACCGTTTTAGAAAAATGACGAAGAAACCATCCACTTTATGTATTGAGAGGAGTGGAACATTTACTCTTGTCCCACACGACAACTCTCCCTCACTCTCGTGTCCCTGCACTTATCCAATATAGGCTCTTTTTTTAGCCTATGGTGTGATTTTCTATAGTAATTAGTTTTTAAACGGGGTGTCTTTTTAAGATCGGTTTATAAATTAATTGTAGTAGACACTATCCCGACTCCATCTATATCAGGCAAAATCACACATAAATATCTCTTTCTATACTTTCTCTCGAATAATCAAAATTTAAAATTTTAAATCAAAAGTCGAAAAGCTCAGCAAGAAAGACCACCCATGATCAATACATCACGGTGCGCGTCACGCGCTTCTACCAATACAAATAATAACGTCGCAAGCCACAGCTAGCCATCTTGGCTGCAAGCTGATCGAGACTTGCTCAAATCCTCATGACGAAACAAGCCTTCGTCTTGCTCGCACTACTACTCCTCTGCAAAGCGAGCCCAGGTAACAGTAGCTAATCTTGCTGCATTTCGAGTTTTCGACGCAATGGCGCAATGCGATGCATACTTGCAGCATACTATATACGTTACGTGACTGCCTGGCTGGTTAATTGCTAACTATGGCGTACGTGCGCAGGCGTGGAGGGAGCGGCGGCGGCGTGCCGGGCGTCGGACCTGGTGGTGAGGCAGTCGGCGACGGGGCGGGTGGTGGAGGGGAAACCGGAGTACGCGGTGGAGGTGACCAACCGCTGCCGGTGCGCGCAGTCCAGGGTGCTGCTCCGCTGCTA
Source organism: Dendrocalamus latiflorus (assembly GCA_017311315.1). NCBI lineage: Eukaryota > Viridiplantae > Streptophyta > Magnoliopsida > Poales > Poaceae > Dendrocalamus > Dendrocalamus latiflorus. The sequence goes on along the minus strand of CM029639.1, from coordinate 24,731,664 downwards.
CGGCCTCAGCAGCGTGGAGGCCGTCGACCCGCGGGCCATCCGCCCCGTCGACGGCGAGCGCTGCGTGCTCCGCGGCGGCCGGCCGATCCCGCGCGGCGCGCCGGTGCGGTTCAAGTACGCCTGGATGACGCCGCTCGACTTCCCACTCGTCAGCTCGCAGGTCCACTGCTAGTTCTAGCCGTCTGAAGTGTGTAAATGTAAACCCACTCCGTGTGGTAGTGTTGATTTCGTTCTTTGGGGTCACCGAGAGGAGAAATTTTACGTGTCATAGTACTACAGTCAAGTTTATGTCACCGTCTAGTGAGAAAATTTTTTACGGTGTTATAATGGTACAATCAAATTTGTGTCATCATTCAACCAGAGAGCGACATAAAACTATATGGGCCTAAGACAAGGTGGAAGGTTCCGATTTGTCTCTCATCTTGCAAAGCTAGGGAATCTGACCACTAAGTTAAGAAATATAACAACCTAGGTAAATTGGAACCTCCCACCTTCTCTTGGACCCACATAGCTTTGTGTCGCTCTCTGGTTGGATAGTGGCACAAACTTGATTTTAACACCGTAAAATTTCTCCAAAGCATGAGCTAATGTAGGGGCTGCTCTAAGTGATTTTGGCTTCTGATTTCTGGGTGGCTTCGATTTCTGGCTTTCGGTTTTCAGAAGTTAAAATTCACTTGGAACATGGTGTTTTTCTTTTTTTTAATTGAATGACTCAGAAAAGGCTAGTAGCCACTACAGTGTAATTTCAATCAATAACCACAGCCGAAAGCCAGAAATTTAAGCTGGCTGGAGCAAGGTTGTAATCACAAATCAGTCGATTTTGGTCCAAGCATCTCTCTGTCTATCCCTCTGCCCCTCTCCACAATACAATGGCGTCTGCCCTCTCCATAATACAATGGCTTCTGCTAACACTTGGCTTCTCAAAATGGCTTCTCCACTCATTTTCCTCCTGTCTCGCTCTAAAGATAAGACAGAGGTTATGGGAGTATCACGCACCCTACCCCTCTCACTCCTGTCTCGCGCACGCATCTCTCCCTTACTTTTTCCATCGCTCATCCTCTTCTTCTAAAAGCCACTTCTTTCGGCCATTACAATTTCTTTTTAACAAAACATTATCCGTGCAGCTAAAAATCATCATCAGAACCTAATACGAACACCCATAAACTGTTGCCACCACCTATGCAAACAAAACCTCGCTTGTGCGAATATCACGAGAAGAAATAAATTTCACGAACTCAAATGTCAAAAGAAACTAGTTGAATGCCTGTGCGTTGCTACAGTTTTTTAAAATTTATCATAGTACATGTTCTGAAACTCACAGGTGATAAAATTTTTAGTTTATGCATACAAACATGTTCTGAAAGTTTTTAAATCCGTCAAGTAAGTCGGAAACCGTCGATCACACATTGTGGTCGTAAGTCGGAAGACATCGACCACACCTTGTAGCCGTAGGTCAGGAGCCCTTGAGCACACCTCGTCGTCGTAGGTCAGAAGCCATCAACCATCGCGCGTAATCGTAAGTCGGGAGCAGTCGACCATCGCTGGTGGTCGTAAGTTGGTGACAGTCGACGATCGATCGTGGTCCTAAATCAGGAGCTTTCCATAATAGCCCGTGGTCGTACGTCGGAAGCCGACAACCATCGTTCGTGGTCATAAATCGAAAGCCATCGTGGACACCTCGTGGTCATATGTCAGAACACATCAACCAGTGCTTGTGATTGTAAGTCGGAAAACATCGACCACACCTCGTGGTCTTAAGTCGTAACACATCGACCAGTGCTCATGGTCATAAATCGGAAGTCGTCGATCACACCTCGTAGTCGTAAGTCAGAAGCCGTCGACCATCACGCGTGATCGTAGGTCTGGCGCGGTCGACCATCACTAGTGATCGTACGTTGGCAGGCCTCCGGTGCGCCTGTGCCCTATCGCTCGACTGTCGGTGCCAGGCTGATTGACCCGCCCGACCTGCTCGGCCTTGACTTCAACCACGGCCCCAACTTCAAACATTGCCCCCTTCGACTTCAACTACTGCCCCCTTCGACTTCGACCGCTGCCCCCTTCGACTTCGACCACTACCTCCTTCAACCATTGTCCCCTTCGACCATGGCTCTTCGACGTCGACCACTTCCCCTTTCAACCGCAGCCCCTTTAGATAATGGCTTCGACTTCGACCATGGCCCCCTTTGTCTTCGACCACTGCCCCCTTTGACTTCGACTACTGCCCCCTTCAACCACCGCCCCCTTCAACCATTGTCTCCTTCAAACCACTGTTTCCTTCAACAATGGCTTCGACTTCAACCATCACCCTGACTTCGACCACGGCCCTTCGACCACTGTCCCCTTCCACCACTGTCCCTTTCGACCATGGCCCTTCGACATCGACCACTTCCCCCTTTGACCACGGCCCCCTTCGACCACGGCTTTGACTTCGACCACTGTCCCCTTGGACCATGGCCCTTCGACGACCATGACCCTTCGATGTCGACTACTTCCCCCTTTGACCGTGCCCTACCGCCCAACTGCTGGTACTAGCCTGCTTAGCCCGCCCGACCTGCTCAGCCCCAACTTTGACCATGACCCTTCGACTCGACCACAGCCCCCTTCGACCACGGTGTCGATTTTGACCACGGATTTTCGACTTTGACCTCGGCCCCCTTCGACCACAGTGTCGACTTCGGCCACTGCCCCCTTCGACTTCAACCACTGCCCCCTTCAACCACTGTCCCCTTTGACCATAACCCTTCGCATCGACCACTTCCCCCTTTGACCATGGCCCCATTCAACCACGGCTTCGACTTCGACCACTGCCCCCTTTGAACACTGTCCCCTTGGACCACGGCCCTTCGACATCGACCGTTTCCCCCTTCGACCAAGACTTCGACTTCGACCACGAATCTTCGATTTCGACCACTGCCCCCTTCGACAACTGTCCCCTTCGACCACAGCACCGACTGCAACCACTGCCCACTTCGACTTCGACCACTAACCCTTCAACCATGGCTTCGACCATGGCCCTTTGACGTTGACCACAACCATGACTTTGACCATGGCCCTTTGACGTTGACCACAACCATGGCTTCGACCATGGCCCCCTTTCGACCATGACTTCGACTTCGACCAATGCCTCATTCGACCATTGTCCCCTTCGACCATGGCCCTTTGACAACCATACCCCATCAACATTGACCACTTACCTCTTCGACCATACCCTATCACCCGACTACTAGCACCAGTCTGCTCAGCCCGCCCAATCTGCTCGGCCCTGACTTCGAACATGACTCTTCGACGTCGACCACAACCCCCTTTGACCACAGTGTCGACTTCAACCACGGATTTTCGACTTCGACCTCGACCCCCTTCGACCACGGCCCCCTTCGACCACAGCCCCCTTCGTCTACGGCGTCAACTTCTACCTCAGCTCCCTTTGACTACGGCCCCTACTTCGACCACTGCCCCCTTCAACCACTGTCTCCTTCGACCATGGCCCTTCAACGTCGACCACTTCCCCCTTCGACCACGGCGTTGACTTCGACCACAACCTCGACTTCAACCATGGCCCCAACTTTGACCACGACCACTTTCGACTTCGACCACTGCCCCCTTTGACTTTGACCACTGTCCTCTTCAACCACTGTCCCCTTCGACCATGGCCCTTTGACGTTGATCACTTCCCTCTTCGACCACGATTTCGACTTCGACCACGGATCTCCCCTCTTCGACCACGGCCCCATTCGACCAATGTCCCCTTTGACCGCGGCCCTTCCTCGACCACGACCCTTCGACGTCGACCAATTCCCCCTTCGATCATAGCCCCCTTCAACCACGGCTTCAACTTCAACCACATATCTTTTACTTCAACTATGGATCTTCGAATTGCACCATGGATCTTCAACTTGGACCACTATCCCCTTCGACCACTAGCACCTTCGACCATGACCCTTCGACGTCGACCACTTCCCCCCTTCGACCACCACTTTGACTTCAACTATGGATCTTCGACTTTGGCCACGGCCCCCTTCAGCCACGGCACACTTCGACCATGGCACCGACTTCGACCACAGATTTTGACTTCGGCCACTGCACCCTTCGACCTCTATCCCCTTCGACCACGGCCCTTTGACGTCAACCACTTCCCACTTGGTAATGAGTAGAGTGAAGCGATGTCCCACTATCCGGTCTCCATGGCGATCTTGTTTATGTATGTAGATAGCTCGACGTTGAAATCCCAAACGATGAAGCAGTCGACAAAGACCCATACTCCATCCATCATTGGGTGCATCATCATAAGTGTTCATCTACAATTGTTTGAACGAGAGGTAAGTTAGGAATAAGTTTTTGGAATGATAATACAAAGGTGAGGAAGAATTGAGAGATAAGGATGAGCAAAGATTTGAAAGATAAGGTTTAAGCAAAACTTTTGAAACTACTGATTAATAAAAATAAGTCCTTATGGTCTGACCAATCTATTCTACCTACGGTCACGTCTTGGAGTCATTAAGGCTCTGATACCATCTCTGTCGGAACCCGGAGCAACGACTCCAGGATCCTCTGTGTAAATCGCACTAGTCCAGGATCAGCTAGTGCACACAGTGGACAACAAAGATAAATACCAAGCATAATGACATTTATTTAAAGAGTACGGCCTTATGGCCAGCGTTTACATCAGTGCGCATTGGCAAAAATAACTGCAAAAGAAACTGCGGAAGCGAAGCTGAAAAAGGCGAAGCCCAAGCCTGCCCACAGGCAAACAACTGCAAGACGTGGCCTACTCGTTCTGGTCTTCACCGTAGTCGAAGTCGTCTTCCTCTGTGTGGAGATAGCAACAATGAGTACAAACTTGTACTCCGCAAGTCACACGGAGAAATGCAATATAATGATAAAGACTTGAATGGAAGGCTCATAGGGTTAGTTTGCATAAAACAGCATTTAATGAAATACAGTAAATAGATTGAAATTGCTGAACTTGATACAATAAGTAAAACAGTACTTGTAATTGAAAATATTACCGTCAGTGCAGGCTCCGACCAAACACCAACCTATCCACGGGCATCCCACCCGGACCATCTTTTCCAAAAGATCACGTATGGATTCCATCCATCCACACGCTTTCACTGCGCAACTCTGATGAATTCCATCCATTCACCAGATTTCAATCTCTCACGGATTCCATCCATCCGCAAGGTTTTCGAAAACATTTTTGAAAAACAAAGTCTAATCCATGAAAAACTTTTACTCAGCATACCCATGACCGTGGGCACGGCTATCCAGGATAGATTATACACTCTGCAGAGGTTGTACAGCTTTACCCACAAGACACGATCATCCCATATTGCCACCGGTTTACACACTTCCTTTGGTGTGCGGCGAGGAGTCGTGACAAGGCCTTTACAATGCAAAGCCTTCAACCTGGCCAAGCCAACTCTAAGGTTTCACCCCAGTAAGGAATCCACCAGACCGGGACCCCCTTTTGAGCCAAGTGAGACTTCTCATGGCCTACGCCACGCTCACTTTCATCCTACGAAATGGCTCAGGTTGGGACCCGCAAATTATTCAGCCAGGGCTGTCCCATACCAGCCTTGTGGTAGTACGATAAGGGCTTTGCAACAGTAGCTCACAGACCGGTCCTTAATTGACTCAAGCCCAACCACATACCCCCGTGCACGACAATCAACCACTGCGGCTCCAACCAACAGGGCATGCCTGCACCCACCACTCTAACCAGTTGCCTAAGTCTAAACCAGTTTTACATTTGTTTTCAAAATAGTTCATAAACCTCCTTAACTCACCAAAGTCAAGAGTACATATCATTTTATGTAAACAGGGTCATCATTTTATGTGAAAGATATCCCAAAACAAAATTATACGATTAAGCAGGGCTAAGCATTTGATTAAACTCTCTAGTCAACACTAATGTATTAACTAGAGTTTGAATCTAGGGTGACAAGGTATAAGGGATTCAATAACAATGGAGGAATTAACAAGTAGGCAATAACTAAATTTAAAACTGAATTGAAATACGTTGAATAAACATATGCATGCAATATAATTTGAATCAACATAATTTTATTTTGAAAACTGGGATCAACATGATCAAGGAGTGTGACTTGCCTTGCTCTTCAACCTGGCTTGAATCTTCGTCGAAGAAATTTCCTGAATCGTCGAAGTCTACACGTGAAAATAACCCACCAAATTCAAATAAATTCAAATTAAATTCAAATTGAACTCAAATATTTGAATTGAGGCTAGAAATGGATAGAGGGGAATTTTTGATGAATTTAGGAATTTGAATGGGCCAAATCGGAGTTAGAACGAAGAAGAACGGGCTCCGGGAAGTTTAAAATCAGGGAAAAAGGAAAAACTGGATTTTTAGAATTATTTTTCTAAAGGAAAATCAGAATTATTGCGTCAGCAGAGATTTTCTTTTTGGACGAATTATTTTTCAACGGGAAATTCGGATTAACTGCGCCAGCATGACGTCAGCTCAGGGGGAGTCACGCTGACGTGCGGGCCCCTGGTCCATGGACCAGGTCCAGGGAGGGAGAAAACGGCTGAGGTGGCAGGGGGGAGGCGGGTGGCGCTGACGGGGCTCGGTCAGGGCGAGGTGGCGCTGGCGTGGCGCCATGTCACCGGCCACGTAGGCACAGCGACGCCAACGTGGGAGGCTGGCCGGAGGGCGCACGGGGGAGCGGGCTTCGCCGGCGCTCCGGCGGGCGACGGCCGTCGGCGAGGGGCGGAGGGGGACGAGGGGGTGACGGGGAGCATGGCGGTGGCTGCGTGCTTACCGGAGGCGAACGGCGGTGAGCTGGCGGCGAGCTGAGGCGGCGGCGAGCTCGGGTCTCGCGGTGCGGCGGCGATGGAGTGGCCGGGAGGGGATGGGGAGCAGAGGGGGAGGATGTGCGGGTTGAGGGGCGGCCGGGGGAGGCTTTTATAGGGGGCGGAGGGCAACGGGCCGGCGGGAATCTCTCGCCGGAGATGGCGCGGGGCGGCGGCGTTTACGGCGGAATTAGGGGGGACACGGCGCGGGGATGGCGAGGTGGGTCGGCGTGCGGGGCACGACGCGCGTGGGAGAAGGAAAGGGATCCCGCGGGCGAGGGGCGGCGGAGATGGCGGCGGAGATCGCGCGGCCAGGCGGGATGAAGGAGACGGCGCGAGGAGGGAGAAGGCCCTGACAGGCGGGGCCGGCTGTCGGTGAGAGCAGGAGGCGCGGGCGGCTGACGCGCGGGGCCCGCGGGGCAGAGAGAGGCGGAGGGAGGGAAGAGGGGCGCCGACAGGTGGGGCCGGGATGTAAGAGAGAGAGAGAGGGGGCGGACGGGTGGATGAGAGTGGGGGCGACGTGGCGGGCATCCGGAGGGGGAAGGCGGGATGAGGCGGCGGGGTGACGTGGGCGCAATCCGGCCGTCCACGTGGCGGTCGGAGGGGTGGGCTGGGGATTTCATTTTTGATTTTTGATTTAGGATTTTCAGAAAATCCCAGAAAATTCAATAAGCCTCAGAAAAATACCAAATAACTTCCAAAAATTCCAGGAAAATTCACAGAAGCTCCTGGTGACATTTTGGACTTAATAAAAATATTTCCAACTAATGTTGGTATTTAATTTTCATACTTTAAAATACTTTTTAATTTCAAAAATACATTTTTAAACTCCAGAAAATCCAGGAAACCAAATAAAAGCCAAATAACTCCAAATAATTAATTTGAACTAGGATTTTATATAAAATCAAAATATCATTTTATTTAATAATAATTTTAGGTTTTTCTGAAAATGCTTTTTAAATCCAGCTTTTCAAAAGCAGAAATTCAGAGCAAATCCAAATTTAAACTTTAGGCAACAAAACACTTATTTTAGATTAAATTTTAATTTTAATTGATTTTTATTTATTTCTTTATTTATTTTATTTTAACAAAAACCTGGGCTGTTACAATCTACCCCCCTTAAAAAGAATCTCGTCCCCGAGATTCGCACGAGCTAGCAAAGAAATGGGTTTGGATCTTACCCTGCATGGTTTGTGCCGAGATCTGATTCAGTCGTCCTTTCACGAACTTCTGGGGCCTTTTTCTTCCTGCTTGAAGGTGGTTGGCAGTTGGTGCTCCTGGTGTTCCATTCTTCACTACCTGTTGCTTCTTGGGGCAGTTGTTGGCGTAATGCCCGGTCTCATGACAGTTGAAACAGGTGACTCCGGCTGCAGGGTTGGAGTCCTTTGGGAAGCCAATTGCCAAGGCTTTGTTGTCTTCGGTGTCGGGGAAAGTGTTGGTCTGGACTTGTTCTTCGGCTGAAGAAGACTGAAATCTGTTGGCCTGTGGTGGAGTCCTTCTGAGCCTGGGCAAGCTTCTGGTGTTCAGGTGCTGGGTGTTCATCCGTCTCTTCCGATTCTCCATTTCTTGGTGCTTAGACTCTTGGCGAATCGCCTTGCTGACCAGCTGATGGAAGTCAGTGTAGTCGTTGGAGAGAAGTTGAACCGACAGGTCATCATTGAGTCCTTCAAGGAACCTTTCCTGCTTAGCTTCATCGGTAGCAACGTCTTCTGGCGCGTAACGTGCCAATTGGTTGAACTTCCGTAGATACTCATTCACGGTGCAGCTTCCTTGGCGCAGAGTTCGGAATTCCCTTTTCTTGAGAGTGATGGTGCCGGTTGGAATATGAGCTTTGCGGAAACTCCGCATAAACCCATCCCATGTTATGGCTTGTGCGTTGGCATGAGCAGCGGTGTAGGTGTCCCACCATTCTGACGCTGGTCCGTTCAACTGATGAGAAGCGAATAAGACTTTTTCCCGATCACTGCATTGGATGATGTCCAGCTTTTTGCCTATGACTCTAAGCCAGTCATCTGCATCCATGGGGTCAGCACTGCTGGAGAAGGTCGGGGGACGCAACCTCATAAATTCAGCCAGGCTTGGCTGGGGAGCTTGTGCTGGCACTAGTGGAGCAGGTTGTGCAGGGTTGTTAATGGTCTGCACTAGTAATTGGATAAGCTGATTCTGATTGGCCATCATTTGAGCCCAATCCGGTCCATTGGCAGGAGGTGGTGGAGGGATAGGTGCAGCCTGGTTGCCAGTAGTGTTGTTGTCGTGAACATTGTCGTTGTTGTTGCTCCTTGTGTTAACCATCTGCTGGGTGCTTTAAGAATTAGGAGAGAGGAGACTCAAGGCAAAGGGGGAATAGGGAATATTTTGCACAACCCAAACAAAACTCAACAAAACCCTTTTATTAATTAATAGTTTTGGCTGTCGACAAAAAAGAAAACTGACAGCTCATAACAACGTTTTATTAACTAGCTTAACAACTTATCCTAAAGGGTTAAGGGTCGTCTTGGAGTCATCCTTCGTGGCTGTCGAGGCATAATACGAGCTCCTTCAATGCGGAGACTGAAGAGGTGGCATAGTCGAAGGACTGCTTTACGAGCGGCTTCTTGTCTGGCTCTGTTAAACGAGTATCCATTTCCCTTGAAGCGAAGACGTAGACTTCCTTGTCCAGTTTGCTTGGTAATGAGTAGAGTGAAGCGATGTCCCACTATCCGGTCTCCATGGCGATCTTGTTTATGTATGTAGATAGCTCGACGTTGAAATCCCAAACGATGAAGCAGTCGACAAAGACCCATACTCCATCCATCATTGGGTGCATCATCATAAGTGTTCATCTACAATTGTTTGAACGAGAGGTAAGTTAGGAATAAGTTTTTGGAATGATAATACAAAGGTGAGGAAGAATTGAGAGATAAGGATGAGCAAAGATTTGAAAGATAAGGTTTAAGCAAAACTTTTGAAACTACTGATTAATAAAAATAAGTCCTTATGGTCTGACCAATCTATTCTACCTACGGTCACGTCTTGGAGTCATTAAGGCTCTGATACCATCTCTGTCGGAACCCGGAGCAACGACTCCAGGATCCTCTGTGTAAATCGCACTAGTCCAGGATCAGCTAGTGCACACAGTGGACAACAAAGATAAATACCAAGCATAATGACATTTATTTAAAGAGTACGGCCTTATGGCCAGCGTTTACATCAGTGCGCATTGGCAAAAATAACTGCAAAAGAAACTGCGGAAGCGAAGCTGAAAAAGGCGAAGCCCAAGCCTGCCCACAGGCAAACAACTGCAAGACGTGGCCTACTCGTTCTGGTCTTCACCGTAGTCGAAGTCGTCTTCCTCTGTGTGGAGATAGCAACAATGAGTACAAACTTGTACTCCGCAAGTCACACGGAGAAATGCAATATAATGATAAAGACTTGAATGGAAGGCTCATAGGGTTAGTTTGCATAAAACAGCATTTAATGAAATACAGTAAATAGATTGAAATTGCTGAACTTGATACAATAAGTAAAACAGTACTTGTAATTGAAAATATTACCGTCAGTGCAGGCTCCGACCAAACACCAACCTATCCACGGGCATCCCACCCGGACCATCTTTTCCAAAAGATCACGTATGGATTCCATCCATCCACACGCTTTCACTGCGCAACTCTGATGAATTCCATCCATTCACCAGATTTCAATCTCTCACGGATTCCATCCATCCGCAAGGTTTTCGAAAACATTTTTGAAAAACAAAGTCTAATCCATGAAAAACTTTTACTCAGCATACCCATGACCGTGGGCACGGCTATCCAGGATAGATTATACACTCTGCAGAGGTTGTACAGCTTTACCCACAAGACACGATCATCCCATATTGCCACCGGTTTACACACTTCCTTTGGTGTGCGGCGAGGAGTCGTGACAAGGCCTTTACAATGCAAAGCCTTCAACCTGGCCAAGCCAACTCTAAGGTTTCACCCCAGTAAGGAATCCACCAGACCGGGACCCCCTTTTGAGCCAAGTGAGACTTCTCATGGCCTACGCCACGCTCACTTTCATCCTACGAAATGGCTCAGGTTGGGACCCGCAAATTATTCAGCCAGGGCTGTCCCATACCAGCCTTGTGGTAGTACGATAAGGGCTTTGCAACAGTAGCTCACAGACCGGTCCTTAATTGACTCAAGCCCAACCACATACCCCCGTGCACGACAATCAACCACTGCGGCTCCAACCAACAGGGCATGCCTGCACCCACCACTCTAACCAGTTGCCTAAGTCTAAACCAGTTTTACATTTGTTTTCAAAATAGTTCATAAACCTCCTTAACTCACCAAAGTCAAGAGTACATATCATTTTATGTAAACAGGGTCATCATTTTATGTGAAAGATATCCCAAAACAAAATTATACGATTAAGCAGGGCTAAGCATTTGATTAAACTCTCTAGTCAACACTAATGTATTAACTAGAGTTTGAATCTAGGGTGACAAGGTATAAGGGATTCAATAACAATGGAGGAATTAACAAGTAGGCAATAACTAAATTTAAAACTGAATTGAAATACGTTGAATAAACATATGCATGCAATATAATTTGAATCAACATAATTTTATTTTGAAAACTGGGATCAACATGATCAAGGAGTGTGACTTGCCTTGCTCTTCAACCTGGCTTGAATCTTCGTCGAAGAAATTTCCTGAATCGTCGAAGTCTACACGTGAAAATAACCCACCAAATTCAAATAAATTCAAATTAAATTCAAATTGAACTCAAATATTTGAATTGAGGCTAGAAATGGATAGAGGGGAATTTTTGATGAATTTAGGAATTTGAATGGGCCAAATCGGAGTTAGAACGAAGAAGAACGGGCTCCGGGAAGTTTAAAATCAGGGAAAAAGGAAAAACTGGATTTTTAGAATTATTTTTCTAAAGGAAAATCAGAATTATTGCGTCAGCAGAGATTTTCTTTTTGGACGAATTATTTTTCAACGGGAAATTCGGATTAACTGCGCCAGCATGACGTCAGCTCAGGGGGAGTCACGCTGACGTGCGGGCCCCTGGTCCATGGACCAGGTCCAGGGAGGGAGAAAACGGCTGAGGTGGCAGGGGGGAGGCGGGTGGCGCTGACGGGGCTCGGTCAGGGCGAGGTGGCGCTGGCGTGGCGCCATGTCACCGGCCACGTAGGCACAGCGACGCCAACGTGGGAGGCTGGCCGGAGGGCGCACGGGGGAGCGGGCTTCGCCGGCGCTCCGGCGGGCGACGGCCGTCGGCGAGGGGTGGAGGGGGACGAGGGGGTGACGGGGAGCATGGCGGTGGCTGCGTGCTTACCGGAGGCGAACGGCGGTGAGCTGGCGGCGAGCTGAGGCGGCGGCGAGCTCGGGTCTCGCGGTGCGGCGGCGATGGAGTGGCCGGGAGGGGATGGGGAGCAGAGGGGGAGGATGTGCGGGTTGAGGGGCGGCCGGGGGAGGCTTTTATAGGGGGCGGAGGGCAACGGGCCGGCGGGAATCTCTCGCCGGAGATGGCGCGGGGCGGCGGCGTTTACGGCGGAATTAGGGGGGACACGGCGCGGGGATGGCGAGGTGGGTCGGCGTGCGGGGCACGACGCGCGTGGGAGAAGGAAAGGGATCCCGCGGGCGAGGGGCGGCGGAGATGGCGGCGGAGATCGCGCGGCCAGGCGGGATGAAGGAGACGGCGCGAGGAGGGAGAAGGCCCTGACAGGCGGGGCCGGCTGTCGGTGAGAGCAGGAGGCGCGGGCGGCTGACGCGCGGGGCCCGCGGGGCAGAGAGAGGCGGAGGGAGGGAAGAGGGGCGCCGACAGGTGGGGCCGGGATGTAAGAGAGAGAGAGAGGGGGCGGACGGGTGGATGAGAGTGGGGGCGACGTGGCGGGCATCCGGAGGGGGAAGGCGGGATGAGGCGGCGGGGTGACGTGGGCGCAATCCGGCCGTCCACGTGGCGGTCGGAGGGGTGGGCTGGGGATTTCATTTTTGATTTTTGATTTAGGATTTTCAGAAAATCCCAGAAAATTCAATAAGCCTCAGAAAAATACCAAATAACTTCCAAAAATTCCAGGAAAATTCACAGAAGCTCCTGGTGACATTTTGGACTTAATAAAAATATTTCCAACTAATGTTGGTATTTAATTTTCATACTTTAAAATACTTTTTAATTTCAAAAATACATTTTTAAACTCCAGAAAATCCAGGAAACCAAATAAAAGCCAAATAACTCCAAATAATTAATTTGAACTAGGATTTTATATAAAATCAAAATATCATTTTATTTAATAATAATTTTAGGTTTTTCTGAAAATGCTTTTTAAATCCAGCTTTTCAAAAGCAGAAATTCAGAGCAAATCCAAATTTAAACTTTAGGCAACAAAACACTTATTTTAGATTAAATTTTAATTTTAATTGATTTTTATTTATTTCTTTATTTATTTTATTTTAACAAAAACCTGGGCTGTTACAACCACAACCCCCTTCGACTACGGCGTCGACTTTGACCACGGATCTGCAACTTCGACCTCAGCCCCCTTTGACCACAGCCCTCTTCAACCATGACATCGACTTCAACCATGACCTCAACTTCGACCACAGCCTCGAGAGGCTCACCAGGCGAGCAACCGCTGGGTAGCGGCGACGGGGGGAGAGCCATGTGGGCGGGCACATGAAGAGGAAGACGTCGCCGCGCGGCACCAATCAAGGGCAGCATCAAGGGGTGGGTGTGGCAAGGGGAGGAGAACCGTGGCAACACAACACAGTGGGGGCGGGGAGAGGAGGGAGTAGGGGGCGGCCATCGGATCCAATGACTGTCGTCTACAAGCACCCGTCTCTTAGATCCACTGGCTGCCATCAATAGCTGCCTTCTAGATCCACCGGTTGTTGTCGCTGAGCATGCCTCTCAGATCCACTGGCCAACATCATCGAGCGTCCTTCTCTCAGATCCACCGGTCACTATCGTCGAGTGTTGTGCCACCTCACGGTTCCCACCAGTCTAGCCCGGCGGTCGAAGGGAGAAGGGAGAGGGGAGATGGGGTGGTTGGGGTGGGGAGATGCCCAATGGGCGGCGAGGAGGGAGAGGGGAGATGACATGATGGGTTGTAAGGGAGAGAGCATGGGAGAGAGATCTGGAGAGAATGAGAAAAAAAATAACTGAAGGTGGAAGTGGAGAGGAGGGACAGTTAGCGTGAGAGAGAGGCGATATAGATGGTTATGATTCCTATGTTTAGATCGGACTGCTGAGAAGAGAGGAGGGAGAACGCACCGATGACCACCAACTCAAAATTTTAAGGTGTAGAGATAACAAGGCCAAGATCGTTAGTACCACCCACAAGCCAGCCCCTCCATGCCACCTCCTGTACTCGTGACAAAGGGCCGCCACTACCTCTGGTGCCGGTGGCAGAGGGGAACACTTGTCAAAACCGGAGAATAAAATATTTAGTGAACCAAGTGTACAACAGTTCCTTTTTCCGCCTGTGAAATGGTTTGGCGTGAGTGGCTGCTTGAGTTGTAGCATCAAAGGCAATAACTCCAAGGCAAGCCTAGCACGGGGGAATCATCAAAAGCTGATAGGGGCAAAGGCAGGAATTAGGCGTAAGGGTGGTCGGGAAGGATATCACAAAAGAAATTCAACGTGTGTAAAGAACCACGTGAAAAAGTCTATAATTTTGTTGTCATGAACTATTATTATTTTGGAGAAGTGAAATTTTAAATTTTATAAATTTAGAGATTTTTTGGACAGCTTGCAGAAATGGATAGTGTTAGACCATGTGGAGGTCATGAATATAGTGATGATGAATAATCTACTTTTAGGTTGCATTGAAATTTGTGTTTATGAAAGTTTCAGTCGATCACGGTTGGCGACCGGCTAGCTTCGACCACGATCGGTAGTCGGTAGTCTGATTAGCCTCGTGTTGGGTAGTCCAAATGGCCTTGTGTTCGATAGCCCGAACGGCCTTGTGTTGGGCTGTCCGATCAGTAGACTTCAACCACAGTTAGAAGTTTGAGAGTTTACGAGCATGGCAGGTCGACCATGATAGAATGACCACGGCTGAATGACCACAGCAGAACAACCACAGTGGATTAACCACTGTAGGTCGAGCACAGCAAGACGACCGGGATAGTCGGAGCTATAGCGAACTGGCTGAGCTACAGTGAACCGTTCGGAGCTACAGTGGACCGGTCGATAGTCAATAGCTACATGAACCGGTCAATGGTCATTGTTACAGTAACCAGTCGATAGTCACTAGTTACAGTAATCGGTCGGAGGTCGGAGTTATAGTGCTTGGTCAGTACTCGATAGTCGGTTCTATAGTACCTGGCCGGTACTCGGTAGTCAATATCAGTACTACAATACCTGGTCGGTACTCAATAATCGTTAATCGGTGCTATAGTACCTAGCCGGTACTCAGTAGTCGATGGTTGAAAGCTACAGTGCCTTGTCGGTGATTGGTAGTTATAGATTTTGTGATCGGTATTCATAGACCTCGTGATCTATTGTGGTAGTCGTAGGTTGTGTGATCGGTTGTCCTAGGCCTTATGATCGGTAGTCGTAGGCTTTGCAATCAGTTACCGTAAGCTTCACGATCGGTACTCATAGGCTTCGAGTACTTCAATTCTTGTGATCTTTGAGTAATTCGAGTACTCGTGTCTATTGGGCCAACGGTCTGACTGGCCTATACATGGTGATCAACTATTCTTACTGGATGGTCTGAGGTTGATTTTTAGAAAGTGTAGATACTAAGGTCGTGGATGATTTGGTTCGTGGTTATTGATGGTTAAGGGTGTGTTATGCGTGTGTGGACTGATATCGGTCAAGCTGGAAAGAACTTGTGTCGAGGAAAAGTTCTTTGGTCTTTGCATGTGCATGTTGGGTATGGAAATGGTTATGGTTAGTGATGAGGAGGACAAGGACTAGAAGGGGGAAATCTGAGGTCTAGGCAGTCAAGGATGTCACGAGGTGGTCAGGCTCATGGTGGAGCACGTGGAGATCAAAGGTGGATAATGCGATGGGAGGTGCGATCCTAGAGTCTTCAACACGTGAGGATGATGCGCGGAGAAGCTACGGGAAGTGCGGTCCTGGAGGCTTAGACACATGAAGATGATGTGCGGAGAAACTACGGGAGGTGCGGTCCTGGAGGCTTTGACACATGAGGATGATGCGAGGAGAAGCTATGGGAGTGCAGTCCTAGAGGTTTTGACATGTGAAAATGATGCGTGGAGAAGCTACGGGAGATGTAATCCTGGAGGCTTCAACACTGATGAGTAGGAAGGAGTTATGGAAAGTGTCCATAACTGGAAGGATTAGAGATAATGGAAAACTAGTGTTTTGAAGGGTTTCGGGTCCCTTAATTTTCAGAATCGGTTAGAATTGCGTGTCTAGTATGATGAGGACATGGTTTGAGTCTCTAGAATATAAATAGAGGGGAGAGGTTAAGAAGTTATCTGTGGCTATTGAGGGCTTTGATCACTATTTTTGTGCTAAGGTTTGAGGGGTGTCATGAGGGCACTTTGTACCACAGAACATGATTAAGGAATAAAAGATCAGATCTATTCCAAGAAAACTTAGTCAACACCAATGGCGTGTTTTTTGAGAATCGTCTTCAGTGTGTTCTTGTTCCAAGCACATCGGTGCCTAAGCATTCGAGCGAAGGAAGAATACAAATGATGACTTCACGAACGTGTGCTTTATGGTAAACAGTGAGGAGCTCGATTATGATGATCTCTACAGTAATCCTGATGAGGTAAATCTTCTTATACAGATTTATCTCATATTGTGCTTAGATTGACAAAGTTGCTCAAAAAGTATAAAAAGAAAATTAAAAATCATGACTTTGTTGTTGAGAGCTTAAATTATAAAATTAATAGACTTATAACTTCTATTCCTGATGATGAATCCTATGAGTCCTGTCAAGTTTTATATTCTAAGTTGGAGTCTACTAGAACAATTAGTACATCAAACTTAGTTCAACTTAGTGATATAACTGCTAAACTTGATGAATTAAGATTGGCACATGACTCTTGTGATGAAACGTTAAACGTGCAAATGATGAAATTGAAAAGCTCAAGCCTAGTTCTCTTACATGTTTAGAGACAAGTATTTCAAATGCTCAATCTAAAATTTGCTCTAACTATGAATTGTTAGAAGCTATAATTAATTCATCTTAGGAAATAATTCAATAGATACTTTATCATGAGATATCCTCTTACTCGAACTATCCTAAGCTTAACACTGAAATAAAAGCATTGACTAAATAACTAAATAATTTAGCTGAAAAAGAAAGATTGGCTCAGTCTAGTACTTCTAAGAATCTTGTGATAGAATCTGTTAAGTGAACATCCTGTCCTATATTGGCTAAAGAGACCGACTATCTTAAGGACAGCTTAGAGAGACTTTCTTTTGGGAAGGAAAATCTGAATTTGATTCTAGACAAGTCAAAAACAAGTGTGAAAAATCATGGTCTAGAATTTAATTGTGTTGAGCATGGCAAGAATAATCCTCCTAAGGTAGTTAAGCTTCTTGAGTTTAGAAAAATTAAATTAAAATCTAAATCAAAACAAATTATCTTTAAATATGCTAGTATTGCAAAGAAGTTCTCTACGAAAGTGAGTGCTGTGAAGTCAAAAGATACGACTTCTCATCAAGTTAAATATCAGTGCACTCATTATAGTAGAGAGGGTTATTTGGTTCAATCTTCCTTTCAAAAAGCAAACAAAAGAGAAGAAAGGCAGGTTAAGGAAGCTTACTCGATCTCGAGTGAAGCCTGTGCAAGCTCCTTATTATCGCTTTGCTCCTCTAATCAATCTCTTGCAAGCTCAGAAGTTTTTGCAATAAGATCGATCAGACCAGCTTTTACCCGTGGTCGGACCAGAGTTTTGACTAGTGTTTTCAACTCGATTACACCCATCGGCGGTTAGACCAGCTTTATTGAGGCGGTCAGATCATTTTCAACTAGCATTTTCCATGCAATCAGACCGGTCGGCAGTCAGAACAGCCTTGCTGAAGCTGTTAGACCACCTCGAGGTCGGATCAGCTTTTCAACAGCGATCTAATTTGAATCTAACAGAGACTAATTCTTCACTTAAACCTTTATCATTGATTGCTATTGCTTCTATTCATTGTGTGTCATAGTACTGGATTCCTAAATCTTATTTCACTAACCCCGGTATTTTGAGATCGATGATTTCTGTGATGTAAAACCAGCTAACCGGAGGGAGAACATGCGCATGATTGAGTTCTGGTCTTTTACGTCATTGTTTGATTGGAACACTTGATAGTTCTTCACTCTCTTTGATGGCTTCCAAGAGATTTCACCTTCTGAGAGACCATATGGAAAAGGTGATGTTGTTCTACACTTTATTGAGCCTGATCTTTAGATTACTGATATTCTCACTAAGTCGCTTGATACTTCTCATTTTGTTCATTTGCGGAGTGAGTTGGGGATATGTCATCCAATGGGGATTATTCTAAGGGGGAGCTAGTTGTTTAAAAGTGTTTCAGAATCTTTATTTGTTATACTTGTCAAATAATTCATTAAATCCAAGCTACTAAAATCAAATGATTTGTAGAGTTCTCTTTATCATATTTACTCATATGTTGTGTAGCGTTGAACATGATTGGTTAAAATTAATTTGCTATACATAAACTAAAATATGGCAAGGTAGAATACTTTGACTAGATTGATTATAGATAGTACTTTACGTTGTTCATCTAAAAGGCTTACCTTGATTGTGACTCTTATTTTAAATCTTAGCTATGAGGCTTGTATATTTCTTATTACAATCTTTTATGGACACTCAGTCTGGCAAGTAAGAAAAGGATTAGAGATAATGGAAAACTTGTATTTGGAAGGGTTTTGGGTCCCTTGATTTCTAGAATCAGTTAGGATTACGTGTCCAATTTGATAATAACACAGTTTGAGGCTCTAGCATATAAATATAGGGAAGAGGTTAAGAAGTTAAACATGGCTTTTGATGGCTTTGACGACTGGTTTTGTGCTAGGGTTTGAGGGGTGCCGTGAGGGCACTTTGTAGTCACTGAACATGATTCAGGAATAAAAGATCATATCTATTCCAAGAAAAATTAGTCAGCATTGGTGGCATGTTTTCTGAGCATCGTCTTTAGCACGTTCTTGTTCTGGACACATCGATGCTGAAGCGTTTGAGCAGAGGAATATTACGATCATGTGCAAAGGGGTCGAGTCAGCAATCAAAATCTTCATGAGTGCTAAGAGATTCCAAAAGGTAGGTACAATCATTCGCCCCCCCCCCCCTCTAATTGCCATCAATGATCCTATAGATAGTTTTAGAAAATTTGAGTCATGAGATGACTTGGTGGCCTACGTCAGCGGTTTTAGGATGCATTAGATATGTTATTGCTAATGTGGGTCAAGTTGTGAATAACTTGTGCTCAAAAATGATTTCTTTATCTTTAGATATGCAGGGTCGCCTGGAATCAGCCATGACCAATAGCGAGGATCGAGGCTACACTCGTGGAGGAGCCGAGGTCTAGAAGAATTAAAGATGTTGGGTGAGATGGATGAGCTCAAGCATGGTACAAGGAAGGCGAAAAATATTGAAGAGAAGGTCGAGAGACGGGTTGCACCATGTGGCTTAGTTGGTCCAATGAGGTGTGGTCCGACAAAATCAGAACGGGAGAGACTTGCTGACATGTGGCAAGCTAGTGGTGCACTCACATGTGAATCTCTCTTGTGTCGATTAATTTTCTCTTGATTTGGTTGGTTTTTCCTCCTCTGTCTCTCTCCCCCTTCTTGATCTTGTTGTGCCAAGAATGTGTAACAGATAGAGATAACCTCTGAAAATCAATAGACACGTATCTGGGCACTTACATGGCAAGTTTATGAAGAAACCTGATTTTTGTTTTTTTTTTTTTGCCCCTCCGAGTGATTTCTTGATCTAGCTATTTCTATCTCAATTTATTCGGTGTTCTAGTTTGTTGTGACATGTGGGAATACATCTAAAACCATCTTAGCTATCATTCACATATGAGCAAGTCATATTCACTATTTTTGGTTTTGACCCATTTTGGTGCAACCTTCCTTCAAACGAAAAAAGGTCAAAACTTTGGTAACGATTTTCTTGATTATTGATTGGAATAGGCTCTTAACATCCTAGAAAATGTGCATACCAAATTTTAAGTTATTTGGAGTTTTGGTTGTGAGAGTTAACTCAATTTTAAATTTTGGCCTAGTTTTAATGCAGCAGAGTTTCACAAGCCAAAAGATCCCAATTCTCTCATATTCTTTCTAGATTTTTGGTTGGCATATATTCCTATAGTCACGATCTAGCCTTGGTCTTGGTTGGGATATATTTCTATAGTCATGATCTAACCTTGGTTCAATTTTCAAGTCTTTGGATCTATTGATCAAAAGTTTAATGGATTTTCATTTTGAAATAGTGTTGGATTTGCTGTTCATGGGACAGAAATTATTGTACCATAGCGATTTTTAGAATTTTGGGTTCTTGATGTTCATAGCTTCTCATAGCTACTGGAGTGAAAGGATGGCGGATATTTTGGAAAAATTGAAGCCACCATTCACCTCCCTCTGTTGCCATACCAGTCCTACAAGTCGTATCAAAGCTCGATTAGCTCTTTTTATAGATCTTAACCAGTCTTTGGAGCCATGGCATAAGATAAGTATTCTACCAAGCCACCCATTCTTAGTGGAGTCAATTTCTCTTATTAGAAGGCTCGTATGCATGCCTACATCGAGACTCAAGGACACTCAATTTGGCTTAAGGTCAATAATCCTTATATCGTGTCGACCAATGACGATGTGATCACACCAGATGTAAAGGCAAGTAGTAAATCAAAATTTCTTGATTCAAGGACTTAGTCGATTTGAGTTTAAGCATGTTGATCGCTTGAGGTCTACTCACGAGATCTGAAAGTCCCTCGCCGACTATCATGATGGCTCTACCGCAATCAAGGAAGTGAGACAAAATCAACCAAAGAAAAAGTACTCAAAGATAGAGCAAAGGTCCTGTTAATCTTTGAATGGGTTATGGGGAAGGTTTTCTAAGATCGTCCATGATATTGGTCTTGTGTTTTCCGAGTCCAAGAATGCATGCTATCTCTTGGGTGCACTTGATGTGAGAGTTGGGAATGAGGATCACTTCCATCAATGACAACACTATCATGAGTAATCTTATCATAGATAACCTCCACTCGAGATTGAAGATGCATAAGATTGACTTCATCTCATGTCTCCCCAAGATAGAGTCGATGGCACTAGTAGTTGACCCTTCTTGGAGTAGCTCTTCTAATTCCTTGGATTTTGGATTATCTGGATTTTCCTTGTCCGCCTTTCACTCCTTGAGCGATGAGCAGCTAGAGAAGCTATCTAAGGATGATTTAGCCTTTCTATACATAAAATTCACAAGAGTCTACAACAAAGTGAGGAATAAGAGAAGAGGTGGCCCTGTCACTTGCTTTGAGTGTGGTGAGCTAAACCATATTTGGGTTAAGTGTTCCAAGCTGAAGGGTAAGTAGGTGAAAGACTTCCCGATGCGTTCTCAAGCTCGAGACGCAAAGGCTAAGAAGCCCAATTACCAGAAGTTCGTCAACCATGCCCTTGTCACTTTTGAGAACGTTGACATGAGTGATGTAGACTCGGGGATGGAGGACGATGAGGACGAATCCCATGGTAAGAAGAAGGTCTAGAACTTCACCAGTATTTGCTTCATGGCCAAGGGCAACACTGACGATGATAAGCCCTACAGTGATCCCAACGAGGTATGCCCCTCCTTCAAAACAATGAAACATGTTCTTGTTGTCACCGAACAAAAACTAAAAAGACAAGCTAAAATAATTAGAAATTAGGATATTATGATTGATAACTTGAACGTAGGAGTTGTTAGGCTCAAATCAATTAATCCTAATGATAATTATGAATCTTACTTGTGTTTGCATGATAAATTGCCAAATATAAAATCTGGTCATTCCTCTATTATTGGTCAACTCAAAATACTCTAGGGGTGTGTTTGGTTCGTGGATGAAGGTTGCATCGTATATCCTGGATGAGTGGATGCAGGCTGAGTGGAATCGTATTTCAGAAAAAGAAGATGTTTGGTGAGGCTGCATGAGCGGATACAAAAAAACTGAGATGCTGTTTGGTTGCCTGTATGAGCGGATGCAGTCTACCAAACCTGAGAGGCTGACACGTGGGACCGCATAAGATACACTGCATCCACTCATCCAGGATGGCTAGTGAAGCTCATTTTGAGCATATCCACCCATCCAGGATGAGGGCGTATTTTTGCATCCGCTCATACAGGCTGTATCCGCTCATACAGGCAACCAAACAGGCTCTTTCTCAGATTATACGGATCCACCCATCCAGGACGAAGGAGATACAGGCAACCAAACACACCCTAGATGGACTAGAATATCTCAAATCTAGTCATGATCATGTTTGCTTCGATGCTATTGCTTTATATATAATTCATGTAGATGCTATCGCTTCATCTTGCTTAAATTGTGCCTTGCTTGAATTAAAATTGAATAATGCTACTAAAAATTGCATAAATTTAATCTTGACCATACTTGCTCTCATTGTGAGGATAGTAAAATTAAATTGAAGGAAAGGACTGAAATAGTTCTTCATTCTATGACTGCTTCTTTTGAAAACTGCTATAAGCTCACAATCAAGAATGATGCTCTTAATAAGACACCAGAGGGAAAATCTAAAATTGAAAAATCCATGCCCATAACTACATCTAAAAAATTATTAATTCTATTTCTTGTGCATTTTGTACAAAACTTGGGGCTGATTTAGATAAGATACATGAGGCTTTTAGGTCACATATACGGAACAGTTGGCTAGAGTTAGAAATTCTCCATGTGTGTTTTGTGAGGATTTAAATCTTAAGGTAGCTACCTATAAAGAGAGATATGTTAGGGCTACCAAGAAAAATGAGTGTGCCATGTGTGAGAATCTAACTCAAGAAAATGACTACTTCAAAAAGGCCTTTGAGAGATTTTTTTAGTAGAAAGAAGAATCTCAACATAATCTTTGACCAATCTAAGGTGAGTGTGAAGAAGAGAGGCTTAAGCTTTGATTCCCTAAAGCATTCTAAGAACCGTCCATCTAGAGCATTCTAAGGACCTAGCGACAAAGAGTATGATTCTTGGGTGCAATAGTTAGGGTGACCTCTACCCATTCTATTTACCTTCCTCTCCGTCCCACACCCTTGTGTCCTCCTTGGATGCCACCACCCTCTAACATCATCGCCTTGGTCATCCTAGACATTGTGCGCAACATCATCTCATCCAGTCTTCAACTATTTCTTGTAATCACTAAATAAATGACAACACCCTATGTCACGCTTGTCAATTAGGTCAGCATGTGCGGTTGCTGTTGTAGGGGTGGCCCCCACCTAAGCCCAGCAGGCCTGTTAGAGGAATGTAAGGCCCAAAACGGGACATCTGTAATGACATGAGTACCCCTGAGGGGAATACTCATATGTAAGGGTATAATTGTAAAAGCACTCCCCATGTGGATGTATATATACAACACAGGCCATGGGGAGAAACCCTAGGCCATTACTCACCTAACTACCCACTACCATACTCTCTCTCTCTCTCTGTTTGGTCTGTAACCACAACAGTTGGCGCCGTCCGTGGGGCCGACAAGAGCAAGCCTCCAGATCCGAAGGAGGATGGCACCAAAGAAAGCTTCACCATCGGCGACGAAGAAGAAGAAGGCGGAAGCGGCGAAATCTCGCGTCAATACCAGGGCTTCGGCTTTAGCAGCTGCAGGTACGGGTGGTGGTGCAGGTGTGACGACTGTGAGCACCGGCGTTCACGACGCGACGCCCAACCCCGCCACCGCCACGACGAACAATCCTGCCACCAGCGACACAACGCCCGACCCCGCCACTGTCGCCGCGCCACCAGACCCCGCCACCGCCGCCCCGACGACCAACCCCGGCGGTGGCAACGCAGGCGCGTCCACTTTCCCACCTGGCATAGGAGCGGTGAGCGGTCCCGGCGACAACGCGGGCTTCGTCACCGGCTCCAGGGTCCTCCACGACAGCGCTGCGGGCAGCCGAGGCGCGCAGGCCGTGGTCGCCGCCGTCCCGGTCGCGCCACCGAGCGTACCAACGACCCCAACCACATCCACGGTGGAGACCGCCCTGCTGGCGGCCCTCAACGCGTTCCAGCGGGAGCTGTCAGACCTCCGCGGGGCCGTGCGAGACATACAAGAGGCTCGGAGCTAGCACGCCCCGCCGGTGGTTGCGTCCGAACCCACTCCGGAGAGGGCGGATAGCCGCGACGCTCTTACATCCAGTCGCGTCCCTTTACGGCGCATAGACCCGGAGTCCCCGCTCTCCGCGGGCCTGCAGCAGGCGGCCTGGCCTGAGGACTTCAAGTTCCCGAGCGTCATCGAGGCGTACAAGGGTGACACCGACCCGCGAGAATTTGTGCGCGTGTATGAGACCACTATCGAAGCCGCTGGCGGAGACGATACCACGAAGGCAAAAGGACTCCCCCTCGCGTTACAAGGGGTGGCGCTGTCTTGGTTCTTCACCATCGAGCCACAGTCCATCTACGCGTGGGAACAGATCCACGATCGACTCTACAACAATTTCCAGGGAAACTACGTCGATCGTATCGATGCGGACCAGCTCTTCGCAGTCAAGCAAAAACCTGAGGAGAGGCTTCGGAATTACTTTAAATGCTTCGCAAAAGTACATTGCCAGGTCAAGGACGTCAACGAAACAATCGTCATCAACGCAGCAATACAAGGTCTCCGCCCGGGACCGATGGCCGAGTACAACGCGCGCAAGCCCATTAAGACGGTCGTGAAGCTCTTTGACAAGATGGAAGAGTACGCTAGAGTGGAAGAGGACGCGCGGCGGCGACACGGCGAGGACTCCGACACCAACCAGGCGGAGGGCTCGGCAAAGAACGAGGGCTCGCTGAAGCAGGATTCCTCGAAAGGCAAACGCAAGCAGGAGCAGTCGAAGGGCGCCTCCGAACGCAGAGATGCCCAGCACAAAGACTCGTCAGGGGACAGGCCCAAGCGCGACCAACGCAAGTCTAGGAAACCTCGTTACGTCTTTGACATCGAGGGCGGCTCTGAAGATAGCGCCTCGGCAGGACGCGGAGGCAGAGGGCGCCGTGGCCGGGGACGGGGGCGTGGGCGGGGCCGCGACGATAGAACCCGTGAAGAGTACAACGACCAGCACCACGGGTAGTGGTGCGAAGTCCACGGCCGGGGAAACCATGACACGCGTGCTTGCGCCACTATCGCAGTGCTCCGGCAGACCGTCGCCAGGGACAAAAACTCGAAGGCACGTGCGCCTGTCGTGGCCCACGTCCAACACCCCCAAGACCAAGGAATGCAGCCCCAGGAAGGCCTCCTGCGAAGTCAGGCCCATATGCAGCAACCTCGGGAGGGCCTCCTGCAGTTGCAAGCCCTGGAAGGAGCCCAGCGCAGGGTCATAAACGTCATTTTCGGAGGCTCCTCGTTGGAGTTCGCCTCGGCGCGACAACAGAAGGCCTACGCGAGGAGGCTACATCACGTCGCCGCATACCCAGCGCAGGCGCCGCCGGAGTGGGCACAACACGAAATCACATTCACGTCCGCTGATGCGCAAGGCGTGGAGTTCCCCCACCAAGATCCCCTGGTCGTCCGGGTCCTCGTAGCAGGATGCGAGGTCAAGCACGTCCTGGTCGATGAAGGAAGCTCCGCGAACATCCTATTCGCCGCGGCCTTCGACCAGATGGGGATCCCTCGGAGTCGGTTGGGCCCTTCAGGCATCCCGTTGCAAGGCTTTGGAGGGCAACCTTTGCGGGCTTTGGGCCAGATATGCCTCCAATCTCCTTCGGCCAAAACGACAACGTGAGGAGTGAGGACGCCATCTTCGACGTTGTCGACATTGCATACCCCTACAACGCCATATTGGGGCGGCCGCTCCTAAACTCTCTCGGGGCAGTTCCGCACCACGGCTTCCTATGTATGAAGCTTACCGGACCGCGGGCCATCATCATCATCCATGGCGACCAGGACATGGCTCGGCGCATAGAGCTTGGCGCCAGGGGTCCAGGCCGCGAGGCTCGCCAAGGCACCTAGGCCGGGCGGGCAGAGGCGGACACCCCGGGCGACCTCGGAGAGCGTCCCGCACTCCCCGCGCGCAAGTTGTCCCAGCAGCAGAGGCTCGTTAGCGCCCACCCCCGTCCTTAAGCGGTCAGTGGTCGATATCCCCCCCTTCTTTGTAACCACTCACGCGCGCAAATGGGAATTTAATAAAGTTCACCGTTTGCACAAATTTTCTTGTTTCCCGAAACAAAGACACGCGTTCACGCGCGCACTCTCTGTGAGAAACACGGGCATGAGTATAAACAAAGACACGCATTCGCGTGCGCACTCTTCGTAAAAAACACGGGCATGAGTATAAACAAAGACACGCGTTCGCGCGCGCACTCTCTGTGAGAAACACGGGCATGAGTATAAACAAAGACACGCGTTCGCGCGCGCACTCTCTGTGAGAAACACGGGCATGAGTATAAACAAAGACACGCGTTCGCGCACGCACTCTCTGTGAGAAACACGGGCATGAGTATAAACAAAGACACGCGTTCGCGCGCGCACTCTCTGTGAGAAACACGGGCATGAGTATAAACAAAGACATGCGTTCGCGCGCGCACTCTCTGTAACAACACGGGCATGAGTATAAACAAAGACACGCGTCCACACGCACTCTCTGTGAAAAACACGGGCATGAGTGTAAACAAAGACGCGTGGGGGACGCCTCCGCGCGCACTCCACGGAGTATAAATAAGACGTAGCGTCGAGGTCCGCCTCCGCACGCAACAAGACGCGGATGTTGTCCCTGCGCACTCTACTGAGCATAAACAAGACGCGGATACTCCCGCGCACGCATGGGGTTATCCCCATGTGTACTCTGCTGAGTATGAACAAGGCGTTGTTGATTGTCCCACGCACTCCACGGGGTCTAAACAAGACGTGGGTGTTCTCGCGCACGCATGGGCTATCTCTATACGCACTCCACGGCTTATAACCAAGGCGCGAAGGCTCCCCCACATGCGTAGGTACTCTTCACGCGTGCCTCATGGAGCATGAACGGCGCGTGGTCTAGGATTTCTATGTCGTACGTCCCGATGAGATGCACTAGAGGCTGGCTTCCGCGGAGCGCTCGCGTCTACCTCGACTAAGGCGCCAGCTCCGCTGCCACCACTTCGAAGGGTAGGGGACGGAGCGCTCGCGCGTTTACCTCGACTAAGGCGCCAGCTCCGCTGCCACCACTTCAAAGGGTAGGGGACGGAGCGCTCGCGCATCTACCTCGACTAAGGCGCTAGCTCCGCTGCCACCACTTCGAAGGGTAGGGGACGGAGCGCTCGCATGTCTACCTCGACTAAGGCGCCAGCTCCGCTGCCACCACTTCGAAGGGTAGAAGACGGAGCGCTCGCGCGTCTATCTCCACTAAGGCGCCAGCTCCGCTGCCACCACTTCGAAGGGTAGGGGACGAAGCGCTCGTGTGTCTACCTCGACTAAGGCGCCAGCTCTGCTGTCACCACTTCGAAGGGTAGGGGACGGAGTGCTCACGTGTCTATTTCGACTAAGGCACTAGCTCCGCTGCCACCACTTCGAAGGGTAGGGGACGGAGCGCTCGCGCGTCTACCTAGATTAAGGCGCCAGCTCCGCTGCCACCACTTCGAAGGGTAGGGGACGGAGCGCTCGCGCGTCTACCTTGACTAAGGTGCCAGCTCCGCTACCACCACTTCGAAGGGTAGGCGACAGAGCGCTCGTGTGTCTACCTCGTCTAGGGCACCAGCTCCGCTGCCACCACTTCGAAGGGTAGGGGACGGAGCGCTCGTGCGTCTACCTCGATTAAGGCACCAGCTCCGCTGCCACCACTTCGAAGAATAGGGGACGGAGCGCTCACGCGTCTACCTCGACTAAGGCGCCAGCTCCGCTGCCACCACTTCGAAGGGTAGGGGACGGAGCGCTCGTGTGTCTACCTCGTCTAGGGCGCCAGCTCCGCTGACACCACTTCGAAGGGGTAGAGCGTGTCTACCTCGACTAAGGCACCAGCTCTGCTGACCCCACTTTGAAGGGGTAAGGGACGGAGCGCTTGTGCAGTTACTTCAACTACGCGTTCGTCTCGACCACCCTACCCTCCCGAGGCGCAAATCATCGTGTACGGGCGAATGCAGTAACCCTCCAAGTTCACCATGGGACAGCATAGCCAGAGGGGCGGAGACGCGCTTCGCAAGTTCCAACCAAGATTATTCTTTGCACTCGTCAAGAACGTTTACAAAGGCGAATTACAAAGGCGTACAAACACCTCCGGCGCACGAGGTCGCTACTCGACAGACTCATCCTTAACGCATGTCCGTGCCAAGGCTCCGCTCGAAGACGCGGGGTAGAGGAACTTCAGTGCTCGACGCGGAGTCCCACAAGCTCCCAACACCGGTCGCCACGGTGAACCCTCGCGAAGTCCGCCGAAGGGGGGGACCGCAGGCGTGGCCGCTTCGCCTGAGGAGAAGGCCCCACCTCGGTAACCGCTACAAAAGGAGCCTCTGCGGCAACAATATTCGCCGAAGGGGTCTCTGCAGCTACAACGTCGGCGGCCGGGGACTTCGTCCTCACGACCTCCATGGGGGGTACCTCCGCCTCGGTTGCCACTGTTGGTGAAGACCGCGCTCCGCATACTCCCGTGGAGAGCAGCCCCACCACGGCCGTGGCTGCGGACGAGGACTTCGCGCCGGTGCCACCGGCCAACACCAGCTCTGCCTCGATGACTGTCGCGGGCGACGAAACCTCCCTCTCCTGGTAACACGCGGCCCTCCTCCAAGTCTGAGTCGGCGTGCTTCGCCAAATCCGAATCCGGGCTCGCCGCACCGGTAGGAACAGCGGCAACCGCCGCACAGGGCGTGGTCGCGGCGGTCTGGGTCCTCTTGCGGGATGACACTTTCGTCCTTGGGGCACCGTCATCCGGGTGTTGCGGGCCCGGTGGGGTGCGACCCGGCGCGGGAAGCCCTAAGGCCTCGCACACGCGGTTTAGCCGCCCCAATCCTGCCTCCGCAGTCACAGCTGTGCGTTGCTCATGCTCTCTAGCGGTGTATGGCCCAAGGAACACGCGCGCTGCACGCTCCGCGTCTTCCAGGCGAGTTTCTGCGCAGGGCAAAAAGCACGATTACACACGATGCAATACGCACGGAGGGGAAGGCACGGTCGAGGCTTACAAAGACCAGTCGGCACGGGCAGCGAGCAAATGGACGGTTGAACGTTGTCATCCCGACGTTTCCCGGCCGTGAAGCGCCAATCGCGGGCGAGCGGGGTTGCACCGTACATTATGTACTCCTCGGCGAGGTCGCGCATATTGAAGCAGACGGTGACCCCCACAAGTCTTCGCGCCCTTCGCCTATCTTCCTGGTCAAGTGTTAGGACGGGTGTGGTCTTGAACGCAATCGGCCGTCCCGTGCACTCAAGGCCGCTACCACTCGCCACACGGTGATAGAACCACTGCCTCGTCCAGTTGGACTCCCATTTCCCTCGTGTCGAGTTCGCGGGGAAGAGCCTTCCGCACGACACCCGCAGAACGAAGTTGACGCTGCCAAACTTTGACAGCGTCCCGTCCTTCCGCTCCTTCGGTTGGCACCGGGCTTCGTGCAAATATGCGAACAATGAGGCGCTGGGCCAACACGCTTCTGAGCGCAGGGCCCAGCTATACACGGCAAGGCGAGCCACCGCGTTCGGAGTCAGTTGTGACAACTCCAGCTTGAAGGTCTGCAGCACATCCCCAACAATCGCTGCGGACGGGATGCGAAGTCCGGCTTCGAAGTAGGCGACGAAGACGATCGCCTCCGACTTCTCAGGGCGCGGCTCCGTCTCATCATCGGCGGGCAGCCGCACCGCTTGGTGGTCCGATAGCCTCCCCTCGGGCAACAGTGACCGGATCGTGTCCTCCGTCACGAGCGTGCAGCCCAAATCGCCGGAGTACGGACCTTCCCTCTTCTTCGCCGCCCACCACTTGTCTGCCGCCGCCGGATCGTGCTCCTCGAGCGCGTATTTCACCTCAAGCAGCGAGGATCGCCGGCGGATGGTGGAGCCGCCCACCTGAGCACGCTCGTCGCAAGTCGCCATTGGCATCCACGGGGAACTCGACAGCAAAAAGGAGCGCAGGAACAGGACGAGCAAATGTAGGAGGCGGCGTGAACAACCAAAAAGTGTATGGAGGAGGCGCAGGCACAGTACCACGGGGGGTATTTAAAGACCCCTCGCCTTCTACCATCGGTAAGCGCAAACGGCGAATGACAACCGCTCACCTCCCCACATGTGAAGCCGAAGCGTCGCGAGGGCACACGTAGCCCACATATGACCGTGGTCGTACAGTGTCCTGTCACCGCACGATGTGCCACTAGCGTCCCACCGCGTGTCGATCAGCACAGGGAATAAAGGTAGGTTGTACGACCCGACATAGCTTCTGGCGCGCGTTGGTGTGGTTCTTCGGACCCTTCAACCGCAATAGTCCAAACGGGGTCTTTGCCCCCCCCCCCCCCCCGACTTTGGCCACACCTGTGCGAAGGGACACCGCTGCGCAGGCGTCGGAAGCCGCTCCGACCAAGACATGCCACCCCGCCACATGATCGCGCCCGCGGGAATAAGGACAGCAGCGCACTACTGGACCGCCTGGGGCGGAGTTTGGGGTGTGAGGTATCCCCCACTCTGGCTGCGATTCCAGCTCCGCCTCAGCCCCTCAAACCAATTTGGGCTCCGGCCTTGGTGTCGACCTCGGCTTCGACCTTACGCCCGGGAGGCAACCTCGCCCCTGATGCCATAGGGCAAGGGGGACTTCGCCACCCTGTGCGGGGGACAACCGCAGATCTGTGTGACAAAGGCAACCGAAGGCCAGCAAAAAGCACAACCGCTAGCAGCCGGGGACGCGCGTTGGAAGGTGGGCAGCCAGCGCGCGGCGCGCCTATAGCACCGCGCCACGTACCCCGCCCCTCTAGGGAAGGGGCAAACGGCTGCGGTCGTGTGACCGCAGACAGCCCGTGACATGCCAATCATGGCCCGCCACGTGTGCACCCCGAGTGGACAAGCACGTACGACTACAGCAGCCTGTTTCTGCCAGCCCAGGGGTCGGTGCGATTCCCAGAGCCATTAAGGCGCACTACCGCGGGGTCGCATTCACCTCGCGCCCAGGGAACACCGTTGGCGTCACGTCGACTTCCGTTCCAACTTCGGCTCCGCCACCCAACGAACTCACGGCAGAGCATACCCCACCAACGCGGCCACGGTTCCGACCTCGACTTCGACCTTCGCGACAGGGCGAACACTACACTTTGACGAACGTTGAAAAAGTTCACAGGCCGCAGGGACGGAGGGGGCCAAAGGGCTCGGCAACATGGCTTCGGCCCGTGAAGCCCTTCACCATGAGAGGCTCCTGTTGTAGGGTGGCCCCCACCTAAGCCCAGCAGGCCTGTTAGAGGAATGTAAGGCCCAAAACGGGACATGTGTAATGACATGAGTACCCCTAAGGGGAATACTCATATGTAAGGGTATAATTGTAAAAGCACTCCCCATGTGGATGTATATATACAACACAGGCCATGGGGAGAAACCCTAGGCCATTACTCACCTAACTCCCCACTACCATACTCTCTCTCTCTCTCTCTTTGCTTGGTCTGTAACCACAACAGTTGCCTTTATCTAGTTCGTCCAGTCACACTTCACGCTCGTTTGAACTTATTCATTATGATCTTTAGACCTTTCCAATAGAAAGTGTTTTGGGATATAAATATTATCTTGTCATTTTAGATGATTTCTCTCACTTTCTTTCCTC
This sequence comes from Dendrocalamus latiflorus, assembly GCA_017311315.1. Taxonomy (NCBI): domain Eukaryota; kingdom Viridiplantae; phylum Streptophyta; class Magnoliopsida; order Poales; family Poaceae; genus Dendrocalamus; species Dendrocalamus latiflorus. The sequence goes on along the minus strand of CM029639.1, from coordinate 24,700,031 downwards.
TTCGTTCCAAGCCGAACACATTACACCTCCTTGTCAAACTTTTGTGCGTATGTCACTACACAATTTGCTCTCACATTACAATCCATCTAGTGTGACAACAGACATGAGTTCGACAATTCCATGGTTCGTACTCTCTGTGCTGCACATGGAATTTTCCTTTGTTTTTTCTTTCCCTACACTTCACAGTAAAATGGCAAGGCTGAACGCATCATACGTACGATCAATGAAATTATGCACACATTACTTTTTCAAGCTAGCCTACCACCTTGGTATTGGGCCGAAGCACTCAATACCGCCACACACCTTTTAAACAAACTTCCCACTAAAACTCTCAATTTCTCAACCCCTCATTTCTTTTTCTATGGCACGCATCCATCTTACACACACTTGTGTGTTTTCGGCTACTTGTGTTATTCTAACACCGTGGCCTCTATGCCACACAAACTCTCTCCTCGCTCAACTATCTTTCCACCCATCACAGTATTCTTTATCACCATGTTACCTTTGACGAGACCACTTTCCCTTTGCCTTCGAATCAGCATCTTCTCCATCATTGGAAACTTATAATTTCCTTGATCTATTTGGTGATTCTCCCATTCTCAATTCCTTGCCATAAACTCCTGTAGGATTATATTTCAAGTGGATATTACAAATGTCATAACTTCAAGGACATGCTTGACATAAAGCAAACCCTATCACTATTACAAAAAGGGTCATCACGGACGATTCAAAACTGTCATCACAGATGATTTTTTGAACCGTCTGGATTTATGTGTCAGTGATAATCAGAGGTTATCACAGATGGTTTATAAACTGTCTGTGATAAATACATCACAAATGATTTATACTAGAACCATCTGTGAAGAACACTATCATAGACGGTTCTAGCTACCAACTGACTGTGATGTGAGTATCACAGATGGTTAGTACATAAAACCATTTGTGATACTTCCACATCACAGACGGTTTCTGGTTCGAGCTGTCTATGACAATTCTTCATAAACGATTTATACCATAAAACCGTCTATGATAGTCCATTCTATATCTAAAGTTTTTTCTATTTTTCAGCTAGCCTCAGGAAATGTTAACTATATCATTTGAAAATATGCAAATATAGCAACAAATACAGCAACACATTTTATTTCCATTAAGATTAGAATCCACCATTACAACATCACAAGATATCGAGTAGGTTACCCATAGAACTGCATACACAAGAGGACATTTACAATTTTACAAAGATAAGCTTCATAACTATAAATTTAGAAAAATGCTTACACTACAAGAAACTTCAGGCTAATGCAAGCTAGACTTACACATCCTTCATTAAACTACAATCTAAAACAAGTAGTGTGGGAAAATTTTGAAGTAGCAGAAATAGAAAGGTTATGAACACCATTTTTAGCTTCTATGACAAAATCAACAGCTTCTACACTGACGACTTAGAATAGTGCAGATTTGTCACTGCATTCTTCCTTTCCATCTTGCTTCAAGCAAAATTTCATTTGCCCTTACCAAACCCCTTCCCGCCTTGCCACACACAAACGAGTTGGAGTAATACTGGTGATATTGATTCTTCGAGTAGGAAGAGGGGGTTAATAAGGGGCGAGAGGTGGGGAGGAGAACAGTGCCTGTCGTTTGATGCAGAGAGAATGGACGGGTGAGATCGGGATCCTGGGGGATATGCCGCGGATCGGTGATGTAGCGGGACATTACAAACGGTTCGGATTACAAACCGTCTATGATAGAGACATCACAGATGGTTCATAACTAAAACCGTCTATGATAATAGGAGATATCACTATTGATTCATAACAAAAACAGTCTGTGGTAATGGCATCACAAAGACAATATATCAGTACAATATAAATAGCTAGTCTCAAAAGATAAAATAGCAAAATTTTATATGGCATATATATACTCATTTGAAAGGTTTTGACGAGATCTACAACTTTAAAGTTGAGGCAAAACCCAAATTCCGAAGGAAAGATAAAAAAATTTAGCATAAACAGAAACTAAAAACTTAAAACACAAATTTAGGGATAAAGATGGCCGATTTTGAGGGCCTTAGAGGGTGACTGGCACAAACAAGTCATTTGTTTTTTAATCAGGCTCGTCATTAGCTTTCCAACGAGTACAAAAACGTCAAAAATGGACACCATATGCAAAAGTTATGCCCATTTTACTAAAAGTGTCTCAAAACTGAATCCTACTCGGACTCAAGCGGGAGATTATGAAATTTTGGGAGATTATGGGGCGGGAAACATATCATAAACGGTTTTTAATACAAACCATCTGTGATAACTTCATTATCATAGATGGTTTTTAATACAAATCATCTATGAAATATCACAAAGGGTTTAAATAAAAAACCATCCATGATGTCTACCATTATCACAGACAGTTCTTATCAAGATCCATCTGTGATAATTCATAGACGATCCTTGATAAGAACCATTTGTGATGTCTTGTATTATCGCATACGGTTTGTATAAATAACTGCCTGTGAAAATACCATAGACGATTATTCGTATAAACCGTTTGTGATACTTACAGTACAGACGGTTCCTAGAATCCGTCTATGATGTAAGCGTCCAGTTTAGCCTCTTTTGTAGTAATGTATTCATGCTAATGTTTGGACAAATGCTATGATTCCAGTTTATGAATAGTAGTAACATTCATGTAGCATTTTATTTTTCAAGTTGTATTATCTATGCATGTCAAATATTCCATTTTTACTTACCTTTTATTAGCAAAGGAATCCCAAATGAATTACCACATGGCAGTTTATTAAATTGGATCACCTATAAAAAATATAGCATCACACTCATGTACATATCAACCATTCATACATGCCATGGCACTCACATAAGTATGGAAATGCATTAGAAATCAATGTAGTGGACACGAACATGATGCACACCTTGAGCTTGGCCAATTGGCAAAAGTGAAACTTGGGTTTCTTTGTTTCATAGTATTATTCCCAATTAACTCTTCCAAACAACAATAGTATTCTCAAGTGAGAAGCTACAATAGAAATAGAGAAGGATGGCAAATGTATTAGTATTGGCTGCATATCCTAAACGCATACAGTGGGCTATACATATTACCGCATGATAGGGAGCTAAGAAGGAGGCAATGACGATGGGGAGTCAGAAGGAGGAGCCACGCGATGAGGATCCAAGGAGGAGGCGCAGTGACAGGGAACTAGGAAGAGGAGCCACGCGACGAGGAGCAGAGGAGGAGGCAACGACAACAAGGATCCGAGCAAGAGGCGGCAGCGCTAGAGGTGGAGAAGGGGGAGCAGAGAAGGCGCACGACTGTGTTGGAAAACCTAATTGTGCACAGGAGTATAGTGAATTAGGTTTTCGCCCCTATATATATAATAGATATATTATCGTAGATGGTTTTTAAAAATAACCGTCTGTGATATGTTAGTCATCATAGATAATTTTAAAAAAACCATCTGTGATGTATCACTAATGGCTTTTCACAAAAAAAAAACTATTTGTGATATTCCATACATCACATACAGTTTTTATTACAAACCATTGTAATGTATTACAGATGATTTATATAAAAAACTGCCCATGATAAGTATGTCATCACAGACAGTTCTTACCATCGGTTGCAATATAGATGGTCACGCTAGTCGAACCATCTGAGATAACTACACTGCAGCTTATCACTAACAGATTATGTAGAACCGTCTGTGATGAGGCGTTCAGTATGACCTTCTTTGTAGTAATGTGTATTGTCGCCAGCTCACCAGCTTTGTTGATCCCACCTACCCTGACGTAGTGTGTCGCTTGAACCGCTCCCTCTATGGTCTCAAGCAAGCCCTGCGCATGTGTTATCAGCATTTCGCTTCTCATATTTCCTCCCTTGGCTTCTCTCCCTCCAAATCCAACATGTCGCTAAATCCTCCATAGCTTGTTCGGTTCAACCTACCTTCTTCTATATGTTGATGATATCACTCATGGAATCATGTCTTAACCGCATCATCACCACTCTTCAGTCTGAATTCGCCATGACCAACCTTGGAGAACTCCACTATTTCCTTGGCATTGGTGTCACTCATACTTGGTCCCACTTGTTTCTCTCCCAATCCAAATATGCTGCCAAGCTTTTGGATCGTGCTAGGATGTCTTCTTGCAAGCCTTCCTCTACTCCTATTAACACTTCTCCCAAACTTCCCTCTGCTACCAGCGCTGCTATAGATGATCCTACATCTTATTGTAGCCTAGCCGGTGCTCTCCAGTATCTCACTTTAACACGTCCACATATCACGCACACCGAGTAACAAATATGTCTTCATATGCTAGACCCGCGTGAGTCACCTCAATCTGGTGAAACATGTGTTGAGGTACATCAAGGGCACCATTGATTTTGGGCTCCAGTTTTCTTCCACCGTGCCCGATTCCCTTGTTTCGTACACCGATGTAGATTAGGTTGGCTATCTCAACACATGTCGCTCCATCCCTAGCTATTGTCTCTTCCTTAATGAGAACCTTGTGTCTTGTCGTCCAAACGACAATACACTATCTCTCGTTGTAGTGCCAAGGCTGAGTACCGCATTGTGGCTAATGCCATCGCCAAAGCCAATTGGGTACATCAACTCCAATAAGAACTCCAGTGACCTCTCCGCCAAGCTACCATTGTCTTCTGTGACAACGTGAGTGCAGTGTACATGTCCTCCAACCTGGTGCAACATAAGTGCACAAAGCATATTGAGATCGATCTTCATTTCGTCCGTTATCATGTTGCCTTGGGCGAGGTCCACGTTCTGCATGTTCCCTTGTCATCGCAGTTTGCCGACGTCTTCACCAAGGGCCTGCTGTCATCACTCTTCCTTGACTTTCAGTCCAGTCTCAATGCCGCAGCCCACCATTTTGACTGTGGGGGAGTGTTAGTTATAAATATCTGTTGATATATTTGTATATCGTGTAGATATGAATGTCTTATCACGTAGATATGGATGTCTATCAGTTTGTATCGGTTGTTATACTTTCCATTATAACCACATGATGTACTATAAGTATTGATCAATCGAATGCCATTTGTGTGGCCATTCTCCTAAACTTACATTGACATATTTTATTACAAAACAGCAGTATCTAAGGATATTGTGCCGCATTCAAACCTGAATATCTTCTTTCAAATGTTATAACCAGAATAACTTTTTGTTTCACCATTAGTTTAGATTTTTGCACTCGTAATTGTTGTATTATTCCTCTCACCATCTAAAATGTGTGACAGAGAATGAGGAAGAACTTGTTAAAGTTGGTTCGTGTAAAGGAGTTTGCTCCAGAAGCACAATTCCAAGACCCATGTGCTTCATTCACTCTCCCAAACGTGATTTGCAGGTATTGTACCTCTCCCAAACGTGATTTGAAGATATTGTACCTCCGAACTAAGCTGTAGAAAGCATCTGTTTAATCCTTGTACAATCATTTGTGTAAGATGGAAATATAACCGCTGGTAACCAAATCACTTTAGATCAGGCCTTGCCATCTTGGTAAACCCATTTGTTATGAAAAACATTATCAATCATCATTTTATAACGAATTGGACCGATTTATGGATGGTTTTGACCTATGTTTATCTTTATGCTTCTTCCAATGATGCACATGAGTTAACAATCTTCCTGAAAATATGGTAACGTTTTCAGAAAAAGGAAGAAAATGAATTAGGACCAAATGGTTTTTGGGCTGTTAATTCACTGCAAAACCTGGCAGGGTTTTTGCTATATATGTGGCTAGTCCCTACCCGAGTTCCTTGCCATGACATATTCCGATTCTTTGAATTCTTGTAGTTGGTAAGTTCTAGGCTGGCCACTGGCTCAGACTAAACATGTAACCCTTGGCAGTAAGATACTAAGATGTTTGAAGCTGGTTTTTGGAACTGCATGCAAAATATGCACCTATCTTCATTTCCCCTTGATGTTCAATATCTTACAAAACAAAACCATGTTGGCAGCTATTGCAATGATTGTCGGGATCTTGATCTCTGCCGTGATTCAACGCTCCAAGGTTGCCCCAGTGTGGGCAGCCATACCACCGTGAGCAGATGGAAAATGCACTTCTTCAGGTGATCCGTCCGCGAGAGGGGCTGTACCTGTTGGAAATGTGGGCAATATTTTAATTCCAAGTTTTATTAGGAGACAGAAATAATAAACTAATGATGCAAAACTCACAACCAATAGCAAGCTACTCATCATACTTCACAAATTACACAAGAAAAACAATATAGTTACAAAGTCGAACGTGCGCACGAACGACTTACTTGTTAGCCTGATGAAGAACAGGAAGCCGCGCAGGCTTGACGCAGTGCAGAACGAAGGTGTCGCAGTGCAGTGAGCGGTCGCGCAGATGCGCTGCCCAGAAACCTTATTGCCGCCCCCGTGAAGGTCTTCACGGCAGCAATGGTTCGGAGATACTGCTCCTCTTCTTCGCGGTGCACGCCGGGAAGAAGAGTCGACGAAGTTCAGACGGCGCAGCACAACAGCACACAAAAAGTTTGGAGAAAGAGAATGGAGGCAGTCAGTTTGTCACATCTACTCTGGACGTCTCCAGGCATACAAATAGACAGACTAGTAACTGACATGATTAAAACAGCCATTTACCCACTGGTAACTGACACATTCAACCAGTCAGTTACACTGTCTGTCATCAAACCCAATAAAGCCCCATTCAAATGTTTGAATCTCATTCAAACAGAGAGATAGTGGTGCAGGATTTAGCAAAAATAGAGATAGACTTGGTCTGCCAAGTGGCGCGTCACGTCACAAGTCACAAGTCACAAGTCACGCGATTTTCACGCGAAAATACGCGGATACGCGCGCGCGTGCGTGCGCGTGTGTGTGACTAGCCAGAGCCCTCCTAATACCATCTCTATCCATATTCAAGGAGTGGTGAGAACTCCACCTTATAAATTGGTCTTTCTCACCTTGCCTTAGCAATATGGTACTAACCATGCATGCTTTGGGATTCGCGAAATGGGCCTTGCTCATTGGGCCAATTTCTAACAGTACCACCTGCAGGATTTGGTCTGCCTCCGCTGCTGCAGGCAAGTGAAAGCGGCTCATCTATCCGAGCAGTTCTTCTGTGGAGGCTCATCCCGGTGTAAGGAAGAATCGTCACATTTCCTTAGCAAAATGCGGGTTTTCCTAAACGTTGCGGTCGGTCAAAAGTTCCTGCTGCTTCAAGATTGTGTCCAATGGATTCTACAAAGGTGATGCCGGTTGCTAACTCAGTTGACATAGCTAGTATAGTTGTTCTCTGGCTTGTAGCGCCAACTTACATAGACTAGAGCAGTGGTGGAGGACGGGAAAAAAAATGAGGTGGGGCGGATCGCTCGCCTCCTGCCGCCCGCCCGCCCGCCTCCCGAGTCCTGCCCGCCCGCCGGCCGCCGCGCCCGCCGCTCCCCCAGTTCCGTCGCCGCCGCGAAATTCAAGGTCTGGTCCATGCCACAGCTTGCCCTATCGGGTCCTCCGCCACTGGACTAGAGCTGCAAAGAATGTACAGAAATGACTGTATAGCAGTATCCATTCGATTTTCCATGTAATACTGCAACTTATAGATAATTAAAGTTGCAATGTTTTATATTTATCGGTAGAACTGGAGTGTGGCATGCATGCACATTAGACAGGCTTGACCTGCTGCCTGTATTGCTGTCCAAGATAAGGTGTAGTACTAGAGATTGTGTATTTGTAAGGGTTAGTCTGCTGCCCTGGTTGTGTAATGAGAACGATGTGATTGTTTCACATATGTATATGTGGATAAATGCCACTAAACTTTGGTGATGTGAGCTAAAAGTCCTAAAGATTGCAAGAACGCTGGCCTGATGATGCCGTGAACCTCAATACACGTGTCAAGTGCCAGCGTTCGGACGTCATAGTTTCATGGTTTTGTTGTCCTTATTCCACTCAATACACGTCAAGTGTCAGCGTTTGGACGCCATAGTTTCGTGGTTTTGCTGTCCTTATCTCACCCGCCTCGCAATATAAGTAAAAGGCTTGTTATATGTAAAGACAAGTTAGCATTAAATTTAAAAAAAAATATTATTAGATCATGTATACTCCTATTCAATAGTACATTATAATTATTCATTCATTTTTAGTATTAAAGTATAGATGTATAATAAAAATATTGTAATAATCACCCATTTGAGCTTCGTATCAAAAGATTTGGACACAGCAGGTTGGTAGGGCCTGGATTAGTTAAGTCGGCGTGCAATCTTACCTCAGCCGCAACTTGCCCCAAGCATATTCAATTATTATTCTAATTGCTTGGCCTCTTTTGTAAGCCCTTAGATCCCTGCAACAATTGTTCTGTCATTTTATAGAGACCTTGTCAAACTTGGCCTTCCCTGGTTTTGTGATGACGGCTTGCGAGAGGTGAGTTGATATTTCTGACATTTTGAAAGGGCAGAGAAAGCTTATGTTTATAACTTGTATTAATATAATCGCAATGATTTGAGTGTTTGGCTTGCACGCAAGTGGCAGGTCAGAAAATCCGTGCCCGATGAGGCTCAGCTCAACTGGGACGAGGGGTGGTTGTCTATGTTGTATTTTCAGAGGTATTTTGGTAATTTTTTAATTGAAAAAGGAAAAAGGAAGGTGGGGCAACCTGTCAATGGGCCGGTTGCAAGAGATAAGGGGGAGGAGACTCCTGTGCGTGTGCGCTCACGTGCGGCGCAGAGCGGTTTCGACCCCCCAGCCGAGTCTAGCAGTGGCGGCGGCGGTGATGGAGGCGTCACCGGCGCGAGCGTGTCGGCGCCAGCCATGACTGCAGCCCGCCGGCTTTCACCCCGCTCCTCTATAAATAGCAACTTCCTCTTCTCCTTCAAGAGCCCTGGAAAAGCAGTGAGTTCACTTTCCCCTCTCCAATCTCAAATCTCCCTCAGTAATTCTTCAATCTTGAGTCTTGAGAGCCACTGGCCGGGTTTCTTCCGGTCGCTGTCTGTAGCACCCAGAAATTAATAATAATAATAATAATAATAATAATAATAATAATAATAATAATAATAATAATAATAATAATAATAATAATAATAATGATGATGATAATAATAATAATAATAATAATAACCAAAACCCACCAAACCCTAATCTCACCTTAACCTTAATATATAAAGGGATCGCATTTTTTTCCTCCCTGTGCGCCGTCTCTTCTCCCAGGTATCCCTCTCTTCTCCAAACTCTCTCTCTCCTAGACTCCCCACCTTTTCTCTCCCTGCCCGTGCGCTAGAGGGAGCATCGGCCGGCGGCCGGTGGCGCGCGCAGCACTGCCCGTGCGCCCATCCTGTGCGCGTGCATGTGCCTGCATGCGCGGCTGCATGGCGTGGACGGCGGCGGCGGCTGTGGCAGCGGAGGCGGCCGGCCGGTGAGCCGGGGCGGCGCAGGGCGGGGGTGGCATGGACGCCCGCCCGTATGCGCCCACACGCCCACGCGCGCGCCAGTTAGGCGGCGGCAGTGCGGCTTGCTCGGCAGCAGCGCGGTGGCGGCCGGCGGCCGCAGCGGAAGCTTTGTCGTTTGCGCGGCCGAACGCGCGTTCGCGCGGCCAAACTGTTGTTTTCCTTTTTTTGTCGTTATTCCTTGTCGTTCCTAATCAAAGTCGTCTTATCTAATCGGTGGTTCCCGTATCACTCTGTAGGTTCTCACGCGACTGTGGAGGGAGCAGCTGGGCAGTTGCATTTTCCGGATCCATCGTGCAACGTGTCCGTCGAGCGTGCTCAAGGCAAGTACCTCGCTGTCGTAACCTGTTTCTTTCGCACTCTATATCTCATATTCACCCGTTGCCTTAGCGTGATTACTGATCGTTACATTATATTATTGCCAATCATAAGTCGTGTAGTTTTGTGTGTGTGTGTGTTCATATGATGAGGTAAATAGTAATAAATGCTTGTAATTAGTATGTTGTTAACCATGGAATTGTTATGCGGTTAGGATTGTAACGAATGTTTAAATGGTAATTAGGGTTGCATTGAATCATGCTCAAATTTAAGGTTAACCACTTGTAATATTTAACATTGGCCGGTTATTGATACGTCTTGCATCTATGCTCTTTAATTGTTAATTATTATTCGTGAATTGTTGTTGATTTAGTTATTACACATTAACTTGACTAATGACCAATTACCACCTAATAAAATGGTTTGTTTGACAACCCTTGTATGACTCCGGTTAGGAACCTCCTTATCGACAGATCTTGTTTTCATCAACATGTATCACCAATCTTGTTTCTAGCCTCATCGTATCAAACCCTTACTCTCGTAACCATATCCTAATTCAATCACAATTCTTTAATAATATCATGGATAATTCGCTAAATAACAAGTTAAGGGTTATCACGCCGGGGCTACTCACATATAGGGGTCATTCCCACCCAACCTAGTAACGTACGGGGGGCCGTACATTCTCGTTACACAGGATATTATAGCCCGTCTGCGGTTATACAGTCGAGGAAAACGTTGTGCCTAGCTATTCTCGTATAACCGGGTATGTGGGATGAGGTCGCGGGCACCTGTGCTATAACTTACTATAACTTGTCACATAACAAATATCTTTAATACATGGTTTTCATAATATCCGTCTTTCACTTATGACAGTATTTCCATTATCAGTTGACCATTGCTTGCCGTATGTCCATTGCTTACTTATCATGCTTACTCATATTTTGTATGGTTGCATTACTTGTCTTACTCTTGAGTTGCGACCGTTGTTGGGTACTTGCTGAGATTTCCAAATCTCACGCTTGCTCTTTCCCTCTCAGGTAAAAGGCCAGTGGATTGATAGCAGCATGCATGGGTGGGAGCACTCGAATTCCAGCACTGTGGCTTGCCACAAGTTTTTGCCATTTACTTTATTAGCTATTTGATTAGAAGTGGACCGGTCCTATATTTCAAACATTACTATAGCTTCCGTTGATTATTTAATAAAGTACTTTAAGGGTTTTAAATTGTGTATGAATTTCTATTATTGTCTTTTATTATTACTTTTGTTTCTTGGCGATGACGTTCCATAGTAGTATTCCACCTTGGCTATATGTGGGGTGCTACACTGTCGGCTAAGGAGCTCGAATCGTCGTTCTAGCATTTTCCCCGTGCGGTTTCCTTGTGCCTCTTCCTTGGATCTGGTCAAGAGCAAAGGTTTGGGATTTACCTCTAAAGGTTGATTCAGCTCGGACTTGTGCTGAGTATTTCAGAGATTTGTGACTTTTTTTGGTGTTCATGAGCGTTCTCGGCAGGAGCTCTCATTGGTCTTGTGCGGCATCCACCTGACCCACGGCTTCTACCTCGGTTCTAGCCAGGTGGAAGTGTGGCATTGTATGTTCGATTGCCTTCATCTCCTTGCTCGGCGCAGTGGGATGCTTGGTTTTCTAGGACCGCTGTGTGCATACCTTGCCTCATTCTGTTTCTTCACGGTGATTTCGAGTATCACCGTTGTTGTGAGTATACTGGCTGTTGGTTCTTTGCAATTTTGTGATCTACTTCACATATCTGTGAGTTTCATTAGCTGGAAAATTGCAAAGAAGTTTTGTTGGTTGATTGCTCGGTAAAGAAATGACATAAGATGAAATTATATATGATCTTGTGTATAGATTTGATCTTAAGCTAGAGGCTGAATTGCTAATTTTCATGCCCTGATCATTGATATCCTTGTGTATTATTTGTTGTAATTTGATTCTGTGTTGTGTGATCCTATGTTTGGTCACTATAGATAGTCATCAGATTTGCTAAGTAGTTCTGTTCCTGTGCAGTGAATGTTAGATTGATATGTTCAGCAAGTTATATTATTGATCTGGTAGTTTCTTTATAGCAAAATCTGGTTTAAGCTCAAGATCTAATTTATAAGACGATATATATAATTAAGATTGTATTTCTCATGGAGGAGAGGGCCAAGATTGAATCTTGTGCAACTAGCCTTCTGAGAGCAACTAATAAAATTCAACTTGTTAATAACATGCTAAATTTGGTCATATATGTTAAGCTTTTGTTGAGATTAGCATTTCAATGCAATTGTTTACATGTGGTAATGCTAATCTTGAACTCTTACATTGCATTTACGTTGGGCATATGTTTCTATTTCAATGACTTAAAAGGTTCATATGTTTATATGTTGATTAAGTCATTTCTGTGCCATTTATGTCATGCTTGTGTATTTATCTATTTTGCTAGAATTAAATACAAATATATGCTTATACCGCACTATTTACAACAATCCACAAAACCAAGTATTAAAGAAATGGCTTCATTATCCGATGTCGTTAAGCCAGAAGTGTTTGACGGTGTCAACTTTAAGCGTTGGCAGGCTAAAACGAAGTTATGGCTGACAGATCTCAAACTCTTTTAAGTCATTTTGAATCCTCCAATGTTTCCATTAGAAATTCCTGAAATGATGCAATGGGAGGATGCGAACAACTCAGTCTTAGCTTGTTTGTTAACAGTCTTATCCAACTGGTTGTTCAACGTGTACGTGGACTTTAAAGATGCCAAACAACTCTAAGACGAACTTGATGAGAAGTATTCCGAAGGGGATAATGGGAATAAGTCATTCGTAATTGCCAATTATTTGAACTATAAGATGGTTATGGGGTGGTTAGTGATGAAGCAGCTCCATGAGCTTCAACTCCATGTACGTGACTTAAGTCAGTACAACTGCATCCTACCAGAGAAGTTCCAAGTAAATGTCATCTTGGCTAAGTTACCGCCTTCGTGGCATGACTTCGTGACCGCTCGTAGACATATAAAGGAGCGCTTGACACTCAACAAGCTGTCAGCTACTATCAATGTTGAAGAGCATGCCAGAGCTGGTGATGGCATAGAAAAGGCTTAAGTCCAAGCTCATTAGGTGGAGGTCAAGAGAACTGGAGGATCTGGGAAACCAAAATTCAAGAATCAGCCCTAAGTCAAGCTCCAACCAAATAAAATGAAGAAGAGAAAGGAGGACATCATCTGCTTTATTTGCGGGGAGGCTGGCTATAAGGCCAATCACTACTGCAATCGCAAGGGCAGGGGTCCTTCCCTTGGTCAGCATAAAGGCCGTATGGCTAAAGTGAATGTCGCACTGGCTAGCTCCTATTCGGAAGAGTATGTACCTCAGGCCTTTAGGGCAAGTTGATCAATTGATTGGTAGATTGTACACGTGCTACTAGACATATATGTGCTGATCGATCTTGTTTCTCTTTATTTCAGGGTGAAGGTGGTGGATCCATCCTAATGGACAACGGAGCCACTACAATGTATGAGGGATTGGAAAAGTTTGCCTGAACCTTACCTCGGGCAAAACACTCATCCTCAAAGACGTACTGTATGTGCCTGCGATGACTCGCAATCTCCTGAGCGAGTCGATGTTGTGTAGGTAGTGAATAAAGCTTGTATTTGAGTTCAATAAGGTCGTATTGACCAAATTTGGTAGTTTTATGGGCAAAGACTATGATAACAGAGGCATGTTCCACTTATCCATTCTTGATCTCAATAATATAAACATTTATAATGTTTCCCATTGCAATAAAATTCATGATATTTGGCATTCATGATTGTACCATGTTAATTTTGAGGCCATTGTGCGGTTGATCAAAATGAGTTTAATCCCAAGCTATAATTATAAAAAGGGTTCAAAGTACGAAGTGTATGTGTAAGCAAAGCAGCCCCAAAAACCTTTTCATAGCGTTGAAGGCGCAAAGCACCTCTCCACTTGAACTAATTCATTCTGATCTTTGTAAGACGAATGGAATATTAACTAAAGGTGGCAAATGATACTTTTTTAACTCTCATAGATGATGCGACTAAGTACTGCTACATTTATTTACTTAAGTCGAAAGATGAAGCACTTGAACACTTTAAAGTCTATAAAGCCAAAGTTGAAAATCAACTAGAAAAGAAAATCAAATAATTAAGATCGGACCGAGGCAATGAATATGTCTCACATGAATTCTCTCAATTCTGTGAAGGAAGTGGAATAATTCATGAGATTTCTCTACCATACTCACCCCAGTCTAATGGAATAGCCGAACGAAAGAACCGAACTCTTTGTAACTTGGTTAACGCTATGCTTCAGAGTTCAGGTATGCTAGATTATAGATTCTTAGTGGTAAAATCCAAGGTGAGTGACATTGCTACAAATATAGTGATGGAGTCTCATGACAAGACATTCTTTGAGCATGTGTTTTCTATGAGACCCAATGAAATCATTGACCATTCTAGTTCATATGAACACTCTATTCTTCATAGTGTGGATAACACCGCTCCAGAGTTGGAGTTGAGGAGGCAGAGAACTAAAAAGTCACTTGGTGATGATTATGTCACCTATGTCGTGGATGATGAACCACGAACCCTTTCAAAGGCATATGTATCCCCGGATGTGGATTACTGGAAGAAGGCAGTCTGTAGCGAGATGAACTCCATCATAGCTAACGGAACTTAGGAGATTACTAATCTTCCACCTGGTTGTAAGCCAGTAGGCTACAAATGGATCTTTAAAAGAAAGTGTAGACTTGAAGGTACTATAGAAAAGTACAAGGCTCGTTTAGCGGTTAAACATTTCACACAGAAAGAAAGAGAAGACTACTTTGATACATACTCTCATGTGGCTCGTTTAGCCACAATTCAAGTGCTTTTAGCACTAGTTGCTGCATACAAACTTCAAGTACATCAAATGGATATAAAGACCGCTTTCCTAAATGAAGAGTTGGATGAGGAGATTTATATGCAACAGCCTAAAGGTTTTAAGGTCAAAGGGCAAGAAAAGAAAGTATGTCAATTAATCAAATCCTTGTATGGTCTAAAGCAAGTTCCCAACAATGGCATGAGAAATTCGATAGTACGATGACCTCGGTCAGCTTTTGTTTGAACGAAGCCAATAAATGTGTCTACAATCGGTTTAGCGGGGGCAAAGTTTCATCCTATGCCTTTATGTAGATAACATATTGCTTTTTGGGACCAACATGGATGTGATCAATAGAATAAAGTTTTTCCTTTCCCAAAATTTTGATACGAAAGATCTGGATGAGGCTGATGTTATCTTAAACATCAAGCTTATAAAAGGTGATAATGGGATTACTCTTTCACAATCCCATTATGTGGATAAGATCCTAACCAGATTTGGGTTTATGGACTGTAAGCCAGTAGCCACACCCTATGATCCAAATGCAAAGCTACATAAGAACACTGGGCATGGGAAGGATCAGCTTAAATATTCTCAAAAAATAGGATTCTTGGTGTACCTAACTAGTGCAACGAGGCTAGACATCTCATATGCTATAAGCAGATTGAGTCGTTATACGTCCAATCCAAGAGATGATCATTGGATAGCACTAGAAAGAGTATTCAGATACTTAAAGGGAACCTCAAATTTGGGAATATATTATTCTGGCCATCTGGCAGTCTTGGAAGGATTTAGTAGTTCTAACTGGATCAGTGACTCGGATAACATGAAGTTTACGAGTGGCTATGTATTCACTCTAACAGGTGGGGCCGTTTCATGGAAGTCTTCAAAACAAACTATCCTTACATGATCCACCATGGAGGCTAAGTTAGTAGCACTTGATTCAATGGCTGTAGAGGCAGAATGGATTAGAGAACTCCTTTTTGATCTACCTGTGCTGGAAAATCCTATTACAACCATATTGACCTACTGCGATAACCAAATCGTTCTGATTAAGGCGAAGAGTAGGAAGGACAATATGAAGTCCTCAAAACACATAAAAAGGCAACTTAAGTTGATAAGGCATGCCAGAGAGATGGGTGTTAGGTATTATTTCTGTAGAATACATCTAGTCTGAAAGGAACTTGGCAGATCCTTTCACTAAAGGATTGGCGCGGAAGGCCATCCTTGCAGCGTCTAAGGGAATGGGGCTCATACCCATGTAAATGCTCACATTGGTGGTAACCTATCCTAGAAGATCGGAGATCCTGTAAACTAGGCTCTAGGACAATAAACTTTGTGGGATAAGAGAGCACACCAATCGGGTTCCATTAGTTGCAGTGCTCTTTCTATATGGAAGGTTGAGCATTAGCTCTTAATGAATTTGATGTCTATATGACTTCAGGAATCGTCCTACAGGATTCCTAGAAGAATTTACCTACGTGGGTATGATTGTGAGGTCACAATCGAAGAAAGGTAAGGGTATACTTTCTTAAGTACTCATGAGCTAGATACGAGGACATGACGGGTAACGTCCCAACCTGAGAGGAAACGGGCAAGCCACCTAGTACAGAATATGACTTGGGCAAAAATTCTCACACCAAGGCATTGGATCAAAGCGAAGTCCTCCTATGTCTGTGCAAAGTCGTAGCCCTTGTTGCTAGGCTTTGGGTTCAAACCCGCAAGATACCCATCGTCGAACAACTGTATATTAAGCAAGACTTTGAGCATCTTTTATCAATTGATAAATTGGTGGGGACTGTTGTATTTCTAGGGGTATTTTGGTAATTTTCCAATTGAAAAAAGAAAAAAAGAAAGAGGAAGGTGGGGCCTACCTGTCAGTGGGTCGGTTGCAAGAGATAAGGGGGAGGAGACTTTGTCTCTCCTCCCGTGCATGTGCACTCACGCGGGGCGCGAAGCAGCATCTACCACTTCGCTTGGGGGCGGCCGAGTCTAGCAGTGGCGATGGCGGCGATGGAGGCGTCACCGGCGCGAGCGCTTCAACGCTAGTTGTGACTGCATCCCACCGGCTTCCGCCCCACTCCTCTATAAATGGCGACTTCCTCTTCTCCTTCAAGAGCCCTAGAAAAGCAGTGAGTTCACTTTCCCCTCTTCGATCTCAAATCTACCTTAGTAGTTCTTTGATCTTGAATCTTGAGAGCCACCGGCCGGGTTTCTTCCTGTCACCGCGATTTCCTTGTGCCTCTTCCTTGGATCTGGCCGAGAGGAAAGGTTTGGGATTTACCTCTAAAGGTTGATTCGGCTCGAACTTGTGCTGAGTATTTGAGAGATTTGGGACTTTTTCTTGGTGTTCATGAGCATTCTCGGCTGGAGCTCTCGTCTGTCTTGTGCGGTGTCCACCTGACCCACGGCTTCTACCTCGGTTCTAGCCAGGTGGAAGTGTGGCATTGTCTGTTCGATTGCCTTCATCTCCTTGCTCGGCGTAGTGGGGTGTTTGGTTTTCTGGGAGAGCGTTGCTTGTGTGCCTTGCCTCATTCGGTTTCTTCACGGTGATTTCGAGTATCACCGCTGTTGTGAGTCTACTGGCTGTTGGTTCTTTGCAATTTCGTGATCTACTTCACATATCTGTGAGTTTCATTTGCTGGAAAATTCCAAAGAAGATTTGATGGCTGATTGCTCCGTGATGAAATGACATAAACTGAAATTATATATGATCTTGTGTATAGATTTGATCTTGAGCTAGAGGTTGAATTGCTAATTTTCATACCCCGATCATTGATATCCTTGTGTATTACTTGCTGTTCTTTGATTCTGTGTTGTGTGATCCTCTGTTCAGTTACTATAGCTAGTCATCAGATTTGCTAGGCAGTTCTGTTCCTATCTAGTGAATGTTAGATTGATATGTTCAGCAAGTTATATTATTGATCTGGTTGTTTCTTTATAGCAAAATCTGGTTTAAGCTCAAGATCGAATTTATAGGAAGACATATATAATTAAGATTGTATTTGTCATGGCGGAGAGGGCCAAGATTGAATCTGTTGCAACTTGCCTTGTGAGAGCAACTAATAAAATTCAACTTGTTGATAACATGTTGAATTTGGTGATATATGTTAAGCTTTTGTTGAGATTAGCATTTCGATGCAATTGTTTACATGTGGTAATGCTAATCTTGAACTCTTACATGGCATTTACGTTGGGCATATGTTTCTATTTCAATGACTTAAAATATTCATATGTTTATATGTTGATTAAGTCATTTCTATGCTATTTATGTCATGCTTATGTATTTATCTATTTTACTGAAATTAAATACAAATATATACTTATACCGTACTATTTACAACAGTCTAGACCTCACATGGGGCGATCAAGTTGCTTTTAGATTAGACTTAACCTGATTTCGACTTGTTCATGAAGAGTTTTTTGTACGGATAATCCACTTTTTTCGAAATTACAGAAATATATCCGCGGGAAATTTTTTTACAAAAATAGGCTCCAGTCGCCTAATGGTTAGGCGAATAGAGCCTTTCGCCCAACCAGACTGCGACAGTAAATGAATATACCAACCGTTCGGCGATTAATTGCAGTCGCTCCACCGTTGGGCGACTGTATTCCAGTCGCCCAACTGTTGGGCGACAGCGATCTAGACATCGAACGGTTGGACGACTGGAGGCGATATAAGACCACTCGGCCGAGCGCCGGCCGTTGCACTGCTTTCGTTCGGCCGCACGAAGAGGAAGAGAAGAAGAGAGGAAGAGAGGAAGAGGGAAGAAGAGAAGGGGGAGAGAAGGAGAGGGAGAGGAGGAGAAGAGGAGGGGGAGAGAAGGAGAGGGAGAGCGCGATTTTCAGGTAATTTATTTGTGTTATATTTTGTGTTAGTGTTAGAAAAATAGTTTATAAATTTAGTTTAGAAAATGTAGTTTAGAAATTTAGTTTAGAAATTTAGTTTAGAAAATATAGTTTAGAAATTTAGTTTAGAAATTTAGTTTTCAAATTTAGTTTAGAAAATATATTTTAGAAATTTAGTTTAGAAAATTTAGATTTCAAATTTTGTTTAGAAAATATAGTTTTGAAATTAAATTTAGAAAAATTAGTTTTGAAAATTTAGGTTAGAAAATATAGTTTAGAAATTTAGTTTAGAAAATATAGTTTAGAAAATGTAGTTTAGAAATTTAGTTTAGAAATTTAGTTTAGAAAATATAGTTTACAAATTTAGTTTGGAAAATATAGTTTACAAATTTAGTTTAGAAAATGTAGTTTAGAAATTTAATTTAGAAATTTAGTTTATAAAATATAGTTTACAAATTTAGTTTAGAAAATATAGTTTACAAATTTAGTTTAGAAAAATTAGTTTTGAAATTTTAGGTTAGAAAATATAGTTTAGAAAATATAGTTTAGAATTTAGTTTAGAAAATGTAGTTTAGAAATTTAGTTTAGAAATTTAGTTTAGAAAATATAGTTTACAAATTTAGGTTAGAAAATATAGTTTAGAAATTTAGTTTAGAAAATGTAGTTTAGAAATTTAATTTAGAAATTTAGTTTAGAAAATATAGTTTACAAATTTAGTTTAGAAAATATAGTTTACAAATTTAGTTTAGAAAATATAGTTTACAAATTTAGTTTAGAAAATATAGTTTACAAATTTAGTTTAGAAAATATAGTTTAGAAATTTAGTCTACAAAATGTAGTTTTGAAATTTAGTTTAGAAATTTAATTTAGAAATTTAGTTTAGAAATTTAATTTTGTGTAGAAAATATAGTTTAGAAATTTAGTTGTATACCATTTTTAATGCATTATTGTAGAAAATATAGTATTCAAATGTAGATGTAGAAAATTGTTTGTATGTATTATTATAGAAAATGTAGTGTACAAATTTAGATGTAGAAAATTGAGTGTACACATTTTGTATAGTATTTTTGATGTATTATTATAGAAAATTTAGTGTAGAAATTTAGATGTACAAAATTTAATGTTGAAATTATTGTACAAATTTTGCAGGTATGACTCGTGCTGGACGTGACTCCGAGTGGCGGTACGAGCTGTTGGACGAGCACGTGGACCGTATGCATCGCGCTTCCCATCGTGCGGCGCCACTGGGGAGCACGGGCGAGCCGCCTGAGCTGGGAGTGGTCCGGACACGCACACCTCGCGTGGCTTGGGGACTCGACCCTGTTGGACTGCCAGGTTTGCACTACGCCAACGTTTAGCCCGATCGTAAGAACGTTCCGTGCTGATCTTCACTTTGTTTGCAGGCTACGGGATGCCGGGCTACTCCCTCTTGCCCGGATGGTGGAGGCCACGGAGGAGGATGGAGTCGCCTTGGCCGCGGGCTTGGACGAGGCAGGCGGGGAGCCATCACGACGATTCCCGTTCGACCGTTCCCTGCTGACGGCTTTGGTGGACCGTTGGCGGCCCGAGACGCACACTTTTCACCTCCCATTCGGGGAGATGACGCCGACCCTGTAGGATGTGTCCCTGCTCCTTGGCCTTCCGATCGCGGGAGACGCTGCCTTCCTACCGGAGGCCCCGGCCGACTGGTGCGCTGACCTGCTTGGCAGATTCGACGGGGTCGTTCCACCGGGCGATCACCACCACATCTTCGAGGAGGATCAGACCCATGGGCCAACGCTGAGGTGGCTCACACAGTACCGGGTACGTAGTATTTAGAATTGATCGTGTATTGGAAGCTCTTATTTGTTGTATTACGTACTAATAACAACTTGTTTGCATGTAGGTG
Source organism: Dendrocalamus latiflorus (assembly GCA_017311315.1). Taxonomy (NCBI): domain Eukaryota; kingdom Viridiplantae; phylum Streptophyta; class Magnoliopsida; order Poales; family Poaceae; genus Dendrocalamus; species Dendrocalamus latiflorus. Next base: position 24,679,686 of record CM029639.1, on the reverse strand, counting down.
GAGCGCATGGATCCGCAAGCAAATGATTACCAGGTCTCGCGCCACTTGGAGGCGTACGTGATGTGGCTGTTTGGTTGGGTGCTTTTCACCACCAGCCACGGCAACTCGGTGGATGCGCGCCTTATCGCTTATGTGAGGGCGATCGCTGACGGCGAGCCCCCCAGGTCAGCTGGGGATCGGCCACACTTGCCGCGACGTACCGCGCGCTGTGCGATGCGTGCACGAGGATCAGAGCGAACTCGGTCCTCACGGGCTGTCCCCTGTTGCTACAGTTGTGGTCATTCGAGCGGTTGAGCATCGGACAACCTGTGCTAGACGACATGGGTCCGTACGGGCCCGAGATGTATCCCGGAGGAGACGTCGACCGGCCGACGATGGGTTCTCTCTGGTGCCGTCGTCCAGTAAGTATTATCACAGTTAACTATTTCTTTCTTATTGACGATTGTCGTACTAAACAACTTGTCTTTCTTGTAGGTACAGTTCGCACACGTGCAGGTCACGCGGGCGTACCTGCCCTTTGTGGAGCAATTCGACCGCATCACAGCCGACGACGTGCGCTGGGAGCCGTACGCAGATACGGCAGTGCAGGCCCGTGCTCCTGGCGGGCTGTCCACACTTTGCTTCCGTGACCGGGCTTTCTAGCTCACCCGTCGGAAGCTCGTGTACCATATCTACGTGGAGGACTACACACCCCAGCGAGTCATGCGCCAGTTCGGGCTACGGCAGGCGCTTCCTGTACCAGTCGGACCATCGCTTCCGCGGAACGTGCACGGGTGAGTGATCGTTTATGCTAAATATGTACATACTTACTACTGCGTTCGCAAGTATCTCACATTTCGTAATGATTCTATACGCAGTTACAGCGCGAAGGGAGTTAAAAGAGGCACGGACTGGTCGACGAAGATGCAGCCCTGGGTCGAGCAGTGGGAGGGTGCGCTCGACGACCGCGTGAGGAGGACCAGCCATACAACAGCAAGGACTACGCGGAGTACCTGCGCTGGTACCAGGGGCGGACACGTACCAGGCTCGTATATGTCGTAGACCCGCCTGCCACACAGGTCGCCGCTCCGACAGACACGTACCCCGCGCACCTCGCGCACGACGCTCACATCGCGGTACGTTACATGTAATTTCAAATATTCCCAAATGGCCATTTTGGTATGCATGCAGTTTACATTTCCCAAATGTCGTTTCGATGATCGACCATTTTATGTCTTTGTGTCCAGTCTAACGTCGGTGCTGCCCTATGGAACGACTCCGCCTCACTACTGCAGAGGGTCGCCACTGGTGTGGAGCTGACCCACGAGGAGGGCGTCAGCTTTGTGCGTCGGGTGGAGGCCGGGTGTAGACGTATTGTTAGCCTGCTATCCTGCACGAGGCTACCGGCGGTCTCCACGCCCAGCGCTCCGACTGCTCGTCCACCAGTGCCACCCCGACCAGCGTGGCACTACTCTGGAGGTAGTACGTGGACACGTCCTACACCACCTCACCCGGAGCAGCCAGGGGGTTCAGCCTGGGCACGGCCTCCTACACCACCGAGCTTCACGCCTCCTTCGCACATCCCCGGCTTCCACACGCAGGGGGTGTATGCCCCTCCTCCTACCTCGATGGCACCAGCTACGGGTACGCATCGTCCGATCTCGTTTTTATCCCAAGACGACATGCAACGAACTAACGATATTACTATTGCAGGTACTTACCAGCAGCACGGCGTCTCCCCGGGCCTGGACGATGTGGACCAGTTTTTTGCGGAGTGGCCCGGGCAGTTCTCCGACGCAGCACCGGAGGTTCTCTCTGGCAGTGCCCTCCCCGGTGCACCGTAGGGCACACAGCCAGAGGTGCAGCTGACTCCACCAGCGCAGGGGCGGGATAGACACCCTCCTGCTCGTTTTACGTTTTCGGAGCCTCGTAACCCGTTGCACCGAAGGAGGGCCGGGCCGTATGGGAGGACGCGGACGCGGTGACGGGGCACACCAGGGTGGCGAGTGAGGGATACTATATTATGTAATGAAAAAATATGCGGCATGTTACTCACACTTATATTATGAAGTTTATTTAAATTTAAACATGTCTATCATCTCTTCTTTTCGCATTCAATCATAAACGTACCGGTTCTCCGCACACGAATTATCATCGTATGTCACTTAACAATGTATGTATCGATCGTTCTCCCGTTAATCTTTAATAAAAAAAGTTTCTAAAAATTTTTACGCACCTACAATATACAATAAACATAAACTTATATTACAGCATTTTTTTACCACTTTAAAACTACAAAATTCACGGGGGGCATGCAGTCGCCTAATGGGATGGCGACTGCATGCAAGTCGCCTAATGGGTTGGCGACTGCATGGAAGTCGCCGTACGGAAGCGCGACTAGATGCAATCGCTCCAACGTAAGGCGACAAATATTGTGTCGAAGTCTGGTTGGGCGAAAGGCTCTAGTCGCCCAACCATTAGGCGACTGGAGCCTATTTTTGTAAAAAAATTTCTCGCGGGTATATTTCTGTAATTTTGAATAAAAAATAGATTATCCGTACAAAAAATTCTGTTCATGAATGGGTTTTTTTATCCTGGAATGTTTTGTTACTATTGCTTGCGGACGCGAAAGACTGAAGAAATGGTTGTAGTTTCAGAGAGCTCGCGTTCGGACTTAGAAGGTGAGAGATGCTATATATAAGTTGTCGAGTTCAGCCTACGCATGGATGGGAGGTTCACCAAACAGTAGACCGGCAGAAGATGGGCTTTTTCTGTTTTGCTTCGGTATATGACTACGACTTATGTTTTAACAGACACTTGTATTTGGTTTAGCCAATATAAATAAAGTCGTTACATTGTATACTATAATTAATTTGTAGATCTCGTCTTAAAAAGATATTTTGTTTAAAAGTCAGTTACTGTATAAAACATAAAAACAGTTTTTAAAAGTTGAAAAGAAGAAGCACCATACCTATGTAGAGCTTCAATTCGCCTCTTATAGTTCTAGCAGCACGCATGGAAATGAAATGCAGAGAGCAATCTGAATTAACGAGCATATACTTGAAAGATATCAAGCCATATTGTTTTTCATAGTTAACACTGAAGAAGATATACATCGCTAATTAACATAGAGAGAATATGATAATACCATACATAAACAAACTAATGGACCAATGATGAAAAATAGTAAGAAACAAACGTTGACATCAACACTCTAAACTAGCAAACCAAGCAGACGAGCAAACTTCTGCATGCGCCCAGAATTAATCTACGTCCCAAGAGAGAGAGAGAGAGAGAGAGGATTACAGCACGAAACTGATTATTAAAGGTGCTCGATCACGATCGTCGACGATCAGATTTAGACCGTCGGCGCAGCGACGAAGACGACGGGCACGATCATATGTATGATCACGACCGCCCGGCGACGAGGAACCTTGCCGGGCTCATCATCTGGTACCCCTGGTGCTGGTGTTGATGGTGGTAGTGGCCCCTGCCGGCAAAGCGGCCGCAGCGGGGCGACGCAGTGGGGTCCCCCTGCTCCATCTCCCACATGACCTCCATGAAGTCGTCGACGGCGCAGGGCAGCTCGATAGGGCCGTCGCAGCCGGCGAAGCCGTACTCCGTCTCGGCCTGGTACAGCAGCACCCGGAACAGCGGGTGGTTGGCGCACCGGGCGCGCACCGCGAACCGCTCCTTCTCCGGCCCCACCAGCACCGCGAAGCACCCCGCCGGCACGCCCCACGACGCCCTGTCCGTCCTGTCGGCGCCGGCCCGCGGCGACGGGGGGCAGCCTGAGCCTGCGCCGCCGCAGGAGGCCGGCCGCCTCCGGTGGCCCAGCGACCGGCACTTCTCGATCGTCTTCGCCAGGATGTTCTTCCTCTCGCCCCCTTCCTTCATTACTACTAGTACAAACTAACCAACTGGATGCTGCGACAGTGCTGTACGTATGTCGTACGTGCTATAACGGTGCAAGGAACAGGGGTATACGTATGTAGCTATAGCTAGCCGCGGTCGTAGGCTTGGTGCAGGCGAGACATGTCCTTGGTGCCTTTTGGCACGAGGAGGCAGAGGCCACTGCGGGTGTTGTTCTGATCGGCGCAGTTCATGGCTCTTGGTGAACGGCAAGAGGCGACGTCGGATGCATCGGCGGCGAGCCGAGAAGAAACTGATCGATTGATTGTCGAAAAGAGAAGAAAAGAAAGCTAGAAAGAGAGAAGATTAAACTAAGCTGATTGATTGGAGGCTGCTGGAAGGAAGGAATTGAAAGGTTCAAATTAAAGGAGAGAGCGGGTGTTTCAGCTGGTTTCTCGTGAAGAACGGTTCAGACGAGAGAGAGAGAGAGAGAGAGAGAGAGAGAGAGAGAGAGCGCTACCTAGGCATGTGCACGTACGCACGCACAAAAAGGAGAGAAATCTCACTTTGGCTGTGTTGCGTTAACAGCTTCTTCGATCTTCCCTTGGATGTGGTGAGGCTTGGGGTAAATAAATATAAGCGGCGGCGGAGGCGAGAGGAGACACGGCTGCACGGGGTGTGGCCTAGGGAGATCGCTCCATGACGCGCGCGAGAAGACTAGCTAGGCGCGAGTGAAGCAACGTGCACGCATGTGTATTGTAGCATAGACGGGAGTGCGTATGCGCGCGTGGTGGCAGTCGGCTTCTGGAGAGGCTCATGCGGCCGGGGCCGTGTTGGGGGCGTCGCCAACTCGATCGGTCGCAAAAAAATGGACAGCGACATGCCATCCATCCGTTTGGGAGATGCAGCTGGGCTCTAAAAAATTCCATCCATATCGCTCGCTCGAGAACTCGCTTTCGTACCAGGGCCGTGCCGGCAAAATTTTGGGCCCCGTACCAAACTACAAAATGAGGCCTTTTCTTTTGATGAATGGAATTATAGTAATTATCGATTCTACATACATATCTTACGTACATAGCAATGAGAAATATTAAGAATCGTACATATTCTTTTATAATTATCAATCATAGCACTTCTGAAGCTAAGTTAAATCCTCTATCATACGAAAGATAGTTTTTTTATAAGGATCATATGAAGGATAATTATAGTTCATATAATGATATGGACAGTAGAATTCTTCAATGTCCTCGAAAAAATAATTTAAATTAGAAAAAAAGGATTCAAATTGAAGGAAAAGATTAAATTACGTAGGAGTTGTCGCTGACTCCAGGCGTACTGGTCCTGCTCCTGCACTTCTGACTGATGCCTGTCTACGTTCAGTGCTAATAATCCATCACAAAAGTTATATGCTAGTTATAATATACTTCAATGCCTATATATTTGTGTATGTGCGTACGTATATGTACAGTTTTATATATATATACACACACACTCAAAGTTTGATCCGCAATGCCAACGACATGAAAATTTCCAACTCCTGAAAGAACTACTACTAGAGTACCAGTAAAAAAGAGGTGTGTACGCAGAGGCAGAGCCAACCAATTTGTGCTCTGCTCTGTTTGTTCTGAGTCTTCTGACAAAAGGCCAGCAAAACTCTAAGCAAACAGGCAAACAGCAAAGAAAGAAGCACTGGTTGCGGTTGGCTTGACCTGAATCTTTTATTACCTAATGCAAGTCACTAGCAAGCGGAACGACATGTATAATCCATCCGATCGTCCTGCGACTGTCCAAGTGTGAATCCTGTACGTATTGTCGTCGTCCTTCTCTTTCTGCTCTGCTTTGCGGGGAGCTTGTGAGCCTCCAGTCCAGGCCTTGTGAGCCTGCCTGCCTTTCTTTCTCTCTCTTTCTCCAGTCTAGTCCAGATACGTATTCCATCAGAATCTGGGGCCCCTGGAAATTGGGGGCCCTGTTCTTTTGCACTGCTCGCACGCGCCTCAGCACGGCCCTGTTTCGTACCAATGCATGGATGGATGCACGCCTCGATCCAGGAAGTCAGTGAAGTAACGAAGTCGTTGTGTGTGCTAGCTAGCTCTGGTTTTGCTACGTCTGATAACTTTTAGTTGAAAATAAATAGTGACCGAAAGAAATGGCTTTTAGATATAAGGGAAAGTGAGAAAGAGATGTGTGTGCTAGACAGGAACGAGAAGAGTGGGGTGCGTGATTCGCCCATGACCCCTTAGCAGAGCAAGACGGAAGTGAGAGGAGTGTGGGAGCCGTTTCAGGAAGCCAGGTGTTCATATTGGATTCTAACTTTTTTAAATAGAAACCAAAAGCAAAAGCCAATATAAACATGCTCTATGTCTTCTCTTCGATAATAGAAAAATATGGAGCATTCTGCTTGACCTAACGATATTTTGGTGTGCTTTGCTCATGGATAAACTACAAATATTGACAAGCTAGGCGCTCGATTGCTTATTTAGGAAAAATTCCACTTTTCAACCTTAATCTCTACCCTTGGTTCGTTTTCCAACTTTGAACTATCAAACCATCCAAATTAGAACTTTGAACTATCGAAACTGTCCACTTTACCCCCCCCCCCCCAACCTAAACTAGGCTGGTTTTGTCTGATGTGGCACTGATGTGTCCATTCTCCACTGACCTGCCATCCAGGTAGAGCTGATGTAGCACTCTTCTTCTTCCTGCTCTCCACCCTTTCTCCCCCCCCCCCCTCCCCAACAGTGACGGGAGAAAACCTAGCTGGATCTGATGCCATGGCCGCCATTGCTTCAAGCCCCAATCCCAGTACCCACCCACTTGATGTCCCGCATCACAATTTACAACCCACTATAACACACCACGCACCACAACTCTTTCTCTAGATCTTTCTTTTGCTTGAGATCAAATCGAAACGAAATCAAATCTGGAGCTAGAAGCCACCAATAAGGCCATTAGAGAGTAGTGAAGCTGTGAGAGCACAAGATTTGTAAGGGAATAGAGGCACCAACGAGGCGACAAATCTCACTGTAACCTTGTCCCGCCGCTGCATACTCCCTCCGTCCACAAATGTAAGTTATTTTTTATTTTTTACAGACTCCAATGCAAGAATTTAACTATAAATTATTATCATAATGTACTAGTAAAAATAATGTATATATATATAATGTAAGAATTTTGTAAGACAAATCCAATGGTATTATTTTCATATAGTTAATCTATATATTGTAACATATATTAATTGTCAAAGCTTTACCGCACGGAATCCACGATGACCTACATTTGTGGACAGAGGAAGTACATTGGATGAGGAGCACATTTGCTACCAAAATTGCCTTGGTCGTGGGTAGTTGTGTCCCCCATGCTGCATCACCACCGTGCATAGGAGTCGACAGCACCAGCACTCATAGGAACAGGCAAGAAGATGGCGGTGGCAAGCCACAAGAAGCCCTCTCTTGCCTCCCTCGCCTCTGGTGGACTTTGCCACCGCCGCTGCCATGCACACCTTCCACCACCTCCTAGCGATGTTCAACTCCCCAACACCATCCCTTTCATCGTCAATGCCTCCTCCTTCCAAAGAATCGGTCACTAGCTGCTTCAATTCCACCAAATGTCTACTCCACAATTGCTGCATCGGCCAGATTCGACGCAAGTGTAGTGTTGTCACTCCTTATGTAGGCTCGCAGCCTCCTCATTGTTGCTCCGGTGGACTTCACCAGCGATGTAGGGGCCGACTTCTCCATCGACGTAGGAGCAAGGCCGGTTCCCCAAGCGCCACCTCCACACATTGCCACCATCATCTCTTCCTCAAATTCGATGGCCATAAGCAACGAACGTGTTGACAAGCTCATCGGCCATGGTATGACTATGGTGAGCTCGGTCTATGGTGTGTTTGTATAGTGAATCTAGCGGATTCCTTCCACATGCCGCATGGTGATCTGCAGCCCCCACGTGCAACAACGTGGTGGGGCTTGCATATGTGCATTCATGGTGGGGCTTGCATATGTGCTCGGTCTATGGACTTGGAGGTGAAATGGGAAGCTCTCTCCTAACAAGGTGCTAATGTGCAAGCGGTGGCAAGGGTAGTTTGGGCACGAGAGTTAGTCAATTAGATTTTGGGATATAATATGGAAGGAGAGATGCATGGGACTGGGAATAGGACAGTATGTGAGGATGGAATGAGCAAACCAGAGAGTTGGGTTCTTCTTAGCATGCTGCTTGTGGCTTTTGCTACAGTAATTAGCTTTCAAACGGTGCGCCTTTTCAAGATGGGGTCTACAATTTTATGGAAGTAAACACTGTATCGACTCCAGCTATACCAACAAAAATAGCATATGACTGTCTCTCTCTTCGTACTCTCTCTCGTGAACAGTCAGAATTCAAAAGTCATAAGCCACAACCCAAAATAACCCACTTACATCCTTTTAGATAGTGAGCAAAATAGATCCAACTAGTACATCGCCTGCCCTTTGCTGTGGGTGGGGTTCCTAATTGATTGATGTGTACTTCTACTGTCAAGTATCAACACTCGTGAAAAGATTAGTAGACTATGGTGGTGCTTCAAAGGACTTATAAACCTAGGCTTCTAGCTTTTTGCACTATAGCATCTGAAAATGCGATGCAGCTACCATAGAAGTATGTCATTTCATGAAAGTTTGCCTTTTTATGAAACAACACGTACAATTTTATAAAGTAACTTCCACTTGTTCAACTAAAAGATTTTATTGATATTTTAATTGAGTTCAACCTGATGGCTACAATTTTAAAGGTGATGTGGCATAATAATGATGATGCATTGGAAGTCAATTTTAGAGATATGAATGATATGGTAGTGATTGGACAATGGGCAAGAGAGCCTGTTGGATCTCATTCGAGCAGTTATCCACTGAACAACATTTCTGATAGTTTAGATTATGCCTTTGTTGGTTTAGAACATCTATTCCTTTGATGTATATCAAGAAATAATTCCACTATGTCCAATGGTAGTTAGGGTGTAAATAGTTCTCGAGTCCCAGGTCCAAACTCCAAATCAATGGGTATGATGGCTGGAATGGGCATAGATGGTAGGGAGAATCTAACATATTTTTTGGTTAGGGGATTAGATTATGAGGTGGATTTGGAATTGTGATGGGATGGGCTCATATCCCTCCCAGTTAGAAATATGTCCATTCAACCCCTCTTATTGTCCGAGTCTGGAGATCAACCTCCAACTACAAAACCATCTCTTTCGACCCTAAGGCTAGTTTCGTAAATGGTATTCTCCATGTTAATGGCCAAGTCATTGAGTTAGGGCCATGTGTAAGTGTCATATAGCTTTTATTTTTATTTTTAAAACAAATATCCATGGTGGACCCCATATGTCATTGGAAGAGTAAGAGAGAAGAGGTCTTCTTCATCCTCTCGGCATAAACAGGAACGATAAGGAGTAGTCAACTATGGTGTTAGCTAAAATGGGTTGGCAGAGGAGGAGGGGCGGAGAGGCTCGACAGATGGACATAACGAGTTTCTTGCGACTAGGGTAAACCAATGGTTGTGGTTGTTTAAGGAGCGGGGCATTGCAAACACGCCGGCGGTGGCAGTGCCGGGAACTTGTAGGGACAGTGGAATGGCGGATGATAGCTTAAAATAGCGTGTCCAAATAAAAAGTGGAAGTAGGGTGCCTAGGTGCATAAGGAATTGGATAGATTCTCACTGTCAACGATGACGAACGCGATGGTGAATCTTGGCTACAAGCGGAGAAGGAAAAACACTCGACTGTGAGCAAAATAAAAGCAAATAACATGGGGGATTGGATGAGAAAGTAGTGGAACACATTTTAATGCAAACAAATTACCAAAAAGGGAGATCCAATATGGTGGTTCATCAAGTTCAGTCCTTATTGGCACTCATCTTATACGTATTTTACATCTCATAATTCCCAATAAATTGGTAAGACATACCAAAATTATGAATTATTACCACTACCCTAATCTGAAATCAAGAAATATATTTTTGGGACATATTTTTCAAAAATCGACAAATATCACTTAGAAATATTAAAAGAACATAGTGGACTGAAGCACATATGCATCCAGGCCTCAAGCCTAGCCATCATGGCCCCACACTGGGCTAGTGTGTCCCAGCACTCAAGTGCCACACGCACACCTCCCTTGCTTCATTTTCACCCACGAGGAACCGTCTGGAAGTTGTTGAAAATCGGTAGTTCATGTCAACTCAGGAAAGGATCAACTTGTGTGTGAATAAAACAGACTCTACTCAATCTTTGGAAAACCGATTCGCATTTTGGAGAAAAATCACTAGGATCCGGACAGGGCCAGCATGTCATATACGCATGGAAGGCCTAAAGCTATACACTGCCTTAGGACTCTAGAGTTAGAGTCTCGCAAGGCACTGTGTAGGTCGAGTGCATCCCCGCACACATGGGTGTTGATCCCCTATAAAGGGGCACTCATCCCTCGGTTTTGGACATCTTGATCTCAACATTTTAGAGCCAATTTGGTGGATTTCGATCCTTGAAATCCATTCCCTTAGTTGATAGGCTAGTTTATGCTAGTACTTAGCGAGGAAGCCCTGTCGTAGGTTCCAGAGCTCTTGCTTCAACTTTTGTAAAGTGGTAGCAATGTAGTTCTCAAGTTGTTGTGATCTTTCATGTTCTAATTGACTTGATCTATTTTAGTTGCTTCTTCTACTTCTATTTTGTAATTGTCTAGTTCATGTAATATGTTAATTTCAATCTATTTTGAATTCATGGATCGCCATAGCTAGTCATTTTAATCATGGTGATTAGTAAAACCTTGCATGCTAGTTTATGAACATGAATATAGTTAGCACATACGTTAGAAAGATCCATACATTCAGGGGTTAAAAACTGCGGCTACAGTGACATCGCTAGTGCACAAAGATCAATGAACTTCCAGTAGCTAACTAATGATTGTGTCTTATTCACTGTTTCATTTATGTAATAGATAGGGGTGCATGATGCCATGACTAGGAGTAGTACGTTGCGGCTCAATTCCAGATGAGTGTGCATGGCTTCCAAAAGAGCGTTGCAATCTCTATGAGAGATCTATTAGCAATAGATGTACATAGATTAAATTAGCTTCTTGATAGCCTTTTCAATTACCAACCGAACCCTTAAACACTTATCGTCACCTTTTGTACCTTGGTGCAAGATAGGTTCATTATTTTATGCTTAATTCGTTGTCTTTTGGAGAGTTATATGTGAAGTTAGAAAACCCTATGTGAAGGTAGTTGGTTCCCTGGAATACTCCAAGGTGAAATTGCTACAATGGACCCATTCGCTTGTAGTAACAACGATTGTGGTTAGATTGCATCAACAGTCCTCTAGATTTGTTCCATCACCGGTAGGCCACCTCTGTCTAATTGATCGCCTTCAACACCTTCATCTCTCGGAACATCTTATGCATGGCCCTATTCGTTGTAACGCCACTGGAACCCGACCATTGCCTAGGGTGGTGCCACCCAATGTTGTGGTTTGTGCAACGAGAGCAAAGATAGGAGTAATAGAGAAGAGATGGAGTTGTTGACTCAACACCTGTCCTGGTGGGAAAGTTCAGTGATGTGGTTGTCTAAATAGTAATGTGGTCGTCAATGTGGCAAAAAACTATCGATGGAATTAGTCTAGGGGTGAAAAGTGAATGGTTTTGATAGCCGAGGGGTTCAAACAGCTAGTTTTCGAGGTTAATTTCTAAAATCGGGCAATATTTGAGGCCTATGGGGTTCAAATGCACGGCTCTGCTCATTTCGGCTTGAGCTTCTGGCTTATTTTTACTATTCATAAAATTTGTCTTTTTTTCTAAACTTTTGGCTTTTTTAGCTTTCTTGCTGGTTCTTTTTTCCCGTATTCGTTCGCGTTGTCCGTGATGAGCTAACATATTTTTTTCTATTTTTAAATTTTTTAAATTTAATTACGCCAAATAAGCCACATCCAGCTACAATGTAATTTCAGCCAACTACAGTGCAATTTCAGCCATAAGGCACAGCTTTTCAGCCCAACCGAGCGGGGCCCTCCCTGTTATTCCCACGAGAGTAGGATTTAGGATTAGAATACGTTTGGACTATGGAGGGGTACAATTCATCTACAAATGTAGCCCATAGGTTCGTATATCACAATTATAGAACATCAAAATAAAGGAATGGATAATTTTAAATTTGTTCATTCCTCTGTTGCTAGCCAGCTTAAAGATGCTTTAAATGAACTATATTCTCTCAAGTCAAGTAGTGATTATGAGTGCTTGGATGCTATTGCTTTATCTGTTATTCCTTTAGATATTATTCCTTCATATTGCTCAAATTGTGCATTCCTTTAATTGAAATTGGATAGTGCTACTAAGTAATTGCATAAATTTAATCCTGATCATACTTGCTCTTATTGTGAGGATAGCCAAATTAAAATAAAAGAAATGATTGAAATACTTCTTCATTCTAGGACTAAATCATATGAAAATTATTTTAAATTCACAATTGAGATTGATGCTCTTAACAAGACACTTGAGGAGAAATCAAAAATAAAAAAAATCCATGTCCATGACTACATCTAAGAAGGTTATTGGTTTTATTTCTTTGTGTATTTTATGTTCAAATTGGGGCTGATTTAGATAAAACGCATAAGGCATTTAGAGTCAAATATAAGTAATTGGCTAGGGCTACAAATTCCCCTTATGTGCCTTGTAAGGATTTGAACCTTGAGGCAGCTATCCATAAAGAGAAATATGTTAGGGCAATCAAGGCAAATGAGTATACCACATGTGAGAACCTAGCCTAAGAAAATGACTATCTCAAAAAGACACTTGAGAGATTTTCTAGTGGAAAGAAGAACCTCAATATGATTCTTGACTAATTTAAGGTGAGTGTAAAGAAGAGATGCTTAGGATCTAGTTCCTTAGAGCATTCCAAGAACAATCCACATAAGATTGTGAGAGTTGTTAAGATTCGCAAGTTTGAAGTAAAACCCTCTGAGACATCTAAAATTGTCTTTAGGTCTCAAGGTTTTGCCCAAACCCCTTTGAGCAAGACAAATGCTTCTACCTCGTAGGTCAGACATTTCAAAAGATCAAGTACCATTACACTTTCTGTAAGAAGGATGGGTACATAGTTGAGTTCTACTTCCGTAAAGCAAAGGTTGAGAGGAAGGAGAGGATATGTGCTTTGAGGGTGATTAAAGGAGTTTCTTCACCTGTGAGTGTCGCTACAGCCAAGCAGTCTATCTTTCCTACTATATATAAATTTAAATTTGTAGATGACTTCTTTGACTCTTTTGGTGGCTCTAAGCAGCGCTTTGGGTTAGGATATCATGATGCTAGACCATGGGTAACATCTAGACAGGGGAGTACCGACCTTTTGATAGGCCGATTCGGAAAGCTCTAGGTGGTTCTCGTGTGCAGTCTTATAATTACCTTTCTAACTATTTTATTGCTACTTCCGCTGTTATTCTTAGACATCATGTGGCTCAGTACTGGATTCCAAAGTTTTCCATCACTAACCCAGTACTAAGGCATATATATTTCCTGCTTATGACTTGTAGGTCCGGCGTACGAGGAAGGAGAACGCATGGCTTGTTGATTTCGGGTGTTCTCGAAACATGCCTGAAGATTATAGATAATTCTCTTCCCTCACATGTGCATCCGACAACAAGTTGATCACATTTGGATGTGTTTCTATCAGGACCATGACAGTAAAGAGCATAGTGTACATCAACAACAACTTCATAATCAAGGACGTCACTTTGGTAAGTAAGCTGAGATATAATCTACTATCTGTCTCCTAGCTTATTGATGAGGGTTTAGAAGTGAGATTCAAAAGTGATGAATGTAGAGTTCTGGACTCCTCGGTTGAGTATTTCTTTAGGATATCTAGGTTTGAGAGAATTTTTAGTGCTGATTTTAATATCTCTTATACTTCTAGTCCTAGGTGTCTTATAACTTCTAACTCTCATGACTTAATGCTGTGGTATTGCAGGCTTGGATATACAGGCTTCAACCACTTTATTAGAATTAGTAGCAAGAACTTGGTTAGAAAAATTTTGGACAGCATCATTTACCCCTTGTTGGGTATTGGATCCTACACTATATATCCGATATTATATTTCAATTTCAGTGATAGAATCACATGCTAACTAACTCTTATACGAACAGTTAATCGGAATATGTTCGTATGTATTTGTTAATGGTATTCAATTTATGCGTTAAGATTATGTGATGTTATTTGAGTGCTTGATCCGGCCAGCAGCCACGGAATGTGCAATCAAAATGTGCAAAATAATTTCTCACCCAGTTACACAAACGTGCCACTGCCACATCAATCGAATTAGTGGGTCAAATTAATCATTGAATGATCCGCGGTGGGTGATCGGTCGGCCACCATTGAATCTTCTCCGGCACGGAACCCCCAGAAATTAAACAAAGCATCTGCGTCGCGAGTATTTTTGCAGGTTGCCCCCTCGAACTCCTCCGGTGCTCGCAATGCCGCCCCCCTCCGCCTCCGCCTCCGCCTCCCGCTTCGCCGCCCACTGGGTCGCCGACGCCCTCGCCGGCGACGAGACCCTGGACTTCTCCGTCATCAAGGGTAAGTGCGAGACCATAACTGGATCATTCGCTCCTCCGTTCGCCACGACACCTTCATTCTCTCACCTAGGGTTATTGGTGCTCCGCAGCGCTGGTGGGCGTCTCGCCGGAGTCCCTCACCGGCGCACCGGAGGCCACGCGGGAGAGGGTGGCGCTCCGGTGCCTGCAGGAGGTCGTCGCCGTTGCCGCCGAGGGCGAGGCCGCGGCAGCGCCGGAGGAGGCGGCGGTGTCGGCGGGGATGCTTAGGGTTGACGCCGCTCGCTCTTGCGAGGGCTTGCTGCTTGAACTCATTGGAGAGGTATGTAGTGCCTATGCGACCACGTACGTTCTCGTGGTTCAAAATTCCGATTTGCCTTTTATCAGTCGAATAGCATTTGTTTAGTGGAGTGATTTCAATTTTGTTCAGGTGGATAAGTTGGATAAGTGTACCCCATCGTTGGAAACATTTCTGGAACAGTGGTGTAGATAGTCATCAGTAGCCGTTTGGTTTCTGTGTCGGTTGCAATTGTGTTGGTGTGGGGTTAGTCATTAGTAGAATCATGGGTGAGGCAGCAAGGGGATGAGCTAAAACTAGGAAGTGTTCATTTTGGGGGCTAAATGAATGGATAGATAAATTGTATTCGTACTCTTGAAATCTGGATAAAGTATCCAATTGCAAGCTCCTCTTGCTACGCAATGTCACTATCACAATGGGTAGAAAGAAAACAAAGAATAACAAATTGGGGAAAGTTTATACAATCTGCACTCCATGATATAGACTGGAATTTGCATTTCCAGCATTTACTAGATGTGCATTTTCAGATAAACTGATTCAAAGATTCCCTTTAATAAAGTAAGAAATTTGGATATTTTTTATTGTTTATTCAAGAGCAATCCTACTGTGAGATGTCAAAAGATTGCAATGAAGTTGTGAATCATGTTTGCATTAAAGGATCACCTTGTTCACACAGTTTCATAAGGATAATACACTAATACACTATTCATGTTCTGTAAGTAGAACATAAAAGGCGGAAGACATATTATGGAAGAGACCCATTTCTTCATTTGCTCCTCGGTATTGTGCTAGTTAGATTAAACTGCTGTCCAGATTGTCCAACGCAGTATTATGATACAAATTCGATTGAAAATCGCAATTTCTAACCATGCCCTTAAAATATTACTTTCATCAGGGCTTGATTCTTCCAATGGCCAAAGAGTGGTCATTGCAGTTAAAAGTTGGAGATGACAGACTCCAATATACAACAATTGATACCATGGATGGTTCTCCTTTTTTTTGTATTTCTTTCATTTGTTGTGGTGTTATGTTTTCTTTGATAGAATTAAATGATTGTGTCTTTAGTGAAAATAGCAGTGAACATAATAAGAGGAAGATTTTGCATATTGTCATATATAATAATATGTATTTATCGAGGACTCAAAATTGATGGGAACATTCTAACAGGCAACTCATCCTTGGTATTCAAGCAAATAATAGTGGGCTTTTGTGAGCATGAAAGCAAATGTATGTAACCTTTTAATCTATTGTGTTATCTGTGGAGGACTTCTGTTTAAATCTGCCTCTACCCAATGAGTTGATCACTGATCCAAAATGTTCTAGTTGGTGCAACATTGATAGGCTAAACAATGCTATTATTTGAGCTTATGTTGTAATGAACCTTAGTTCATTGGGGTAAATACCGTACAGAAGATGGCCGGGACGGCAAAGCTGAAGAGAGGGCTTTAGGAGAAAGGGCAGATCATGGACTAGGGAGAAGAACTTAAGGAAGAGACTAGAATAACTCTTTCTTCTTATTGCTTAATGAAATAAGATACACTCATATCCTTATATAGATTGAATGCCTTAACTCCTAAGGAACTCATCCCTAATATTATGCAAATAGATCATCCTAACAAATCTAAACTTACGTATAAGGAAACTAACCCAACCAAATCGGTACTGCATATGAACAGGAACCACGCACTGTTCACATAAACAGTAACCGCTCACTGTTCATGTGAACAGTACCCATGCACATGACACGTGTTCTTTTGAGAGGAAACATGATATTTTCCTTGGCAATTTTGCCTTAAGTCTTGCCAATGGATTGGTTCCTTAGGAAAGATTATTCTAGTATGCTATAGCCTATATGTTTACAATGTTCACAATGATCATTACTGCATCACCTTGCAGGTGATCTGTTTAAATGCTTCAATTTTAATAGGGAGCCAGGGATGCCATGTTAGATGTTATGCATCACATAATTATGCACGTGCTTAATGGCTTTCAGTTTTTCTTTGTGATTAAGCTTGGCTTATCACTTTGTGAAAAAAATCTTCATGCATTTTAGTTTGCTTAATTTTTTCGAAGCTAATACATGCTGCAATTTGGTTGTCATCAAGTCCTTCCCAATGCCCAGATGGTTTTGACGTTTGCTTTACATGAACGTAAAATGTGGCATGTGCAGGTCGGTAGCTTGGGATGCTTGGAGAAGGACATGCTTCTGCCTTTTATTCAAGATGTCCAGAAGTTTATATGTATCAAGAAACCAGCATTACCAGAAACTTCTTTGGAGTTGGTATGTTAAAAAGCTATTTTCAAAATTAAAAATAGAAAAAAATGACTCCTCTTCACATTTTATTAACCTGTCTGTTTTATGTTCAGCTCAGAGAAGTGAACCCAGAGATCACATCTATGGTCCCACCGACCCCGGTGGAGCAGAATGGCAACAACAAACTTGACAATGACAAATCCTTGGGCAATATCAGTCATGATCGTGTAAATACAGAGAACCTTGGGTGCCCTACAGATAGTCCTCAGCTCCAGCAAGAGAATTTAGTAAATTTAGTTAATGAAACTGACACAATAGATGTGCAGAAGGATCCAATGGAATCAACTCCTTATTTTCACCAACCATGTACATCAGACAGTAGGTGTTACGATCAATCTTATGAAGATACTATTGGTGATGTTGGTGGCAGTGTCAGGCCCCCAGAAAAGAGTCCAACTAATGTAGAGGGAAACATGTCAGTTGCAGCTGAGCCTGCTTCAGCTAGCTGCAATGCATCTTTGCTGGCAAGTAATACCAAACCCATGTCAAAGCAGGATGTGGTGGATCATACTACCATGGTCCAACCACAATCTTGTGGAGTCAAATATCCACATCCACCTCAGCATAATGATGCAGAGGGGCCATATGACGATGTCACCAGCATTCAGTCATCGAAGGATCCTGTCCATGAAGGACCGACCATGCAGGCTACAGTGGCTCCAGACTTTTACAGACATGGTGATGCTTTACCGACAAATACATCTGAAACAAGACACTTGCCTGAGTTTATTACTGCAGAGGATACAACAATGATTGCAGAACCACACAGCAGCAAAACTAAACCGAATTCACCTCAACATGACAGTGGTGAGAAAGTAAGTCAAGATCTGGATGATGGAAGTGCCAGGATTTGGCCAGTGGAAAAGGATCCCGGTCATGAGGAACCGGCTCTTCGAACTGCTGCCATTTTACCTTCTGTAAGCTGCAATGGAGCAATTCAAGGAGATAAATCTGAAACCGACCATCCGCCAGGGAATACTACAGAGAATACTAAACTGTTTGAACAGCAGAATGGTGATAAGGCTTGTCTAGAAGTCAGTTCTGCCGACAAAGTTAATCAAGCTCTAAATGATGATGGCAACATCTTGAAAAAGGATACGGTCTGTGGCGGGCCAACTGCTCTAGAGTCTCATTGCTGCAACGTGGCCATACAAAATAAAATTTCAGAAGGCAATCATTTATCTGAGAAGAATACTGGAAAGAACATGACTGACCGTTGTTGTAGTAGATCTGTTCCGGACTCACTTCGAGATGGGAATGAAAAAAGAGCCAAGCGAGCTTCAAATAAGAAAATCGCTGGGAATTCTGTGGCCGAAACATCACATGTGCATTCCTCAGATGATAGTTTCAGTGGCTTTGCAGCTGCTGGTCTTCTATCGATGACTGACAATACGCCATTCTGTGCTCAGGATCAAGATGCCAATGGTTCCATTATGGATTTGACGGAACAAGATTTGTGCGTAAAATGTGGTAAAGATGGCCAGTTGTTGAAATGTAGCAGCTGCTTGTTAGCTGCTCATGATAGCTGTTTTGGTTCATCGGTGACATTTGATGACTCTGGCCAGTTCTATTGCCCCGTATGCTTCTATACAAAAGCCACTGAAGCATATCAAAAAGCAAAGAAAACATATTCTGAAGCTAGGAAAAACCTATCTGCTTTCCTTGGCACAAAGAAATTGGTCAAGCAACACAATGAGCAACCTACTGGACTGCAGCAAAGAGCTGCCAACAGCGAGGATCACTTGAATGGGTGTAATACACCTATAAGGCAAGATAACAATCAGTCTGAAGCAGATAACCTTTCTCATAGTGATGAAGAGCCTGGTCGGCGGCAGAAGAAGCAGAAAACAAATGCTGCAAGTGATGCTTGTCCTGAGGCGGTAGTCACTGCAAAGGCATCTTTTGGTCGGAACTATGATGTTGCACCTATGAATAAACAATGTGTAATCCAAAATAACAGAAATGAAGTTCAGGTCGCAGAGCACAAGCAGCCAGTGGAAAATGCAGAAGCTCATGAAGAAGCTGGCAATGGAAATTCATCTCATGAAACGAGACATTCATCTCAGAATAGATGCAGTCCTGCTGCAAATCAGAATGTTGAGGCTGATAAAGATGATGGCCTTACAAATTCTCACCAGTCCGATGAATCCGATGAAATAGAAGCTGCATCTTCAGATGATTCTGGCAAGCGATCATCACCCCCTTGGCGAAACTTGAGACACCGCAAAGCAAGATTTCAAGAAATGGAGACAGCGGTATCAAGCAATTCTAAAAAAGCATTTGGGCGCCAGGATCAACACATGCCTTCACCGTCAAGGAAAAGAAACTATGCATATCCACCCAAGCGTTAGTAAGTGTTAGAAAGGATCTTCATAAGCACTTCTTTCCCTAGTTGTATTCTTTGGAATAATTAAACATGACTGTGAACTGTGGTTAGTTTAGAATCAAATGACCTTGAACCCCCCTGATTTGGACTTGCGATAAATGAAGCTGTACCGTGAAAAATAAAACTGTACCATGGATGTTGGTGGGATTAAGCCTACCGAGTTCAAGTGCTCACGCAAAAAGTTTCCATTATTTAAAATTTCTTTCTTTAGATGTGTTGTTTAAAATTCTTAGTACAATATCATGGATAGCATGGTGTTGATTAGCTTTGAGATGGTCTAAAGCTTTAAAAGGCCTTAAATATCTGGAGGGGGTGGTAACTATGTCATGATACTGATATGAGGGAAAGTCAGCCTCTTTATTCGTGGATAATTTCAAATTCACAAGAGTTTTTGTGAACGGATGGTATTAATCTCTGTTGTGTGACAATGCATGTATTGAAATAGTCTGCACACATAAAACAGGAAACAGATGGAAATTTTGATCCATATTTCTTCTAGAATACCAGTTTTTGTTAGCATCGGCTATTCAGAGGCTCATTTGTCTTTAAATTCTCCTTATTTGAAAATGTCCCATTTAATGGTTGTGTGTTTTGTAATCCCAAAAACTGAGCATGTCTGCCTTGCAGCTCTAATCCTGTTGCACCAACTGGAAGGCGCTCAAAGCTCTGTTGGACGGAAGAAGAAGAGGCAGCTTTGAGGGTAAGCACACCTCGGCTGTACAATTTCATTTGTAATGCAATTGTGTCCTCGCTTGTGTACTTAAAACTATTCACTGTTCTGGTTCAGGAAGCAATGACAAAATTCACCCCAAAGGGCAATGGGCCAATTCCGTGGGTTCAGATACTAGAATACGGCAGAGATGTGTTTCACAAGACACGTCTCCCATGTGACTTGAGGGTCAAATGGAGGAACATGAAGAAGAAATCAGGCTCTTGACACTGACAATCTCGCTCCTAATGCAGCCATTGTGTCAGCTGGTCTTAACCCTTTGTCCACCACTTTGCGCCTGTTCCGTGCCATCCTCTTGTGTGTAAATATTGCGTGCTGTGTTCTGAGCACTGCTAGAAACTAGGAAGTTTTCGTCTTCCAGAAACAATGTTGATGCATGATACTGGGTGATATAGGTAGCTTTGAACCATTATTTCACTAGGGACCTTCGTTTCTCAGCTATTGTGGTCGTGGGGCTATGTAAAGAAACTGTATTCTTTTTCTGGCAAATAAACGCATCTTTCTAACGGTTTTTTACTGCCCTCGGGACTCGTACTGTACTTGACCGAAGCGCAGGTGAATTGTCATTCATATTGCGTAAGCTACGAGGAGTCCTGCATTTTTTTTTTGGTATTTGCCAGCTAATTAACTAGTGAACAATTTCCCTTTATAGTATTACTACTAGGGTAAAAAGGCTGACATTTCAAGTAGAAAGTGTGTATCGGGGCGGAGACGGACGGATCAGAGTGGGGCTCGGGTGAGGGGGAGGCGCTAGCAGCAATGCGATCTGGTGGCTGGCGAGCGGGAGACGGCAGTGGCGGTGGGATCCGACGGTAGGCAAGCGAGGAAAGGAGGTGGCATTGAGGAGAAGTGAAGAAAAGAATAGAGTAGTCCGATGACATGCGGACCCACCGAACAAAAACCCTTAAAAAATGACATGTGGGACCCACTGTCAAGGTCCTTTAGGACTAACGGGCAGTATCAGGGATGATGCTTCCTGCACCAACTCTTCACTAAAGCCGGTGTTATGTGATAATTGTTGAGAAACCGTCGCTGGCGACCAGTCCGAACGATTCCTCTGCTAAGAACAAGAACGAATCAATCACAGAATCACAGGGAGAATAGATTGAACACACAGAGAGGTAGAGAGAACTCCCGGTCTTTCTTTATTGCTTTTCTTTCATGCGTACATAATGAGGGGGGTATGGCTCTCTATTTATAGTCTACGGTGGGGTGCCCAATTAGATCAGGACTCTTGGATAGAGTCCAAGTTTCCTAACACTCCCCCTTGGGCACTCACCCAACATGCTCATGCCTCGTCAAAACTCCATAAAAACCCAGTGGGAAAAATTTGGAGAAAGAGTACATGATACATGTGATGCTGCGATGCACGAATTGCCTCATTAAAAACCTTGGTCGAGAAACTTCATGGAAAACTCGTCAAGGGAAAAAGAGTACAATTCACCCAAATTCATTTAGTCTGCAAGACTTTATTTTTGGGTACTTAATCTTCATGATCAAGATTTATTAGCGAGCTTGTGAGAATTCTCCCCCTGAATTCTGCACTTCTCTAAGTCTCATCATTCCAATTTCACGCACGCACCTTTCAAAGCTAGATGCGGGGAGTGACTTAGTGAATAAATCTGCGAGATTTTCACATGACTTAGTATGCAGTACTTTAATGTCGTCCATCTTTTGCAATTCATGTGCATAGAAGAACTTGGGGTTGATATACTTTGTGAGATGACTCTTCACATAGCCCGTTTGCACTTGTGCAACGCAAGCGGCATTATCTTCATAGATAATTGTGGGGGTTTGCACAATGTTCATCCTACATGACTGCTGGATGTGGTGAACCATTCGGCGGAGCCAATCGCACTCTCGTGCGGCTTCATACAGTGCTATAATTTCTGAGTGGTTCGTCGAAGTAGCTACCAGGCTTTGCTTAGACGATTTCCATGAAATTGCAGTTCCACCACACAGGAATACATAGCCTGTTTATGACTTAGCGGTATGCGGGTCTGACAGATACCCAGCATCTGCATAGCCAATCAAGTTCAGATCTTGATTCTTTCTGTAAAACAATCCGAGGTCCTTGCTACCTTGGAGGTATCGGAAAATGTCCTTTATGCCCTGCCAATGTCTTTTGGTGGGCTCTGCACTGTACCTTGCTAACAGGTTCACGGCAAATGCAATGTCCGGTCTAGTGCAGTTTGCTAAATACATGAGTGCTCCCACTGCACTCAAGTATGGGAATTCCGGTCCCAGGACTTTCTCCCCCTCTTCCCTTGGTCGGAAAGGATCTTTTTCTTGCTGTAAAGACCTACCGATCATCGGTACTTTCGAGGGAAATGCCTTCTCAAAGCCAAACCTTTCGAGCACCTTCTGGGTGTAGGTCGACTGATGTACCAAGACTCCTTCAGGGACATGCTCAAGCTGCAAAACTTGGTCTTGCCCAAGTCTTTCATTTCAAATTCTGACTCCAAGTAGGAGCTTACTTCTTTTATGTCTTCGGCTGTCCCGATGATATTCAGATCATCTACATACACAGAGATTATACAGAATCCATTCTGGGATCATCGTATAAATACACAAGGACAGTCTTCATTGCTCGTGTAGCCTTTCTTGCAGAGAAAGTCGCTTAAGCGATTATACCACATTCTTCCAGATTGTTTCAGTCCATACAGTGACTTTCTGAGTTTCACACTGTACAGATTTCTATTTGCTCTGTCTTGGTTCGGGAGAGATATTCCTTCAGGGACTTTCATATAAATCTCCGAATCCAAGTTACCGTAGAGGTATGCAATCACAACATCCATCAATTTCATTTCTAAGTTCAAGTTCACTGCCATTGAGATCAAGTATCTAAAGGTAATTCCACTCATGACCGGGGAGTAGGTTTCTTCATAATCAACTCCAGGACGTTGAGTGAAACCTTGGGCTAACAGCCTTGCTTTGTATCTCACTACTTCATTTCTTTCATTTCTCTTTCGAACAAATACCCACTTGTGCCCAACGGGGTGTATGTGGGGAGGTGTGCGGCATACAGGCCCAAACACCTCTCTTTTATTCAGAGATAGCAATTCAGTTGCTATTGGCTTCTTCCAATCTTCCCAATCTGATCTTTTCTTACATTCAGCGAGCGATGCAGGCTCGGGATCAAGATCGATGATGGAGGCAATTTTCTTTGCGAAGTAGATATCGATATTAGCTGTTGTCCTATTCAGGGACTCTCCCGTGTGCACATAATTTATAGCTATTTCTTCATGAGTTGCTTCTTCTGGAGCTTCACCTTGCGCATCGCTTCTTTCAATTGCGGTGGCAAGTTCCTTTAGTTTTTCGGCTCCAATGTGTGCGCACACATCCATGCCGATGGGGATATTCAGATCCAATATGCCCTTTTCTGAAGGTGTCATACTCGTGCCAGGTCTCAACTGGCTCCCCTTCTCATTCTGGGGGACTTCAATGATCGGCTGTGATAAATCCCGCTTATCCTTTTTCGCCAGGCGTCCCCGGTTACTAAGGATTCGAGGAACCGGAGTTCTCGTCCCTTTATTTTTTTTCTGAGGCCTCTGGACGAGATTAGGGATACCTTCTGCTTTCTTTGGTATTTCAACCCTCTCCAGTGCAATGCGTGCAGGCACATGCGACTTAGTCACGCTCTTCAAATCACTAAAGTGATCAGGCAGTTGATTTGCTAATGCTTGCAAATCTATTGTCTTTTGGACTTCTCTTGTCTTCTGGACTTCTATTGTCTTTTAGACTTCTCTATTTGCTTTACTAATGTCTTCTGGACTTCTCTAGTGCGCGGGTCATCTGCATGGATTCCCCAGGCTTGCCACGTAATTTCCCGACATTCTTCATCAAGGGGTTGATTTCCTCCCCCTAATGTTGGGAAATTTTCGGTAGTGACCCTTGCGCTAGTTGCATAGGTGAATGGATGTTTTTAGGCCGAAGGTCTAAGATTGATGAGATTTGCTGCATGTAGGACTGCGGGTCCCCTACATGTAGCTAGCAAATTACAATTATGCAAGAGGGGTTGGGCAATAAATTTAATTTTCTTAATTAAAACCTCTGCCAAACCATTCTGGGTATGGACATGCGGTACCGAGTGCTCAACTGCAATTTCCATCGCCATGCAATAATCATCAAATGCCTTTGAAGTAAATTCGCCGGCGTTGTCCATTCTGATGGACTTGATGTGATGATCAAGAAACACATTTCGGATGCGAATGATCTGCGAGATCAATTTTGCAAAGGCGTGGTTTTCCGTGGACAACAAACCCACATATGACCACTTCGAAGAAGCGTCAATGAGCACCATGAAATACTTGAATTGCCCTGAGATGGGCTGAATGGGACCGCAAATGTCTCCCTGGATGCGTTCCAGGAATGCAAGGACTTCATCCTTCACTTTCAGAGTGGAGGGACTAGTTATTATTTTCCCGGTGCACATGCAGGGCACACAAAATCTTCATGATTGGGAAATTCTTCATTAATATTATGCCCATGCGAGTTATTATGTTTCTCATCATCCTAAGACTTGGGTGGCCTAATCTGTCATGCCAGAGACAGAAGAGTTCAGAACTTCTAAGTACTGTCTTCAGGACAATGTACGCTGCAGGCGCCTTAATGTTGGTATAATATAGCCCAATTTCTAGTGAAGGGAGTTTTTCTGATTCTATTCTCGTCGCGCTTCGTAATGAGCAGGTATTCCGTACCGTACTCTTCTTTAGTCTCAACGTGGAAACCATTTGCGCGGATATTCTTAAAACTTAGGAGAGTTCAAGTCGATTCTGGGTACAATAAGGCTTCTTCAATGACCAAAGTTGTGCCCATTGTGGCTCTTCTGGAACCGATCATACATGCATCGCTTCCAGCGATTGTCGTAAGGCTGCCAGTGCTCTTACGAATCGACTGAAAATTCTTAATCTCTCTTAAGTTGATATTCCTTGTGCCGCTGCTAGCTAAGCACACTTCCTTCATAGGGCGCTACACGTGTTCTAATATAGGGTATTTATTAACATGTATGAGAAGGCAATCAACACATAAATAAAATACTCCAATATCAGAACATATCATGCCATCATAAACTGAATAAATGAATGAATTCTTCAAATATCATCCAACCATCACGAGAAGATAACAATTCTTAAGTACCATCCATGCAAATTCTAACATATTCTTCCACACAAAATGAATGACAATTAAAGTCGAAATGCACTCAGTGCACTAGACTTCTTCTGCTATTTTTTTTCGGGTTGACATGCTCTTCAAGAGAAATCATGGCATTGGCTGCTTCTAGGTCGAGAGGGGTGCTGCTGTCGTAATGGTCTCAAACACCATCAACGCAGGCAACTGCTCAGAATGCTCCCCCTCAACCGATGCAGAGTGGGCTTCATGTGCCCTTTGCCATCCCGTTTTGGCTTGCTAGCCTTATTCTCACGTGGAGCATCTGATTTGCCTTACTGGGCTGCGGTCCTACCCTTCCTCCCCCTTCTTCATCAAGTGCTTTCGCACCTTGTGGCTTCCAGCGTTGGCTTCATGGCCAGTGGAGCTCCCAGATAGCTGAGTGACTTAGTTCTTACGGAGAACTTCGTCCTGAGCCTCCGCAACTTGCATCATATCAATCAATTCGGCGTATTCCTCGTAGCCATCTTGACGATAGTTGCGTGCGGATTGTACTGCATTGGGGTGGAAGGATTTTCTTAATTTTCTGTTTTCGGGTACAAATCCTGTGCAACGCAGAATTGTTTTCCCTGACCGTCTTAAAGTCGGCAAACCTTAGTCTGATCCACTCCTACTCTTCTCGAGGAAGAATGGTGTACTTTAGCCTCTCAAACCTGCTTCTTGAGTGCGGTCTAGAGTGCTAGCGCGCTCTTCTCTGCCATGTACTCATTCTTGAGAGTGAGGCAGAAGTGGTGCCTGAGAAAATGAAGTGCCTGATCATTCTCTTTAGGCATGGGTTGGCGTCATTCAGTCCGCTAATCCCAATAGTCACGCGGAGCTTCCTGGCTCCAAGCACAATCTCGACATCGGATGCCTACGTCAGATAGTTTTGGCCATGCTGGGCCAGCTCCTCGAACTTCCAGTTCATTATGCTAGTCATCTAAATGTGTATAAGTCTACTGCTGGTAGACATGCACGGAATAATTCACTGCAGGTAAATAAATGGTACAAAAGGTTCTCGCAATGTTTCATAATTTTCTATGCATTCTCTATAATTTTACTGCTAATTTCAGTGATTAAAAGCAATTTTCAGCAATTATAATTAACCAAAACAGTAAATAAATACAGAAAATACAGAGAATAATAATGACATAAATAAATAAGCTTCAAATGCAAAAATATAATGCAAAATTCGGATTCCCGAGGCCCTTTTATGCTAAAATATGAAATTTCAGCAAATTCTGCAATTCCAGAGGGTTTTTACGCAAAATTTCAGTTCAGAGAAAAATTCGCGTAATTTTCTGATTTACCGTGGGGTTTTCTGCAAAATTCTGGACCCGATGGTAAATTTAAGGGCTTATTCGTAATTTTCGGAATTACAATGCCTTATTTGCAAAGTTCTGGACTTATATTAAAGTTTCAAGGGCCAATCGGTAAAATTTAAGACTTTCGGGGCCCTTTTTGGAAAATGGCCAGTCCCCCCTCCCCCGGCTGGGCCTTAGGCCCATTTATTCTTCTGCCGGCCCACTTAGCCTCTTTGGCCCACCCGGGCGAGACAATGCATGGGGGGTAGGGTTTCCCTACCCCCATTTGGTGGTGGTGGCGGCGGCTTAATCCGTTCAGCCGGACGCGGCAACTGGCCAGGAGCGGTGGAAGGCGGGCGCGGGCTCCGGCCGGTGAGATGACGGCGCAAGGCGGCGCGGCACGGGCGACCACGCTGTGGCGCAAGGGGGCGGCACGGTCTTCGGGCCGTGGTGGGAGGCCGGTCGGTCGGACGTTATGCGGCGCCGAACAGGCCGGGCTTCGCCATGCGGGGCGGCGCGGGAGACCGGTGGAGGCCGGCGAGCGCACTTCAGGTGCGGTGGCGCGTGCGCGGCTCGCCCTCAAGCGGGTAGGCCGAGGCCGGGGAGCGGCGGCTTCAAGGCGCGGGCCATGCGGATGGGGGCC
The DNA here is from genome assembly GCA_017311315.1 of Dendrocalamus latiflorus. Classification (NCBI taxonomy): domain Eukaryota; kingdom Viridiplantae; phylum Streptophyta; class Magnoliopsida; order Poales; family Poaceae; genus Dendrocalamus; species Dendrocalamus latiflorus. The sequence goes on along the minus strand of CM029639.1, from coordinate 24,652,479 downwards.
GGCGGCTGCAGGGCCGTGCGGGGAGGACCGGCGGCTGCGGGGCCGGGTGGAGAAGGAGTCGAGGTGCGGCCGCGGCATGCGGTGGCGGCGCAAGCCATCCGGCCCAGGCGGTGGCGGCGCAAGCATGCGGGTGAGTGCGGCGGATGCGACAGCTCGGTGCGGCTTCGGGCCGAGCGGCGGTGGAAGCCAGGGGGGCCGGCGGCCGCATAGGGGCGGCGGCGAGCAGCTGCGGGCCAGCGGCCGCATACGGGCGGCGGTGAGTAGCTTCTTCGGGAGGGGCTACCTCGCACGTGCAGGCGCGACAGCCGAGACACCCGGGGCGATGACGCCATGCAGGGCGGCTGGTGTGACGGCGGCGGGAGGCCGGCCGCATGCGGGCGGCGGGCGTCCACGGTCGGTGTGGCCAGTGGCTATCTGGTGGCTTCAGGCCGACAGGAATTTTTCATGTGGTGCTCGTGCAAAACCGAACAAAGAACATGCAAAAAGATTTCCCCCTTTTTTTCAATGCAATTGCTGAACAGATCAATGCTCAATTTTGTCATGCAATGATCATGCAGAATCAAACAAAATCAAGCAAAATTTCGTTTTCAATCTACGATGCAATCAACATCTACCCTGTTTCGCAATCTACCGATCGACATTGTGCCGGCGATTTTAGATCTGCTCGCGGTAGATTTAGGGTGGATTTGCATCGTTCTACAGTGCAATCAACATCTACCCCGTTTCACAATCTACCGATCGGCATTGTGCCGGCGACTTCAAGTCTGCTCGCGGTAGATTAGGGCGGATTTGCACCGTAGAATTTCAATCTAGAACGCGAAAAGAAAATACAGATTCAAAAGCGATCTATAAAATTCAATCTGTGCTTCGATGATTACCTCGTTCACCGGAGCGAAGTCGTGCTGATAACGTGTTGAGAAACCGTCGCTGGCGACCAGTCCGAACGATTCCTCTGCTAAGAACAAGAACGAATCAATCACAGAATCACAGGGAGAATAGATTGAACACACAGAGAGGTAGAGATAACTCCCGGTCTTTCTTTATTGCTTTTCTTTCATGCGTACATAATGAGGGGGGTATGGCTCTCTATTTATAGTCTACGGTGGGGTGCCCAATTAGATCAGGACTCTTGGATAGAGTCCAAGTTTCCTAACAATAATGTTCACCAAAACTAGTGTAAAATGAAACTCGATATAGCTTGATGCGAAGTACAATTTACTCTTTCTTTTTCAGCCTACACACTCCCTTCCGGTTCCATCAAATTTGATGGTATTTTTTTTCTTATTGCCACCAGTGCCATGGAGAGGTCCTACTGAACTAATCTATCTCAGCGAAAACATTTTTGGCAAAATTCGGCGAAATTCGGTTATTTCAGCCCACTTCAAAAAAAGAGCATAATTTAGCTAAACAATTCTAGCCTGTTTTATATTTTTTTGGCCAACCGGCCTATCCAACCCATTTCTGGGCCAAAAATATTTAGCCTTGTCATCACTCCCAAGTCATTCTTTCTCTTAAGATGAGTCTCCCAAGAACAACTTCTCCCATTCCCCATCCTCCATGTTGAGCAGCGTCGACACAGGGCCGGTCCTGGGATTTTAGGGGCCCGGGGCGAAACTAGAAATAGAGGCCCTGGTATAAATATCTAAATATAAATCTACACACACACACACACACACACACACATATATATATATATATATATATATATATATATATATCTAATTTTACCAACAAACACTTAAAATGCGTTATGTATTAAAGAAAAATTCATATCAAAGAGTTTATAGATATTACCTTAAAAATTTCTTCAAACATTTCTAGATGCGAAGTCATTAATGATGGTATTGATATCAATCTCATCCAACAATTTCTTCTCAATACATAAAGTTGCCAAACCGTTTAACCTCTCTTGAGACATTGTTGACCTTAAATGATTCTTCAACAATTTCAACTTTGAAAAGCTTCTTTTAGCTGATGCCACAGTCACAGGCATAGTAAATAAAATCCGATAAGCAATAGAAATATTAGGATAACAATCCGCTTCTCTGACAAACTCAAAGATCTCCATAGCAGACATTGGTTTATCTGATAAAGTCAATTACATAACACTTAACTCAGAAATTAGATCATTTAACTCAACATCAGATGAACCATCTAGAGAGAAAGTTTCTGCAAATTTTGTACAACATTCTTTTAATTTAGTTCGATCCAATGACTTCAATGTTGTTGAACTCATTAAAAATCCAAATATACTTCCGAATGTTTGGAGTTCTTGAAATTTACTTTTCAATGAATTGATTGCCATATCAACCATAACAAAAAAATAATTAACTTCAAAAGGCCCAAGATAAATCTTCAAAGTATGTATATACACTACATAGTATATGGGGGCCCCTAGATTTTGGGGGCCCAGGGCGGCCGCCCCTCTTGCCCCCCCTCAGGGCCGGCCCTGCGTCGACAAGGGAGGGAGGTGGCACTAGCAGGTAGGCATCCATGAGCCCATGGCGCGCATGGAATTAGAGAGCGGCGGGCGGTTGCTGCGTATGGAAGGCGGTGCTAGCAAATGAGGGGGAGGTAGCGCAGATGAGGGTGGCGCCAACAGGGGACGAGAAGGCGGTGCCGTGGCATCGACAAGGGAGGCAGAGGTCGCGCAAATGAGGATGGCACTGGTAGGGACGGGAAGGCGGTACCAGCAAGGGAGGCGAAGGGTCAAACTCGGTAAATATTTACTTCAATTTGAAGTGTATGTTTGAATATTTCGACTAAAATTATCTAAAATTTTTGAAATTTTTTATTTTAGTCTTTCTCGGAGTGTTCCGATAATTTCTTTCACCGAAATTGTTTTCCCTACTTCTGACTACTCTATTCCGTCTCTGAGCGGAATGTTGTTTCGTCTTCGAGGGAGTTATTATTCTAGTTTTTGAGTAGATCTTTATTTCCATTGCCGATTAGGATTCTGTTACTTTCTCGTCTAGGACTCGTTCTCATGGTTATTTATATTCATTGTAGGCCTCTTGATAGATAACACACTTCAAGTTATAAATTAAACATATAATACGCTAAAAGCTTTTTGTAACTTCTCCTTCATATAGTGATTTCGCTGATTGTGTTCGTAGTTTTTTCCAGCAAAGGTTTTTCTCATTAAATATTTGTCATGTGCTCTTATTATTCTTCATTATTTCATATTTCATCGTGCATGTTATAACAGCAGATGAAAAGGAAATAGCTGTGACTATGGCTAATTGTGACTACTATACTCTGGGAAGATGTTTAAGATGCGGTTGTCTACTGATCAGCAAGTTCAATTGGCGGATATGAAAAACCTTGTTGCTTTATATTCTATACCTGATGCTGCTTTAAATTCTCGACTGTTACTTGTTTACCCGAATCAAAAACAAAGAACAATGGAATTATGAAGCTAATCTCGTGAACCTCTATGGTCAGAATATGTTACTGGTTTATCTTGACAACGGCAGCACATCGAAATTACGGTTTAAGCAGTTTATACATCTGCTTTGGAAATTCAGCATATTACGCTATTGCAGTAACAATATACTGGCACATAAAAATCATCTATGGATCAATTTGAGAAGTTGAAAAACAGGATCACCTTCAAGAGTAATTCGTATCTTACAAAACATGTTGAACGACAATCTGTAATGTAAAAGCGACGACAACCGTATGACAACTATTTTTGCTATCAGCACATGTACCCATCATATCTAGCTTGCACTAGCAGCTTACAACAGTTGAAACTCAACCACCCATTCTCATCCTGAGCTACAGAACCAACCAAGCATGTTTTCTTCAGTTTGATCTTACAACTCAATCCTCTTCCTGCAAGAACTTGGCAGATGGGCAACTTGTGGTTGCTGGCAGAGATTTGACCTTCATAATATGGTGCAAGTGCAGCGAGTGGTCTTACGCAAGGCGTTGGTCTTCTTATCTGCCATAAGCAAGGTAGTGAAAGTAGAATCCAGACTTCAGATGAACAAAATATTGCAAAGTTGGTTTTCTCTACCATCCTAGTAAGATGAAGTCATACAAATAGTATTCCAAATTACTTGTTCATGCTTCAAAGGTATCATAAGCTATGAATATAATTTGCCCATTCAAGTTTTGTATTGCAAATGGGCAATCTCATAGTATTACTCACTGAAAGTCCAACTGAATATGGTGCACACTAATTTGGCATTTGTAATGTATGACAGCTGACTTTCTAGTGGCATAAGACCACACACAAATGTTGGACGAGCAGTTCTCTAGATGTATAACTTTGAAATGGCGTATTAGGTATTACTCTTTTTCCCAGACGTAAACTAATCAAACAATGGATGAAGCAGAAATTGATACTCTAATTAACACAATTGAAATTTGAATACACATAGTAAATACAGTCAACAATGTTCAGTTTGCAATGAGATATAAGGTGAGTAGGGAGCTAGGCACCAGAAATTGTAACACTTTTTTGCATAACAAAATATGAAGATAATAGTTCACCTGGTTTTGACTTTGCTGATGCTGGCTGAACAACAACGTGCATGGTGATAACACCACTGGGGAGATCACCCAAAGGTGCACTGCACTGTGCAATGGTTCTGTCATTTTCTAGAATTTTGCCTCCACTTATAAGTTTCACATCATTAGCACTCTTTGGAATGATCTTTTTATCTGCAACCAGAACATAGTAAAAATCAGAAATTTTCTAGGAACAAGTATAAGAACCAGTACTTAAAAAAAGGTAAAAGAACAAGTACTAACGAACCCAGACTGCATTCACAATTAATCATCGACTATCCATTAGACAGGTTGCTGCATCAGAGAAGTGAATGGATTTAAAACACTGAATACCATCAAACTGACATACTAAATTTGGATGCCCAGTGTGCAGGAAAGAGTATGACTCAATAACAAAACTTCACAACGAAGATAAAGGCAAGCTCTAAGGCAGGTCAAAATTTATAGGTATTTTTATGAAGAGAACAACTTTATCTTTGGCCAAACATGCCTAACCAATTGATCACACTTCTCTTCGCAAAAAATTAATCACACTTCTTGAAAATTCTTTGCCTCGCTTTTAGACAACCCTGCAATGGATGTCCCAGTGATCAATTCATCCATCATCCTAAATTTGGTGAAGTCAATGGTATGGTATATCTGGAACTCCTTTCTGCTTCTTAATGTGGCATGCGGCATTTAAAAAAAACTGATGTCTCTTTCTAGATCATTAAGATAATAATATTCAATTTGAAGTCAAATGTGTATCAGAAGGTTCTCAACATTTTTTCAACACCCATTTTTGGTGAGTATTACACATGCAAACATAACCGGACCCACAGACAGAAACTCAGCAACCTATAGTTAAACAAATTTGGCCGATCTTTTCTGAATATTCGAACCCCTAAAACCTTTATGTGTCACTTTCACACTGAACCACACAAACAAACCAGAGATTGTGCCACTAGTTATGATGACAAGTGACGAGCCAAGAAGCAAGAACAACAGAAGCATACATAGAGCGGAGAAAAACTCATGCAAACAAGAATTCTACATTTCTATTCTACTACAAGAATAAAGAAGTAAACGATAGTAGCTTGATATTGTTCATCGAACTAACCTAGTGTGAAGATCCTCAAGTGCCAGTCCTATATTCCTATGTACAAACCACCCAAACATAAAGAAGAAGAGCTCTCCCCATGCTGCCATCGTCTCATAAAAGAAAAACGAAATCCGTAATGAACCAAAGAGGGAAAAGAAAAGCAAGGCGCCGAGGATCTTAGCACTAGCGCTCAGCACCATCAGATCCATATCAGCATCAAGTATCCAGGAAGGAAGAACCGTGCGCTACAAGAACCAAGAACCCGAGAAAGATTTGTTTGTAGCCAGGGGAGGAGAGGAGGTAAAATTTTTGACCTTTAGGCCAGTCGGCGACGACGCGGTCCTTGAGCGCGGTGACGGTGGTGGCGGCGGCGTCGCACCGCACGGGGCCGATGTCGGAGCCGTCGAAGAGCCGGAACTTGACCTCCACCTCCTCAGCCTTCTCCCCCTCCCCCTCCTCCGCCATTCCCTCCCTGGCTCCTCCCCACCAAGAAGGCAAGGCTAGAACCCTCCCCCAAATCCCCCAACCCAATTTCGATTTGGGCGGCTACAGCCTACAGCTCCGGAGCTCCGCTCAGATGCTCGGAGCAAACAACTGCTGCGGTGCCCGTGCGTGCGTAGGGGACGAATCGTGTCAGGGACGCGTGTGTATGTAGCATCATGCCATGTGTTGGAGAGTGCCTTGGCTTGTCCTGATCGATACGCACAAGAATTGTGGCCGTCGGATCTGCCCACAGACTGCTATAATTGCTAGTGGTCCATCGATTTTCTTTGTATTTTTCTTTGAATGCATGAGCAGTTGAGCACACTATTGCTATTGATTTGTGCAATAGTTTGCTGAATTTTGGAAGTAATCCGTTAATGACGCCATACTAGAAATCGGATGAGCAGTTAGGAAAACTGATGCTAGGTTTCTTTTTCTTAGGGTCGGACCCACCTTTCATTCTATCTTCCTTTCTCATCCTTAACTCTTCAAGAACAAGGATTCTGTCCTCTCCCATCCTTAACTCCTCCCGAACAAGGATCGGAGAGGAGAGTTGAAGAGAAAGCCATAAGGGCAAAACTGTCATTTATGAAATTTTCTTTGACTAAGATGCATGTTAAGGATGCCCATGCATGAAAAATATGATGACGATGGCATTTTTTAGAATCTTTTAGTCTTTACGATGATATTTTTGAAGTGAGCTTGATTACAATGGTATTTTTAACTTCATGACGATCGTGATAGACTAACTTACTCAAATCAAATCGAATTTCAGGAGACTTTGATGGTAAGAATGACTTTTTTTATCAAAAGAGTAAATTGCATCACATGTACACAAACTTGTGAGGCGTGTGTATCTACGTCACTAAACTATGAAACCATGCATTTAGATCAATGAACTTGTTAAATTATGCAAAAGAGGTCCAAAATAGGTTTTTTTAACGCTGACAAGGCATCCATGTGGCGCTAATACTTATGTGGCCTTTATGTGGTAGCTTTTATCCTTCTCTCCCATCTCACCTACTTTTTCTCTATCTTTCGTACTTTTTCTCATTCTCTCCGTCGAACACCAGTTAGCCGCTAATAAGGGTTCTTGACCAGATCAATATATTCAATCAATAGGAGTCAAAATAAAATTTCTTGTCTAGGCCCATATAGTTAGGGTTCACTAAGTACCTTGTCAACCTACAAGCACATAAAAGAGGAAGTTCCCCATTTACTTAATATAACTGGTCAAAAATCAGTCACACCTTTTAATCCAACTGGCTTGTTACACACAAACGGCGACCAGTTATGGTCAATTATGACTAGTAACTGTTTGCTTCCTAAAGCAGAGTATTAATTGGTCAGGATTGATACGGTTTTCTATATGGGTATTTAATTCAACATATGAGAGCGGTTAATGGTGTTTTCGACAAAGGACATAACGTTTCAAGACACAGAAAAGACTCGCGTGTGAAGACAAGAGGCACCAATTCAAACATTAATTGCCACCATTTAGATTTGTATAAATAGAGAGGCCTATGTGCCTCTAACAATACAACGAAATTATTCACATTCATTGTCACACTCTTGCAAATGCTCTTTGGCCATATCAATAAAATATATTGGTGATTAGTGTTTCCCTTTGTTATTCTCGTAAGTTCGATAGTAGATAACAGCATGATCCACGAGGAGGCATGACGGCAGAAGGAGATGACATTAATAAAGAATGGACGCCACTTAATGACTCGATGTGTTCCTTGAAAAGGGATTGCGTGAAATAGTCAACCATGGCCGATACGATATGGAGCATGTGAATAGGCCTGTCGCCTTCTCCTTCATTGGCTTTTTTTTTTCTTCATTTACATCTACCAACAGCTGCATTAGTTTAGTATACATCTCCAAGAAAGACTAAAATTTTGTTCATCTGAAGTCTGGATTCTACTTTCACTATCTTGCTTATGGCAGATAAGAAGACCAACGCCTTGTGTAAGACCACTCGCTGCACTTGCACCATATTATGAAGGTCAAGTCTCTGCCTGCAACTACAAGTTGCCCATCTGCCAAGTTCCTGCAGGAAGAGGATTGAGTTGTAAGATCAAACTGAAGAAAACATGCTTGGTAGGTTCTGTAGCTCAGGATGAGGATGGGTGGTTGAGTTTCAACTGTTGTAAGCTGCTAGTGCAAGCTAGATATGATGGGTACATGTGCTGACAGCAAAAATAGTTGTCATACGGTTGTCGTCGCTTTTACAATACAGATTGTCGTCCAACATGTTTTGTAAGATACGAATTACTCTTGAAGGTGATCCTGTTTTTCAACTTCTCAAATTGATCCATAGATGATTTTTATGTGCCAGTATATTGTTACTGCAATAGCGTAATATCCTGAATTTCCAAAGCAGATGTATAAACTGCTTAAACCGTAATTTCCATGTGCTGCCGTTGTCAAGATAGACCAGTAACATATTCCGACCATAGAGGTTCACGAGATTAGCTTCATAATTCCATTGTTCTTTGTTTTTTTATTCGGGTAAACAAGTAACAGTCGAGAATTTAAAGCAACATCAGGTAAAGAATATAAAGCAACAAGATTTTCATATCCGCCAATTGAACTTGCTGATCAGTAGACAACCGCATCCTAAACATCTTCCCAGTCTAGTAGTCACAATTAGCCATAGTCACAGTTATTTCCTTTTCATCTGCTGTTATAACATGCACAACGAGATTTGAAATAATAAAGAATAATTAAGAGCACGTGACAAATATTTAATGAGAAAAACCTTTGCTGGAGACGGCATCATCACCGAGAGGAAAAAAGGGGGAAAGCGGGGCGGAGGGTTTGGCGGCGACAAGCTCTGAGAGCATCTCCAATAGTGACTTATGAGCTAGCTCTAAGCATATTATTTCATATTTTAATAGAAGAGAGAGAAAAGCTATCTCTTGATCAAGAGCTAGTCTCATACACACATTCCAAGATTATGTGAGAGTGTCATGTGAGGCTATTTATGTTATGAGCTATGTGCTAAAAGTTAGTACTATTGGAGAAGTTGTCTTAGAGCTAGTAACTAGCTCATATTGTTGGAGATGCTCTGAGCTTCGCACAAAGCAGCTCGAGCTTCGCACACGGCGGCGGCATGCTTTGACCATCGTCAAGATTTCTATCCTCCTCCCTAAATCCGCAATCCTCACAGCCCAATCCCAAACCTCTCTTGTCTCTAGTTCCAGCCCATCCTCTTCCTCGAACTCTTCTCCATATCTCGTCGCGACGGCGGCGGCGGCTATTGCTTCGCCGTTTGTCTCAAATTCTCACGCCAACGTCATTTAACCCTCGAAGCGAAGGAATTCTTCTCTCCTAGGCGTCGTCGTCGTCCTCCGCTCTGCCGGATTGATCTCTTCTTTCGCTGGTAAGGAAGCCCTAGCTTGCTTGGATTGTTCTAAGAGTGAGCTTTGTCCTGAGGATCTTTTCTTTTCCGTGAGCAATCTCATCCAAATCTTCCTTTCTGAGATGAATAGTCCAGTCCATGGAGTTTGTGGTGGATTTGCTTGCTGCGTTGTGGATTACCAGTAGCAGTTTATTTTTCCATATTTTTGGGGGCTCAACTGAACCCCCATGTCCCACGTTAGGTCTGCCCCTGGATGGCGGCGGTGCCAGCGGGAGCGGGGATCGTGTGGCAGACGCCAGCCAACCCGCCGGAGCCACACGACTACATCTTCCGCAACGGTAACGGCAGCCTCGCCTCGTCCAACCTTCTCTCCTCTTCTCTGATGGTGCCGCCTCCGATTTTCCAACCTAAAACCCTAACCACTCCCCGAACTAACGATTGGACGGTTCCCTTCTCTTCGCAGGGCGGCGCTACGTGAAGCCCTATTACTTCGAATTCATCTCCCATGTAAACAATCCGTCTCTTCCTCCCACCTTCTTAGTTTTACTTGTTATTTACTTCTCTCTCTCTGGCTTCCAATTCAAGTCGCGATTCGAATATTTATGTTGGGATGAGATGTTCTTGAATTGATTGGACTTTGGTGTTGTAGTTGTGAATTATATGCTCTTTCTCTCCACTCAAAATAATGAAACTAGATAATCATTCACATACACGCAATTCCTGGAGTTTTAGCATAACATTTTGCTTAATCTTTTCTACTCAATTCAATATAATTATTAAATTGCAAACTGTATGCTAGATTGCTAGTACTCCTTCAGGTTCCTTTTTTTTCTGCATATATGTCTTGGTGCTTGATACTCTCTTCCGTTCCTAGGAAATGCTGGTTTGGCTCGATTTTCTTTTGTTCTGACGATGAGTTAACATTAGAGATGTTTACTACAAGTGGCCTTACCAAATTTTCTTTGGGCCAAATCCATATAAACTCTACATTTGATTTGCAGGTGAAGAATAGATGGGCTGGGAAGACCATTGTGGATCTCTTCACAGAAGAGTTCAAGGGGCGCCCCCGTGAATACTATGTGCGCTGCCATTATTCCTTTTGAATATTATTTATCCTATTATTCCTTGTTCTTTAAGCTTTATTTAATATTTATGCATACATCATCATCCTGTTTTAATTGTAGAAATACATCCATAAGAACCCTGCTACTGAATGTATTTCCAGCTGTTTCTTGCATTCAACCATCTTGAGCTGAACATTCTCCTTTCATGACTTAACCCTTTTTCTTTATTCTCTGGCAATATCTTCTTGATATATCTAAAAATAAAAGATGAAATTGCTAGGTTCGCGCAGTGAAGTGTGGGAGACTTCAGGTGGACGGGCAAATGGTTCACGTGGACTACATTGTGAAATCATCACAAAAGATAAGCCATTTCTTGCATAGGTGAGTCAAGTAAGTCTATTTTGAAGGGTCATATAAATTATTGCTCCCCATCAGCCCATTAGACAAAAGTACTACTCCGTCTGTTCAGAAATAGATGACGTTTTAGAAAGTGACAAAGCATGGTCAAACATCTCTAACTTTGACTACTAATATATATACAAGACTTTTTAGATTAGTCACAAAAAATATTTTTGTAATATAAAATTTTTGTATTTTTTAATAACATATTCATATAAAAAGCGATGGCCAAAGTTGCATATTGGAGACTGTGCTGATGTCCAAAATGTCATATATTCTTGAACAAAGGGTGTAGTAACGTAGCTGAGAAAGCCTAGAGAACTGCGTACAAACAAATGGTACAAAATTGGATGCAACATAAATCTTACTGCTTATTGAGTATCGTCTTACATGTACAAAATCCAAGCAAAACAGATGAGCAAGTAATGGATATTTTGGTTAATGTCACACCTTTCTCTTTTACTTGGGATTATTTAGCTAAACTAAATTTACAAATGTGTAGTTGTACTTTATGAAAGGCTAATGACAGTTATTAATGATAACTCGACTTTTAACATAATGATGACGGCCAGTTTAACATGCATACACACTATACTTTATGTGGTTCCTGAGTCAGCCCCAGTTTTTCTCTACAGTTTTCTTTTCCCATCTTTGATGTAGCTCTTCACCAACTGAAGCTGTTCATTCTTGCTTTAGCATAAATAATTTATGCATATCTCATTTACAATTTCGAATTGGCATATTCCTGAAGGTGATTACTCTTTCAGGCATGAACCACCAGTCCTGGGTGGTGATATTCTGTGTGTCTGCAGTCTGCACTCTGCATATACGTTGTTCATTGACATATTTATATTTTTTACACATATTTCTTATTTGAGTAATGTAGATTGAAGCTGGTTTGCTGCAGAAAGAATATGTAGCCAAGGTTTTTGGGGTATTTCCTAGTGGTGAGGTATGTCGTTTATTTAGTGTTAGCACCTCAGCATGTCAAGGATTTCGTTGGATCCAAGAGCAAAAGTTGTTTCTGTTGTAACATAGCTTGAATAGACTTTTGTGTTCTGTCTACTTAAATGTTTTCTTGTATTGTCATCCTGAGGTTTATGTTATTCCACATGTTTTGGTTCTTCAGATTCCAAATTTGCAAAAGCTTTTAGAACATCTCGAGATTTTTAGTGTCTGAATTGAGTAACTTACTTTTGGATTAAATCACTCAAGCATCCAAAAACGGGAAATTCAATCATTCTGAGTGGAGCCTTTAGCTTCATAACCAAGCAACTAAATCCTCTCTGTTGGGCCTGCAGTAGAGCATTTAGATTTTTCTGAATGCTAGCAACTGCAGTTACTTGGAGAGGACTTCCGATCTTTAGCAAATATTTATCATGTAGAAGCTATGGGATTTGGGCATGTCTCAACCAACAATGGATGCAAAGATTCCATTGAACTATGGAATCCTTGGAAATTTTGCAAGTACTCTGTCATGAGAATACTTAAGTCTTAGTTCTACCAGTTAGGGAATGGCTGAGTGGAAATTTCTTGCCAACAGAAGAAGCATTTCAGATTAATTTGTTTGATTTTTCATACATAAATGCTAATGTGCCATGAATATCTATCTAAAAGAATTTGTTTTCAGCAAATTGTTGATGCTAATGTAAACTTCAATGCGCGGGAAGGAAGGAGTACTGTGGAGGTATGTAATCAATTATTAAATGTATTGTGCAATGTTTTAGTGCGAAAATACCAGTGTTATCCTAGGCGTTAGGCGCTAGTCGGGCGGTAGACCGGCACCTAACGCTTAGGCAGGCTAGGCGGCCACCTAGGTGGGCCAAATCTGCAAGGTGGGAGGGCGTCGCCTAGCGCCTAGGCACCCCTAGACGGGCTAGGCAGCCGCCTAGGGGAACAGGGGAAAGTACACATGCTAGGCAAAATATCTAGTGCAAACTCAAATTTGGGTGGAAACTTGGAAACTACTGTCCGATCTGAGATGGATCACCCTTCTCTCTCCCTCCCTGCCCACTCCCCTCTCTCCCCCTTTCTCCCCTCACTCGGCTCCGGCCGCCGAGCAGCCCGAAGCCACGAGGTTTCTGGCAAGGTCGGTCACCGGCGGCGGCGGAGGCGAGGTTTGAGGCAAGTTCGGTCACCAGGGGCGGCGGTTGCGATGTTCCGGAGATGTTTCCGGCGAGGTTAATTTTCGGCACGGCGGTAGCAGCACGGTTTTGTGGCGGTGGCGCAGCGCGGGCTTGCTGCGAGCCGGTGGCCTGGCAGTGGCGTGCGACACAGTTTCATGGCGGTGGCGTGGCGGAGGAGGCACGGCAGCTCGTGGCATCGTGCGAGCACTGCGGAGGAGCGGCGGAAGCGCAGCTCACGACCGACGAGGAGGCGTGGTGGGTCACTGGCCGGAGCTAGAGAGATAGCGAGGGGGAGAGGATGGGGACTTGGGAGGAAGAGAGGAGAGAGAAGGGAGATCATCTCATGCATTTATCTTGGATGGGATGATGCTTTTCAAGTTTCTACCCAAATTTAAGTTTCCACTAGATATTTTCCCATATGCTGAAGCAACTGCTGACTCCCTCTCTCTCTCTCTCTCTCTCTCTCTCTCTAACGAATGCCCACACGCATTTGACATGTGCGCGCGCACACAAACGCGCCCGCACACACATTTGAGATGGTCCTTTCTCCTAGTAGTGGATCGAGCAATGTATTTATTTATGCATGAACTAAATGCCAAGATTTGATAGAAGTACATTGTGCACAGTAGGAAAACAACACTGGCTCGAAGCACATATCTGAGTTCAATTTGTGAAATGCAGGTCTCTGATGGTTCTAGTAAAACCCTAAATGGAAAACAAGCATGCACCAAGTTTCAGAGGATTTGCAGTGATGGGACCCACAGCATTGTCTTGTGCAAACCTGTGACTGGCCGGACTCACCAGGTATGTAATTCCATCATTCCTTTTATGCATGCATGTGGGTTCGCTTACCTTCAGTTGTTCACTCAAGCAAAATATCCTCGAGAATGAAAAGAAATTTAAAAGTCTCCTAAATAAAAACTTTTTCAAATGATCTCTTCTCGAGAGATTTACATTAACATGTCTAGTCTACCCTCACGATTTCGGACAATCAGTTAGGTAAATCAACTTAGGGATTCACCCATTCAAGTAACTCGTCTCTGTTATCTTGTTAGAAAATCTCCACTGAGATGCTTAATGCTTGGACCAGTTTCAGGTGAGAGATGTGATAAGAGAGATGCCAATTTAGATGGCAACCAACTGATCCTTGCCACTGATGCTTTGTGTAAATCTCTCTTTTACCAGTCAAAAGAATTATTTTTTCCAGACTATTTGGTCAAAAATTGCTATACCTACCTTATTGCCCCTACTTGGTGCGAAGTATTGGGGTCAGAGTTGCCATACTGGAGAGAGATGGGAGCAATAGAAAAACCTTAGGGAAAAACCTTAGGCTGTTCCCTCCTTGATTGGATGGCTCAAAACAATCTGAGCTGCCCATTTCCCATGATCTAATGGCTTCTGAGGCCTTAGTACCCCTGGTTGGTGCCAACTGCCAAGAGTTAAAAGAGTAAAAATTTGCCAAAGTGGGCACCCATGCCTAGTCCTAAGGGATGGGATTGCTCTTTAGAGATTAACCATGAATGAAACTGGTATCATCACTATGGAGACCATTGCAACAACCCAGACTCTGGGAGCATCTAGGTGTCATGTAAGCATGCAATAGCCCAAACCATCCGCACTAAGCAAAAAACCACGACCATGGGAGATAACAGAATTCACAAAAAGATATAGTCATCTAGTTTAATAAATGCAGTTCTGTGACTCCAATGTTAATATACCTGGTTTCTCATACCCCGAATGATCAAAGATGCATGCTATCAACATGTTGGTCTATATAGGACCTGCAAAATAAATGACAAGGGTGAGACGAAGGTCTCAATTACTTTTACTTAACCTTGCCTATCTATAGTAGCGAATTAGCTCCAGCAGATGCACTTGGAGTCTTGGTTGTTACAATCTTTCGGTGAAATATGTGAGTTCATCGTCAGCCTCTAGAATCGTACATGAACTTATTAAGTCATGAAGGCTTTATGTGGGGATCACCGATTTACTTTAACATAGTTGCCTTTCCAGTAAAAAAGTGTAGAATCCAGAATGTCAATGTGCTATCTGAATCAGTGTAGAGGACTAGAGGCCTTAATCACCTGTTAGAGGAGGCCTTCATAATGGAGAATTGGCAATGATTGTTATAGGTAATCAAATGCCTCTTTTCTCGAGTCACAGCTCTCTTTTTTTCTTGTTTTAACAAGAAGCGTCATGCCCAATACGTTGCTTTCAAAAGAATTACAGTAAGGCATTGGTTCACCATGTCTTTGGTGCAAGGGATGATGTCTTGATCTTGCTGCTTGTTCTCTATGCCTATAGTATGTGTGCTTGATATGTTTTTAGAGTTACTTCTGTATATTGCTGATACAATTTTTTGTTTGCCCAACATTGTGAAAAATGTAGATAAGGGTACATCTAAAACACATTGGTTACCCAATAGCTAATGATGAGCTGTACCTTTCGGAGAATGTTTATCCACGTTCATCAAAGGGAGCAAGTCTCAATAGAGCAACCTCACTAGCGTGCTCCTTGCCCTCATCAGATCCTGACAGCAGTGCTGACCTCGGCAGCAAAGATGCGGAAGAAGCTGATGAGGAATTCTGTATTGATCCAATGTGCACGAATTGTCCAAATCTTGCTCCGGTAGGGTGAGTGCTAGTGCTTACTGTTGCTTAACAAGTTTTTAGTTAGTACTTGATAATAAAGGGTTTGAATAAAGAATCAATGTTTACTTGGTCATTTGCTAAGATTACGGATTTTTCAGGCCTTCTTGGTAATCTTCTGTTCTTTTGGCAGTTATGATGGAGATGAGGAGGGACTATGGCTGCATTGTGTGCGATATACTGGTCCTGATTGGAGCTACGAATGCCCATATCCTGACTGGGCCTGCCTTGACAATATGTCGAGGAAGAAAATGAAATCATGATGTAACATCCTTTTAATAGTAAGGCCACCAGCCTGAACGGCTGAAATTTGGACTGCTTATGATTACTTCGATGCCCATGGAATTCCTTTCTTGTCATGGATCATGGATGTAATGATTTATGTGGTTCCTATGGCATATTCTTGTAAGGATCCTTGGATATTTAACCACATATGTTTTATACCAACATTTTTCTCCGAAGGATGCACACGTAAATATCTATCCGAAGTTTATCGGAAGTCATGTTCAACTGTTAGTCAAGCTATTTTTACAAGATACATCATGGTTAGCACCTGGCATGATCATGGTATTCCATTGTTACTACGTGCTTACTACGGTCGCTATATTTCGCAAAACTACAACTTTATATCAGAAGTATCAGAATTCTCGTGTAACTACAACTCTGTCGCATTGCTTCCTAATGGATACGACGAACACAAACATTCGCTAGGCACAGGAGCACGCAACGAATTTGCACCACGGCATCCCGGATGTCCACGTCAGCTGCAACGAATGCCACACAGGCAGAGCACAAACTGCCCGGATGTGAACCACCTAGGCAATTACTGTGGTACACATTTCCGAAAAATATCACTCTTTGTACGCTATCAAAACAAACAAATCAATCATCTTAGCCTTGCAAACTTTTCTTCCTTCAGCTATTGGGCCTGCACTTTTGGATTATGGTTTATTACTTTTAGCTATGATTTATTAGTTAAATAAATAGTAATTTCTAGTCACTAAAAAAAGACATTGCCAATTTGCCCATACGGTCCCAACATTGCTCCATGAATCAAGTTGATTCCACAGTCCACACAGCCATAGGTACCCTGGTCTTGCTAAACACCCATACAACTTTTCTTGACCCATACAGCACTAGAGCCAATGGGGAGCAGTTGCTCTTCCTTTGCCCTGTCTCCGTCAATGCAAGAGAACAAGCCTTCGCTTTTCTTGCCCTAGTTTTAGTAGTACCATTAGACTTTTAGCATCGTGTGTCGCCGGTGTCGAGGGACATGGAGGCCCTAGACTAGAGAAGCACCCTGGTGTGGTGGGCCCCCTACCCAAAGCATGCATGATGTCATAGACAAGGAAATGCGTGTGGGCCTCACACTGTCCCTGTCATTTGGCAACCGCTGGCTTTGGTCTTGGTCTCCTGCAACCCGAGGCGCACAATCACATCATGCTCCCATGATCATTGATCAGGTTTTGCACCACCCTTCTTGCACCGCTGTTTTTTAAAATAATATATATTTTATTTTAAATTATAGTAATATATATTTTATTTTTTATTTTCCACTAATAATATGACTGTCGCTTCACTGTTGAGCGACTTGGCTAGTCGTCCAACGGTTACATGCTAAGTGTCTAAGTCACCGGTGAGTGACTAGCCAAGTCGCTCAACGGTTACGTGCTAAGTGTCTAAGTCACCGGTGAGTGACTAGTCCCTTACGCTACTAGTCACTCAACTGTTAAGCGACTTAGCCTCTAGCTACTTAACAGTTGGACGACTTATCCCCAAAGTCGCTCAACTGTTTGGCGACAAAAGGACTGCATCTAAAGAAGGCACACCCAGCCCCATCACGGTCTCTTTCACCATTTCTCTCAGGAGAGAACGAGAGGAGCTTAGGAGAGGAGAAAGAAGAGGGAGAGAAGGAGAGGGGAAGTGAAGAGGAGGAGAATGCCGCGAGAGGGGGAGAAGGAGAGGAGAAGAGAGAACGAGGGGAAGAAGCAAAGGAGCACGAGAGAGGGAGAGAAGGAGAGGAGAGGAGCTTGGAAGAGGGAGAGAAGGAGAGGAGTTCGTGAGGTAAGAGAGGAAGACGAAGAAAATTCGTTGATAAGGAGAAAATGTCTTCGTGTGAAAGTAATAGTCTCATCTGTTCTTGCTCTCATCCGAATGTAAGCAACATGTCACTACTTATTGGTTTAGCACGTATTTAGTGAATGTATGTTGACAAATGGTAATATTTACAGTAAGAAATCAGTCATGTTCGAGCCCACAAGATTAAAAGTGCATTACAATATTGGTTTGATTCGTGAAGGTCCATACGGTGTTGACCGAAGTGGTTTCCTGCAAGTCAGTTTGGTACACCCAGATGTGGAGAATGCTCTAATCGGAGATGTCTTGTGCTGGGTCACATGCAACTTCTCTTTGGACCCCGAGGCGTGCAGTGTCATCCTACATGGGCTTTAGAGTCAGTTTGCCACTCACATTCGGTGAGAGTTGAGGAGACTGATGCACATGATTGCATGGAAGGGCTATGTGGAAGGCTACTGACGACATGGATACGAGTGCGTGCTACTCATGCAGGTATGTCCGAAGGGAGTCACACGAGGCCCTTCCAACGGCTATTATCCGGTTGGTGGGAACAGCTAAGGCACGCAGCACATGGTTCATGAAGAGGACACGGTGGCCGATGTTGCGGTGGCAGAACAAGAAGATCGCACATCACACACTAAGCCCAATGGATAGGCGGATGTAGATGTTATTGAGGCAGAGCAGGAAGATCACACAACGCATGCTGAGCACACTGGATATGTGGACACAGGGGAGTATGTCGACAGCATAGTGTGTCAGATGGAGATCAATGAACTAACGGCCTGAGCCGAGGAGGAAGGTTTAGAAGAGGATGGCGATGACTCTTCTGATGAGGACGAAGGTCCCATGCCGTAGGAATGGAATAGGGTAGACGTTGAGCCTCTGTTGTGCACGACGAGCATGAATCACCGTGGGAGTACCATGGTGCAGAGATTCGGCTTCATGCAATGTTTGTTGACAAGGGATAACTACAGGATGCTATTAAGCTGTAGGCCTTATCCATGCAGTGGATGTTTTGGATCCTAAAATCCAGCCAGGAGTAGTACACCATGGTCTGCAAGCAGGTTGGTTGTCCTTGGCATGTGCATGAACGCAGACCCAAGTACAAGACTCATTGGATTGTCTCCAATGTGGAGGCGCACTCCTGTGTACTCAATAGTGTTTTGTCGAAGCATCTAACCTAACGCCCATATTCATAACCAATCTCATGTACAGAGATATAGTGAAGAAGAAAAACATGGAGGCCAAGCACATGGTGGCTATCGAATAGAAATTCAAGTACAAGATTAGCTATACTAAGGCATGGCGTGCAAAGCAGAAGGCTTTGGCAAGGAGGTTCAGTTCTTTTAAGGTAGCTTACGACAATCTTCCTCATATGCTCCAGGTGCTGTAAGACAGGAACCCAGGCACATACATTGCTGTGAAAGATAAGCCATCCAGAAGACTACCAGTTTTCATGGTTTTGCAGAAGGCTTTCTTAGGCTTCGGTGCCTATATCTAGGCTTTCAGGCACATGTTGCCGGTGATCTCAGTCGATAGGATGTTTCTAACTAGAAAATACAAGGGACAAATCCTGACAGTAATTGGCGTTAATGGTAACAATCAGATTCTACCCTTGGCCATCGCATTCATTGAAAGTGAGAATTTTGACAGCTGGTTGTGGTTTCTTTAATATCTGAAAGAGGGAGTAGTTGGGGCACGTCCTGATGTCTATATAATCCATGATTGCCACTCCAAGATGATGAAGGCCATAAGAAAATTTTAGCAACACCCCGAGGAGCCATTCCCTTGGCTAGACATGAGGAACAGATGGTGCATTCGCCATCTAGGGGCCAACTTCTTTAAGCAGTTCTCGCATTAACCATTGATGAAGATGTTCAAAAGGCTTGCTATGCAGAACCAGCAACATAAATTTGATACGATGTGGGAGATGTTGGAGGAGCACACTAGGAAGCACATTGTCGAGAGGAACAAGCTTCCATCCATTCCTGGGGCGGTGCAACCTGAATGCCTCACAACATTGCCAGAGCTTGACCCTCCCGATGTGATGCAGAGGACCTTGAGAAACATCAAGTGCTTCTCCCATTGGATTGAGGTTGAGCTATTGGAGAAGTGGTCCTTGTTGCACAACACGGATGGTGCGAGATACGACATAATGACCACTAACCTTGCGGAGGTGTACAACTAGGTTCTTAGGGGCCTCTATTCTTAGCCCCTTATCGCCATAGTGGAAGGTGCTTTGCAAGGTACAATCGAATATTTTAGGGTAAGGCAATCAAATACGGCACTTCATGCAGCCAACTCATATACACCGTACTACTCAAAGATTATAGCGTACATGCAGGCCAAGATCAAGAAGGGTCAGTCGCATACGGTCTTTGTGATGGGTAATACAGAGCATCATTTCAATGTGCTCCTTTGGGATAGAGCCAAATTTAGGATGGCTCACTTTCTTGTTACCCACGAGGTGTGCCTTGGAGATCATGTGGATGAACCTAGCTGCACATGCAACAAGCCAAAGGTCCTTCACAAGCCATGCTCTTATGTCTTTGCTGCATGTGGGACTATCAATATGGACCCATCGAACTTCATGTCAGAGTACTTCATGAAGGAGAGGGTGCTGCAGGCGTGGTGTGGTGAGCGAAGAGGCTTCGGGGTTATGGGCAACTTCACCATGTCGAATATCGCAAGAGGATTTGGATTTTGGATCTTGACCTATTGAAGGGTGGGAAGGGCTGTCGATAGAGTCGTCGTATTAGGAATGATATGGACAAAGGGGAATCTAGAGCGGCGGGGAGATGTTGCGGCTGTTGTGGCCAGGAAGGCCACACCACGAGAAGTTGCAAGGCGTTTGCCGACGAGTAGGAACACTGGTGTGAAGTGAACCATAGCTTCTTGTTGTGTGTGTACTGGTACCAAGATTAAAAATGCTACCATGTTGTAACTTGTATTTCAGTCAGTACTTTACTTGTTGTATGCAGTGTGGAACTAATTGCATCGTAATTACCAAATTTAACTTCATTTGAAGTGTTAATCCATCGTCGTTACCTATATCTACAAAGCAAGATGTGACCTCGCTCTGCAAAGTAGGACGTGACCTCGCTCTGCAAAGCATGATGTGACCACTCTCTACATAGTAGAATATGACTTCTCTCTGCAAAGTAGGACATAACCACTCTCTGCAAGGCACGAAGAGACCACTTGACTACCGCAAGCTTTATCCTTGAAGGGTGTGGTGCACAGATGCGAAACATATCTGCGCCTCATCACAATGGAGCCACTGCAGATGCGTCCACTCCCGCTATAAATACAAAGCTACTCGGCCAGGAACTCCTTACCAACAACACTACCTAGATAACATGGACAATGAGAACAAATGAAAGTACATCTCCGAGCTCTTGAAGGACTAGGAGGCTCTCTAATAGACCGCCGCTTGCTCCAGGGTGTTTAGTCAGTGGCCTTACACACATCACTCACCTCCTCAACAGCTACCTCTAAAGCTTGTTGATCTAAGGAGTCTACCTCGCAGTATGCCTAACAATTCTGGGTTGAGCTGCACCCCTCCTATGCCCACTGAACACCCTTCGAAAGGGCCCCTGATGGGGTTGGTGCCCCCTTTGCTAGTGTCAGGATACCTGTAAGTGCGTTAAATCAATCTACGAGTAGACCATTGGGTAGAGCTATTGGTGCTACCCAAACTATTACGTGGACTACCCCGATCACAAGTTTGACATGCTAAGCCACATGCAGCTGGTAATGAAATCATATTTTAGTGCACACCACTATTTTGCTTCCCATTATGGCGTAACAATGTCTCTCTTTCCATTGTAGTCTCTGTCACGCCTATGCGATTTTAGCCAGTGGATCGACGAGAAGATCCACCTCTACGACATGTGGATGCTACTGTCACGAAAGAGGTAGGCCATGGAGGATTGCGAAAGCCATGAAATGCACCTTGTAGACCTGTAAGCTGAGATGGAGGAGAAGAGGTGGGAGAGGTTGCACGAGGAGCAGGAGCACGAGCATGCCAGGTGACGAGAGGCTGAGAGGGCGCGAAAGAGGGCCATCACTACGAAAGCTAAGGCGCAAGGTTTAACAACCCAGTTGTTTATTTCAAAATTTTTAATAAAAAATAATTAAATTTAAAATAAAAATAAGTGTTCTTTGGTTGCCTAAATTGTGGAGATTTTATTAGCCTATTTTCAGCTTTTAAAAAGGCTTTTTAAAAAGTAATTTAATTAAAAACATACATATATTATTAAATAAAGCGTACTTTTAATTTATATAAAAATCCTATTTCAAATTAATGATTTTGAAGCATTTGGCTTTTATCTATATTTTCTGGATTTTCAAAATCAATTTCAAAGCTAAAAAGTATTTTTGTAAAAAAAAATGTAAAGACCAACTTTATATTGGAAATATTTTTCCCAAGTCCAAAATATATTCAATAATTTCTATGCATTTTTTTTGAATTTTTGGACTTTATTTGCTATTTTCTAAGTGTATATGAAAATTCTTAGATTTTCTAAAAATTATAAAAAAATTTAAACACAAACTCTCTTGGGCTGACAGTCTGACACGTGTCAAGCACAGATCGAATCCACCCCGGTCAATTTAATCTCGGCCGTCCGTTACCACCTACCCCTTCATTTCTCTGCCGATGGCTTCGATTGCCTCCTTGTGCCATGTGGCGAACATCCAGGCATCCGTTTCCCTCCTCTCACCTCTCTCACTCACTGACAAGTGGACCCACCGCCTTCTTCTTCCTTCCCCTTCTTCCCCATGCCGACTACCATGGCCGCCATTGCCGCGCCCCTCAAGCTCTTAAATTCATCTGTTTCTACCCGTTGGCTTGGGCAATTGCTACCATTATTAGCCTTAGTCAGTACCCTCTTCATTCCCCCACTCTCTTGTCCATTTTCCTCTCTTTAAACCCTGCCACTACCTTGAACCAGCCACCAATGGTTGCCTTTACTTTGTCAAGTAACCGCCAGCATTCACCTCACCCCGAGCTCCTATAAAAGCCTCCCACTCCATTCCCTCCTCACTCTGCACCCCAATCCCCCATCAATCTCAATCCTTAGAGCCTGAAGCATTGAGCCTGTCTACTTCTCCCTTCGCTCACTGGCGGAACACCGGCAAGAAATCACCGCCGACTCACTCTCCCTCGTGTCTCACTGACATCGCCTGCACCTTCCTCATACATCAAGCGCACGTCTCCGCCCCTCTGCCGAGGAAGCCCCCCGCCAGAGAGCCCTCATCGCTGACACCCTCACTCTGTCGCCACCTCCTCTAGGCCATTGACCGCCTTTAGCATCCGCACAAGGTATAAAAGAACTCCCCAGCATCTCCTCTCTCTTTTGCACCCTCGCCGATCACCATTGAGCAATAGAGCTCCAACAATCACCGTTCCTGACCTTTTGACCCCTGTCATCCTCGACCACAATCAGTTTTGACTGCTGTCGCTTTCGAACGCTCTGGTAAGTTTCGACCGCTCTAGTCGGGTTATGACCACTTTGGTCGGTTAAGACCACTCTAGTCGGTAACGACCGCTCTCGACAATCTAACACCTGGGAGGTTTTTGACCGCCCTAACTTCTGACCTCTTCGACCACTCTTTAAAACTCTAAAATCCCAGTGTTTCGACCACGACCACACACCAAATCCTGTAGCTTTCAACCGCTCTTCTTTCCAATCACTCTTGCCTTCCGACCATTGCATCTGACCACGGTCACTCTTGATCACAACCGCGCACGACCACGAAAGCCTCTTTGATCAGCTCAGTTACTCTAATTGCTTCTGATCACTCTTGAGCCCTAACCACTTTTTGCACTCTATGGCTTTCGACCACACCCTTTCACAACCATAGTCGATGCTAACCACTGCCGCTACAAACCACCAACCACCCTAAACACTCTAAAGCCCTCGACCACTCTCAAAACTCTATAGCCTCTGACCACTCCAATCTCTCCGACCACTTTATAGCTTTTGACTGCTCCGGCCACTCTTTAGACTTTGACCACTCTGTAAGCCTTCCAACCACTAACTTTCGGCCATAGTCGGTTTTCGACCACTTTAATCCTTTCGACCACCCCATCCGACCACTCTTAGCATTTTGACCACATATAGTTTTCAACCAAGTATAATTTCCGACCACAGCTGTTCGAACACCCAAAGCCTATCGACCACATATAGATTTTGACCGCCAAGCTTCGATCATTCAGCTTTCGACTACTCTTGTTCCGACCACTCTCTTACTTTCGACCACATGAAGATCCACCCAATATAACTACTCCGACCACGGTATAACCTCCAATCCGTTCGACCACACTAAAACTTTTTTGACTATTGCTTTGACGACTACTACAACTACTAGCTCTAAGCCTCTGATCACTCGGTAACCTTCGACCACTCCTACTTTCGACTACTGCCATTTCCAACCACAACAAAAATACTTCCAAAAGCCCGTTCTCTTTTATCCTAGCTCCGATTGAGCCCTTCTAAATTTCTAAATTCATCAAAAATTCTAATCTATTCATTTTTTCCATCCTTTTGAATATCTAGAGTTTATTTTGTAGCTCCAAAATTTGAATTCCAAGTTCTAATCTCCAGTTCAAATTCCAATGTCTCAATTTCATTCCAAATTTTCAGTTCGTTTCCAAAATTCAAATTCTCTTCAAAATCTCCAAACAATATTAGTTCTATTTTTTCTGTGTTCAACTATTATTTTCCTTGGCATTTCTCTCTTTTTCTAAAAATAAAGAAAGAGACTTCCCACTAGGTCACCCATCCAAACCCTTCTCCCAAGCACACTTAACTCTGTTCACACAGGAACCACTGACATAGCTGCTCTTTTTTCATTCAGTCCAAGCACCTATGGCCTTCTTTTTCTATCTTCTTCCTTTCCTGTTCATCTTCCAACTTGGCCTAGCTGTACCGCTGCTTGTCTCTCTCCTATTTCTTTCTTCAACCGAGCCACCTAAGCTGTGCAAGCAAGAATCAATTCCTCCCCACTAAAGTAAATAATGGCAGCAAGAAACACCTTCCTCCACTACTAGCAATCAATTTTCCCTTCAATTCTTGGCCGTTTGCATGCACAGTAAAGCCTCCAACTCAAAACTGTTGATATCAATGTCATATGGCTGATCACCTTTCTTCCTTCTCTGAGGCTATAAATAGAAGCCATGGCCTGTGTTTCATTCCTCATTCCTTCCCTAGGATTTCTTCACTACCTTACACGTAGTTCAACTGAAGCCACTGCCATTGCCATTTTGTTTGCGCAGCAGCCACTGCCGTGGACCGCGTTGACAGTCGCCGCCTCCAGACATCTCTTTCTTAGGCTTCCATAGTTTCGTTTTGCCCTCTCGCCACACCACCCACTCCTCCCTTCATCGACGAGCTGTTAAGGTAGAGCCGTCGCCTTGCACTAGTCTGATCCCTCCATTCTGTTCTTCAAAAATTTTTCCTTCATTTTATATCATGTGAGAACCATTGCTTAGTTGGTTATGAGAGGGAAGCTAGTGCATACACTCCTAAGACCTTGTATTCGAATCCCCATTTTTCCATAGCCTTCAAATATTTTTCCTTGAGCCAAATGACATGTGGGACCCACCTTCCATACTCACAAAATTCCAAAAATTCCAGCAAAATAAGATTCCCTGGAATTTTCCCTCGTTTCGGAATTTTCTCGAATTTCTATTCCATTCGATCTTCCAGATGTTCGTTCTCCCTCATACGAACTCCGAATCCATTGATTCTTTCTCTTAAATTCATAATTTATCTCCCAGTATATATTTCATAATTTTTGGATTTTATTTGGATTTATTTTGTTTTGGTCGCTTTTTACATGTAGACTACGAATCCAGAGAGTACGATTTCGACGATTCACAGCACCATGACTTTGAGCAAGGTAAGTTACACCTTTGATCATGTTGCTCCTAGTAATTCAAATTATTTATGTTGTTTTAAAATTATTATGAAGGCATACTTTTATTTAAACCTAGTTTAAATTCGATTTAAATTTTAGTTATACCCAATTCCTTTGGTTATGGCTAAATTTGACATTGAATTTCCTATGCCTTTTCACCATAGAGAAAAACCTTGTTGATACATTAGTATTAACAAGATATTTTGTAGTAAAGCTTAGCCATGCTTAGAATAATCATAGACTGGGATACATTTTCACATAAAATGATAAATTTTTCAAATGTATTCTTGACTTCGGTGAGTCAAGAAGGTATATAAAATGTTTCAAAACAAAATATAAAACTTGGTTTGGACCTAGGCTAATGGTTTAGTGGTAGGTGTTGGCATGCATTGTTGTTCGGTGACACAATGTTGATTGCTAGGCATAAGGGGTATGTGGTTTGAGTCTAAGTCAAGTTAAGGACTGGTCTATGAGCTACTGCTATAAAGTCCTATCGTACTACCACAAGGCTGATATGGGACAGTTCTGACTGACTAATTTGTAAGTCCCAACATGAGTCTCGCTGTAGGTTGAAGTGAGCATGGCATAGACCATGTGAAGTCTCACTCAGCTCAAGAGGTAGATTCCTTACTAGGGTGAAATCTTAATGTTGGCTTGGCCAGGTTGAAGACTTTGTATTGTAAAGGCCTTGTTATGTTTTTCTCAATTGTACGCCTACGGAAGCGTGTAATGGCCGACATTATGAGATGATCATATCTTGTGGGTAAAGCTGTATAATCTCTGCAGAGTGTAAAACTATCCTAGATAGCTGTGCCCACGGTCATGGGCAAGCTAAATAAAGTTTTTCACGGATTAGACTTTGTCTTCAAAATGGTTTTACAAAATGCTTATGGATGGATGGAATCCATATGAGATTTTTTTGAGGAAAGATGGACCAGGTGGGATACTTGTGGATAGGTTAGTGTTTGGTCGGAGTCTGCACTAACGATATTATTTTGTTAAAATCTTGTTTCTATCTATTGTATTAAAGTCAATTTTGAAACTACTTAAGGTATTTACTTCAATTTCGCTTTATGCTCAAATAACGTTATTATGCCTTCCTTTGTCAATCCTTATGCATGCATTAACTCTATTAAACCTCCTGGTGTAACTTATGGAGTACTTTATGTGCTCATGTTACTCAATTCATCATTTTTCTAGATGACAACTTCAACTTCAGTGAGGATCAGGATGTATAGGCCGCGTCTTACTGTCATTTGCCTGTGGGCAGGCTTGTTAGGCTTCTTTCGCTTTGGTTTTTTCTTCTTTGCTGCTTATAATTAATTTTGGTTTATAGACCATTGATGTAAACTTTGGCCACCAGGCCCATATTCAGTTAAATAAAGTTTGTCATTGTGCATGATATATATCTCTGTTACCACTGTGTGCACTAGCTGGTCCTGGGCTAGTGTGATTTATACAGAGGATCTAGGAGTCGTTGCTCCGAGGTCTGACACAAGGCAAGGAGTACAATGCCGAGCTGGGCTGCAAGGGCAAATGGCTATGTTCCACGCAATAGTTTGACCCTTTTCGCCCATATGTCATATGTATTTCTAATTCCCTAAAGGCACACATGTACTGTCATTGGTTCGTTAGTCGATGTGCCATGTAACGCCCTTATCAGATCAACTGCCATATTGTTATCATTACACCACTTATCTAAAGTTGTCTTCCGTGTATGAATTCCCTGTTGCATCACAATATCACTTATTTTCTTACTTACCAATCATTGCTACCTTAATCATCCTCACAAAATTCTTTAGAAATTTATCACACTACAATAACATACGACAATCACAAAATATTATGGTGAGTCTAATAGATTTCGTACCCTTAAGAATCTACGAAATCATGAATGGATCAACCTATCTTGTCTGCCCTTTTATTTAAAAAAACAACCTACAAACAAGATTTACTAAATGTATTACCTAAAAATTGCCCTTTATTCCTCCACAATTATTTCCATCAGATCAATAAAATAATAATATTATTGTTTTAAATCGCTTAGTCGATGTGCGACTTATCAAGGGGTCACTCCACCGGGCGATTAGCCCTAGTCGCTCAACCGGTGGGTGATTTGGACACTTGATGCACAACCGTTGGGCAACTAACGCAAGTCGCTCAATGGTGGAGTGATAGAGGATCATTAGTGTAAGACAAAAAATAGAGCTATATTGCTGTAATTCAAAATAAAAAACAGATTATTTTTTAAAAATTCTTGCACCACCTATTCGTTGGAAACTCTTGCCCAATGTTATTTTTAACTAGCAGATTTTCTCGTGTAATTACGCAACTAGATATATGATACAGTTGTGTTTAGTATACAACTCTACCGCCTATGATTGAAATATAATTGTATTTTCTTTATAATGCTAATATAAATATATGATTAATCTGAACTGTTATAATCCAACTCTACCAAAATAAGTGGTGAATATGCTTCTCTTTTTCTCAATTAATACGAAAATTTCTAGGATTTTTCTTTTTTAGAATTATTGTGGGATTTTTTGCCCTCAAAATGAAGGAGATGCCTTCAATATCACTTGTTGTTTTTATTAATATAGATTTATTGTGCTAAACACATACTCCCGCTCTCGCAATTCACTCCTTCAGAACTAGGGGTGCAAACGGGTCAGGTTTTTCCCGACTAACCCGTTACCAAATTCGTTTGGTACCAAATTTGATAGGCCGGTTTGGTATTTGGCTGAATTCGGTACGGTAGCCAGATATTTGAAGGTGAATTCAGTAGTGAGTTTGGTATTGATGATACACGACTGAATTGCTTCGATAGTCGGTAAATTTGGTAATATTCGAGTGGATATCCGGAAGAAGCACAACAGTGACTAGTGGCTATTCCCCTCCGCTCCCTCCAAAACCTTAGTAGAATCTAATACCCCATGACAATCCGCCACCTCCCATGGCATCGTCGCTTGCCACCCCATGCTTCCATGCTGCCCTCCTGGGCCTCCTCCACCCCTAGAAGCTCCTCCCTCTTGGTGGCGCGCTGCCCACCCTAACGATGAGGTCTCACACAACCACACTCGTATTTGTGATTTGTGGTTTGGATTTGGGTGTGATTTGTTGCTGTTTGTATGATTACTACTTGATCGACATGCCGAGTCCATCAGAGACGGCTTCTCGTTCAGTGGGTGTGAGTTAGGGTTCATTTGGGCCTTAGGGAATTGTAGGGTACAAAATTTTGGTCTTTACTAAATCAGTTCGCATTGGTTCTGATTTTTGCTAACTTCTTGTTGTTGTTGGTTCTTGGCGCAGGGAGGTATGTGGATGGCCTGACTAAGTCGAACAAGTGGTCTGCTAAGGGGAGAATGGTATGATGCGATCAATCATTCACTCTCTATTCTGATGTGTTGTTTTGCACTGATCAATGCACGACATTTGATATAGAATTTCATAAGTCAGAGTTTGAGAAACTTGTTAGATGATTGCGCCTTCCGCTTGGTAATTTTTGCGCCATTACAATGTTTCATGAACTTTTGACTTTATCAATTGCCTGATTATTGTAATCTATGCTGATGATGTCAATGAGTGTATGATTATGCTGATATGTGATTTTTGTGGTGTGGTGAAAATTTAGCTGCATTACATGCTAGTTGAAAATTTTATTATACTCATTGCAGGTCAAAGCTCATCCAGTATAGGGAACAAAGGGAAGGAAAAATATACCATCTTCGGGTATTCAGATGATGTTTTCAAGTGAACAGAGCTATATCAGTGGTTAGCCGGGTGTAAGGTACAAAAGTGTACAACATGTGGTCTTGCACTTTTAAGCCATGGGTCTCCTTTAGGAGAAGTATGTTAATTACAGCAAAGAAGATCATAGCTCTTGTATATACTTTTTCGTTATGACTCAGGTAGTTCTGTGTGGAGGTGGGGAGCTCTTCTAATTCATTGTTCTTTTAATTCATAGCTTTCCATCTCAGGTTAGATTTTAGCTGTTTGTTTGCTTCCATTTTTCTTACATTATAATCGAATAACTCTAACACAGACAATGACTGAACTGAGACTTTCTTGATTACAGACATACTCTTATCGAAATGTGCTACCTGTACTATCTGACAAATATCATGCCATCGCTTTTGATTGGCTTGGTGAGTTATGCACATCTTTTTGTGTTTGATAAATGCAAAATAATCAAATGAGTTGGTAGAGAAAAGAAAAATCACAAATATATTGGCAAAAAAAAACATTCTCAAAGATTATATAGACTGACGTAGAAAGTCATTACTTGTATCAATTATCATCTTATTTCGACATCAAAATTCAAGAACAATAATATTTAGCTTGTCACCCAAATATTATATCTTTCTTAGAAAATCCTGCAACAGTTTTATAGTCTACTAAACAACTGGGTCTTTTCTATTTAATGGTGTTGCTCTGTCCCTAAGGGTTGGGGATAGATAACTATTCATCTAACTCGGAAACTAAAAAAACTCGGTGATACCAGACTGAAACATATAATTTCACTGCACAAAAAGTACGGAGACAGTTGTGATGATCAGTATTCGTAGTAGGTGGTGATCGGTTCGGCTGAAAAGCTCATGGTTTATGGCTGAAAACACTGTAGCTGGCTGAAAAAAGCACTGTAGCTGACAGAGGCTTATTTAGTATAATTAAATTTAAAAAAATTTAAAAATATAAAAAATATGTTAGCCCATTACGTATAATACAAACAAATACGGGAAAAAAACCGGCAAAAAAGCTCAACAAAAAGCCAAAAATTCAGAAAAAGACGAAACTTATGAATAGTGACAAATAAGCCCACAGCCAGCAGCTGCAGCCATGTTGATCGCTGTTATTGCACCCTTTCAATCACCCTACCTTTTTTTTTCAACAATGCATCATCTAATAATTTGGTCCATTAGAACTAGTCACATATTATGCCAATAGTCATCAAGAACCATGATGTGAAGAATTATCATTACTATTCTTTTAGAAATTACCACCAAAACGATGAGCTGATAGGTACTTTCTACACCATTTGCTTAAGGATTCCCCGCATTTTCAGGGATTTGGTTTTAAAGTTCCTAAGAACGCTAATAGATAGACGTTTGCAACTAAGTACATTTTGTTCATCTCATAAGATTGCTATGGATTTTTCATAAATCAAGGTATGGAGGTTGAGGAAAGCTTATCAGAAAGTATTTATGCCAGCTATTAGTAGTCAGAGTAGCTTTGAAGACAGACTCACTGAACTGGTAAACACACTTGCTCACCTTTTTGTGTTACTTGCATGTTCCATTTATATGGATTCATATTAACAGGAACAGGAATGGCCATACCATTAATATTTAATAATAACATCAATGCACTTGTTTGGAAGCAAGTTGGTCAATATAATCGTTATGTTGAATTTGTATCATGTTAGACTATTGGTTAATGAATTATATATCAATTTACCACTTATGTTAAACTTGTATTGTGCCGAAAACTTATGTTCAATGTATCGTTTTGTATGTGCGTGCTATCTGTCTATATCATTCGTTGTCTGATTCGAATCCATCAAGTATCCACCCCGATGTTACCATTTCCGAAAATCCGCATATTTCGAATTCATATTTGCATCCACGCTGACCGTATTCGATACTGAATCTGGAGAAAAAAAATATAGTAAGGATATTATATAAACAATATCTATCCGAATTCGACCGAATTGTACCCCTACTCGGAACTGATAGAGATCCCGTTTGAAGGTCCCATCTGAAATACATGATTTTTTCTAGACTTCTACGGGATCCAAACTGTTCTATGCGAAGTTTTATTGAAATTCATGTGAATATCTTGTCTTCCAAAGAGACCCTTAGATGTTGATGTAGTAAGATGGGTTTCGTTTGTGAATACGCGCCATTTTGTTTTTTAGGCAATTTTTATTTCACCAAATTCGCACATTAAACGTTGATTGATACTAGTGAAGTGTTAGATGATACAACAATGTGAAATTTTGGTTTATGCCAACAATATTTTTGGTCTTTTGGATTTTGCTACTTTTTGCCTCATATATTTTATGCCATTGGAATCGCAAACTTCTTCTAAAAATACCACTATTGACTCAATTTTTCTCAAAATATCACAATTGCTCTTACCATTTTATTCTCCCCTTTCCTCTCGTGTTCTCCTTATGACACATCTCTATCTTTCTCACTCTTTCTAGGTGCTTTGTTGAAATGCTAGCATATGACACGAGCAAAATGACAATTGGACACAAATTTGTGAATTGAAAAGGGCAAAAGGGTTATTTTAGCTTGGTCAAAGAGCTTTGACCTTTTCATAGTGGCATTTTCGTAGTTTACAATTTCGATGACATAAAAGGCAAAAAGCAATAGCAAAATTTAAAAGACAGAAAATATCATTTGCATAGACCAGATTTTCTCTACAACTAATAGTACAAATTGTTGAGGAACCATCGCTGGCGACCAGTCCGATCGATTCCTCTGCTTAAAACAAGAACGAATCAATCATAGAAGACAGAATAATAGATTGAACACAGAGAGGTAGAGAGAACTCCTGATCTTTCTTTATTGCTTTCAATTGCATCAGGTGTTTTTACAATATGCCGATATGGCTCCCTATTTATAGCCTACGATGAGGTGCCCATAATGGGCCAAGGCTGCTGGCCTGGACCCAGATTTCTCAACACAAATTACTATGTCACTTCCTTTTACGTGTTCTACATGCATGTTCCTAAAACATCTCATATAGAAAAAAGAAAGTGCTGACATAACAACGCTAGTTTAAAGGTAGAGGGAGCACTTCTATTCTCTCTCCGAATTCCATTTTCTTTGATTTGCAAAAAAGAATTTCCATTTTATTTC
Organism: Dendrocalamus latiflorus; assembly: GCA_017311315.1. Classification (NCBI taxonomy): domain Eukaryota; kingdom Viridiplantae; phylum Streptophyta; class Magnoliopsida; order Poales; family Poaceae; genus Dendrocalamus; species Dendrocalamus latiflorus. The sequence continues at coordinate 24,619,922 of CM029639.1, read as the reverse complement.
AATAGTTCTATTCTTATCGTACTACTCAAACCTCCAATAACTTAATAAGGAAAAAAAGGCAGAATACGTGAGAAAATAGATTATTACCTTTACTTAAACGCGGAATATTAATGCCACTCTCCTACAGGAAAAACGTCACTTAGTATTAATTTTATAACCGACTACGGAGCAGAGTTTGATTGTTTGTGAATAGTGCAAAAGTGTTTCATAAGGTATCAAAAGTGTTCGAAGCTACGCATGATTAAAGTTGTCGGCATCGAACCCCTAGGTAAAATAATTTTCGTTAACAAGCTTAGGACTCGAATCATAAAGTTGAAATAAGATGGCAGGCGGCTGCCAGGGATTACATTCTCGGAAAAGAAAAAAATCGGACCCGCCGAGATATCCGATTTTCAAAAATTTCAAAAATTTTGTAATTTTTTCAGAAAATTTTGGTTGAAAAATTCAAACACAGTTTGAATCCAACAAATTCAAATAAGTTTAGAATAACAAAACCACAATAGCTTCCTAAAATCTTTCCAGATCTAGCTAAACCAAACTATATTCTAGCTCTTGTGCAAGGCATGATTTAATCCTCACACACTAAGAAAATCGTAGCTTCCTTCCCCACTCATCGTTCGCACTTTCAGACAAAAAATCCAATTCGATTCAAAGATTGGAATCATACATCCAGTGGGCAAGGTAGGCTCAAGAAATGGAAGTTGTGAGATAGAAAGAAAACCACAAAAAAAGAATTGAATACAACTTGTCAACAGATACCTCTTATTGCAGCTGTGCCGTCGTCCAGAGCTTTGCTGGCGCCACCTCCGCCCCTTCCCTTGCCACCACCCCTCCATTCCTGGTGCCGCATCTCCCTCCTCCCTTGCCGCTGCCAGATTCACCTTCCATGGAGTTGCCGCCAGTGGCTTTGCTGCTGGTGAAGGGATTAGAGAATGACCGAGCTTGTAGATTTGCTGCTGGTTTGTGGATTTGCTGTTGGAATGAATCGCGAAGAGGAAACCCTAGTCACCGCTATTGCCCGCTGGTTTGTGCATTCGGGGATGGAGTTGGGTGGAGTCGTGTCTCACACATGGTGAAGGGTCATTGGGGCAGCAGGGTTGAGGCCTGAGACTGAGTCTACTGTGTAGTACTGTGTTAGGTCGACAAATTTTAAATTGGATCGAATTTTTTATTCGATTTGACCTTTTCTTAGGATGGGCTGAGAAAACTGAATTTCGGTGAGTTTTGCAAAATTTGGGCCGAAATTGTAATCAATGGTGGCAGCTATCAAATTGAAATCGAGATCATGTACTATTTGGAACGTAGTAGGTATTGCTCAAAAGTTTTTATACAAATCAACAAGAACTCCTCTTGAATTCCTACGAGAACCTTTAGTTCTAAGTTTTTACTTGGAACATAGAAATTTTACGTGAAACAGTTCAATTTGCATAGGATTCAAGAAAATTTCTCCGTTCCAAACATTGCTAGATCACTGTTTTATGATCTTATTGGACCTCAGCTACCGCGTGGATCATTGCATCATATCGTTCTATAATGTCAACAGTGGGACAATGTAGGAAGGAGCTCGACAAATGCATCGGTAGAGGAGAAACATAATTCATTGTGCTTGTAGAAGGTGTGCAAGCGCAAAGGACGTGGTAACACGTTGTACGCACGCAGCCTTTGTCGTTTCTCTTTTCAATTTTAGGCACTATTTAGTGGATAAGCGCTTGCAAGTTGCAACACATAGGTAGTATGAAGTATGTTTTAAGGAACAAATCAGCCAGTGACTCGATCACTATCTAGCTATAGTTGAAATTATCTATCTATTGTATTATTAAAACAAAAAAAAGAAGACATCCTATTCACTCTCAAATGGTATAAATTTCCACGTTAATCAAAGAAAGAATGATAGATCTATACCTTTTATTTTGGTGGGTTCACATTATATCGGTGTAGATCAATTAGATGTATATATATACATGAGAACTGCTACAGGTGTATAATAGATATTCTTCAATCATGAGGATTAGAGTTGGATAGCAAATATAACTCTATTTTCAAATATAAAACATATGTGTTGTAGTAATATTCGTGCAACTGCGTGAAAAATTTGGCTAATTTAATACTCCTCTAGTAAGGGCACTACTATTGGGGCTTATGTCAGCAGTATTTATAGCATTAATTAGCTAGCCATATAGAATTGGAAGGTGATGTGATAAAGAGTTAAGGAGGACAAAGAAGAAATGTTTTATATGAGACATTGTTTAGGCACAAAATTCAACAAGTAGATATATAGCTAAATCATCCATTGGGAGTATGGATGAGGGAGGAGATGGAAGAGAGAGAGAAACATGGGAGACTGTGTAAATTTATTGATTAAGCCCGCTAATAGATACTATGCATTAGGAGAGTAATTTCTACAGTTATTTCTTGGTGATGTAGAGTGTATAAATATAGCAAAATAATATATACAACTAAGAATGTCAAATACATGTCGTTTTGAGACATGTGCAGTCAAACTTTTAAATATCACTATCTTTTTAGATATTTAGATTGGATACATGATTTTATCTTATCTGTGCTTTAAGGACTGCCTTTTCTGATTTCTTTGCCAGCTTCTTGTATTTATTGCTTTGATTCAGGGGGGGTTCATTTGAGATTAGCTAAAACTTAATGATAACCTAACTCAACTTGAACTAAAAGTGCTTCACATGTTGAGGGGGAGCTGGATTTTCTTACATTGCATATCATTCTGCATTGTAATATAACTACATGGAGCCTTGATTATTATCCTTTTATGACATGATTAAACTACATTACATCTTGCCATGCTTTGTGCTAAATCGCTAGATTTATCATGACTTTCTATGTATAGTCTAGCCTTTGCCATGATAGTTTTATTAAATATACACAACTTGAATTAAAATATGTCATGTTAGATCTTGTAACTAGTCTGTCTTTAGCTATCCTCTTATGATTCACGTCATGTTACATAGGCTGAGTTGAGTCTTGAATCTTTGTTGAGCTTTAAATTGAGCTATGCTAGTTCTTGGTGAAGCATGAGTTTACTCTCTGTTCTTGAACAAAATTCAGAAAATGCATAACGATCTCTTTTATGCGAAAAAATTGATCTCACCAATTCTTTCTCATGAGACTGCTTGCCATTGCACTAGGCATGAACTCAGGGGGAGTTTTGGATGACCAAGATCATTTCTTATGCTTATTGCTTGCAATGGTCGCATAAGGTTTAAGATCTAGCACATGGCTAAGCAACAAAAATTGGTTGGAAACAACCATGAATTTCTCAAAAGAATATTGTCAAATGTGCTAAATATGCTCAATCACAAAAATGCCAAGTACTTCAACAAATATCTCATTTTTGAACTTATAGTACTCTAAATTGACTCAATATTAGCTTCTTAGTTCCACTTAGAATATGGACATGGCTTGCATCATCCTTGGATACCTTTAGCTAGACTGTAATTTCAAATGACTTGACATGCTAAGCAATTCATCTAACTTTCAGATTATGACTTATTTGGCTTTAGCTTGTCTATACATGAATTGTCATGATCTATATAGCATCCTCTTGTGTTATGGCTTGGTGTAATATTTAAAAGGTTATTTTGGATAATCTTCATGGCTCCTAATGTTTAAAATGAATAAAATACAGTCATTTCATTTAGTTCATGTTCTATTTTCCTCTTTGCATCTTGATGATTTTATTGCCAAAAGGGAGAGAATAATGGAGAAAAAGGCATAAAAGGGGGATTTTATGGAATTTTTGAGGAAAAATTGCTTCTTTCTTGTTTTGCTCCATTTTTTCCTTTTTGTCAACATGGTCATAAGTCTCACTGTCACTCTTTCTAGACCATGTGTGACTTTCTCGGTTAAAACATCAACAAAAAAAAACTCAACTTTATGCTTTTTCTGTGTTTGTCAATATACTCATCAAGGGGGAGATTGAAAGACCATGTGGAGATGACCCCATATTTGTGATGAGTAATTGACACTTGTTTTAGAAAGTTTGAGTTTGATTTGTGCGTTTTCTGCTAAGTCGTAACTCTCTGGCATGGTCGGCGGCTTGTACGACCACGTTGGCAATAGTCGGCAGCAAATACGACCACGTTGGTCGTGGTCGAATGCCCATTGGACCTCTTACGACCACTTAGTCGGAAGTCGGAAGCTGGCAGATGTGTTTCTCAAGTGGTCAGAAGGTGTGTACACGGTCTACAACCGCTGCAAAGCGCTTTGGATGTGGTCGGACAGGTTTACGACCACATTGGCCGTGGTCGAAGGACTTCAGACAGATTTACGACCACATTGGCCATGGTCGAAGGACTTCAGACAGATTTACGACCACGTTGGCCGTGGTCGAAAGAAGTTACGACCACATTGGCTATGGTTGAACACTGCTACGACCATGTTGGCCGTGGTCGATCGCTGCTACGACCACGTTGGCCATGGTCGATCGCTGCTACGACCACGTTGGACGTGGTCGATCGCTGCTACGACCACGTTGGCCGTGGTCGAACGCAGTTACGACCACGTTGGTTGTGGTCGGAAAGGCTTACGGCCACGTTTTCGTGGACTGCGGTCGGAAGTCAAAGTCACGACCACTGCAGTCGATAGTTGGTAGACTTCGACCACGACCATGTTGGGAAGTCGGCGGACTTCGACCACGTTGTGAGGCGGTCAAACATGGTTGGATCGCAGTCGGACGCGGTCGTTTGTGGTCGAATGTGGTCAGACGAAGTTGAGTGCGGTTGGAAGTGGTCGAACATGGTTGGATCTAGTCATAACTCAGTCGGACGCAGTCAGTTGTGGTCGATACCGGTCGGACGTGCTCGGGACGCGGTCGGAAGCGCTGGGACGAAGTTGAACGCGGTCAGAAGCAGTCGGAAGCGGTCGTAGCGCAGTCGGATGCGGTCGGTTGCGGTTGGAAGTGCTTGGATGAAGTCGTTATGCGGTCGGATGTGGTCGGAAGGACGTTTCTTCTGTCTGAGCGGTCGTAACGACTTCGGAGCTAGTCGTATCGACGTGTAGAGCGGTCGTAGGTCTTGTGCAAGTCTTGATCTATGGTTTCGACCGGTCATAGATGTATACGACTTTCAGGGATTATGTTTCAAGTACATTCTTTTGATGAATATTGATGAGCTTTGTTTTGTGCGGTGCTATGTGATGTTTTCTTATTGTGATGGTTGCAGGACTTTGAGGCTATGTCATGGCGAGGCATGGGATGGCCGGGACTAGGCACATGCGGTGCTAAGGTCGAGAACGGTTGGGAGATGCCAAAGACGATGAGGCTTGTGAGGTGGTTGCAAGATTAGGACAGCAAGAGAGGAGGAAGTTTCCAGGAAGGTGCAGGTGGGGCATTTTGGAGAAATGCGCAAAGCTGCAATGGAAACTGATCTCTGGTTAAAGCACTGGTAAAAGCACTGTTGTCGGTGCTAGCAGGTTTTCTGTGTGTAAAACCCGGTGTTAGGTCGGGGTTAACGGGTTCCCCCCGGTATCTGAAGACTATAAATAGAGGAGGTAGAGCTCGAGTGTGGTGTGAGGTTTTCTGGCAAGCGCTCGGGTTTTTCTCTCTATTTTTGTGTGTGTTGCTCTGGGATTGAGAGCTTGTATGGAATGGCTGTAGAAACCTCCGTTAATGCAATCATTCATCTCTGTTCCTCTATCTTTGAGTTGTTTTATCTGTGATGTTTTGATTGCATTTTCTCTGTTCTATCTTTTCTCTTCTGGTTCTCTGGTCGGCTCTAGCCTATCTCGATTTGAGTTGTGCTCTTGGCTCGAGTAGCCTCAATTTTGTTTTGCTTTGAACTGGGAATCATCCTCAAGGCTATCTTGGCTAGTTCCTTCTCGAGAACAAAGATTTCGATCGGTTTCTTTGGCAAGCGGTCGTGCGCCTCTGACCTCTTCTGTTCTGAGTTCGACCATTGCTTTTGTTTTGTTCTCGGCAGATGAGTCTCAACTTCATTGTATTTTCTTAGCCAGAGGATGTGTTCTTGTAGTGTTCAAAGTCCCATGACCAAAAGATCCGTGCATCACAAGTTACTCGATAATCGGACTTAGCGGTCGTGAGCTTTGTGTTTCGTCTGTTCTGAGTTCGACTATCTCTCCCAGTTCGACCACGGCGACGAGTTCTGGTTAGTTTCATGATTTCTCAGCCTGAGGTCCTTATCTTGCTATGGTTAGAGTTTCGTGGTCATTTGACCCGAGAATCAAAAGTTATACATGTTTTGATTCTTGCGGCCGTGCGTGTCTTCCTGTTCTATCTTGGTTTCGGCCCTTTGTTCTCTGTTGTCGGTCTTCTCTGTTATCGGTCAGTTTTGCCTTCCTGTCTCGGTTTCTAGTGGGCAAGCTCCTTCTGTCTTCATAGTTCAATAGCTATTGGAGAAGAAGAGTTGTGTGAATACTTGGGAAGTTTGAAGGCACCATTCACCCCCCCTTTGTTGGCATTTTGGTCCTACAAAGACGAAGTCCGATCTCCTGACGCATCTCCAAGGAGTTTTGCCTTTTTTTTGCTGACCATGCCACCTATGACACAACTTACTGGTGTACTTCACAACTTTCACTGCTGGTGACACACCTCGCCGATGACTTCTATCTCTCACTCAACTCCAATTGTCTTTCGCCGGTGACACATCTTGACAGTGACAGAGACTCTCATCAGAGTTTACACACATGAGTATTTGGACACAACTGCAAGAACTCACACACACATGCATCATGCATGGACTCACCTACATGCATGATCATGACACGACTATGCACATGTATGTAACACATCTCCTACATGGACAAACAACTCAATGACACATGCAACACTTCTACTGTGCAATATACACAAAATAACTCAAACATACACTTCGACGATGCCGTCACTACTTTAGATATTGCCGTGTTCATGACACCTTACATCATGACGCTATTGATGGTGGAAGAACGTTGTTCGCCGTCAATGCTACTCGCGCCTTGCAGCCTACTAGTGCCACCCACCTCGCATGGGATCTGACACCGGTGCGCCCGTCATTGCCACACCATGGCGATCACGCTGCCAAAGGTGTGCACACCATGTGCGATTCTAGCACACCGCGCTGGCCTCTCCATGGCCGGACGGACCTTTGTCGTCCAGCACCTGAGTGCACGGTGCTGTAACCGACTCATCGCAAACACCTGTGCACCTCTACTTGACGCATGCCGCTACACACACCATTACGTTGACCAGCGAGTCATCGCCAGACAGCTTCTCCTCGCACCTGAGCTCTGATACCAATTGTTGGAACTCAACCCAGGAATCACACTCGATTTACCTGTGGACGCACACTACACGGGGCAGACAATGAACAGTAGAGTAATTTTCTGACGCGAACTTGACTTACATCATTTTTTACGTTTCTCTATTACTCATCGCTCTTTTCAACAAACTGATTACAAGGATATAAATAGACCCTCACTAGACATCACTCCATGACTTGCGCACACTACGCTCTATGACTCCATGACTTGTGCACATCATACACTACCCGAAAGTCTCAGCCAACTCATTGACTCAGCCGTTACTCGGATGCCCAGCTTCGACCACAGCTTCTCGACCACGCCTACGACTACGAGTCCCCCTACAGTACTCTTACAAGTATGGCTCAAACACATGACTCTGACTGTGGCTTCGACTATGACTCAGGCCTACAACCACTAACAAAATGACTTCTACAACCACTTACACTTTGACCATGGTCACGACTGCTGTTTTGACCATGCCTTCGACCGCACCTTCGATTGTAGCTTTGACCACGCCTTCGACTGCAGCTTCCACCACATTCAACACAGTTAGCATGAATCAAGATTAGTTCCAACAATAAGTTGGCAGTCCCAGAAGCAAAATGTAGTGGCGTTATCCTCATGAGAAGCGGAATATATCGCTGCTACTATAGCCGCTGTTCAGAGAATATGGCTTGCTCAGTTGTATGGTGAAATGGCGGACAAGGAGCCGAAAAAGATCTTTCTCAAAGTGGACAACAAGTCCACAATTTCATTGTGCAAGAATTCCATACTGTATGACTAGAGTAAGCATATTGATTCGCGTTACCATTTCATTAGGCAGTGTGTGGAAGAAGGGAGAGAATTGAAATTGTCTTTGTCAGGTCTGAAGAGCAGTTGGCGGATACACTAACAAAACCACTTGGTCGTGCTCGGTTTCTAGAGTAGAGAAGCTGCACCGGCATGATGTAGGTGCAGTGAAACTAGGGAGTGTATGTTAGGAAGTAGTCGCAGTTGATGTTGATTAAATTTTCATTATTAAATTTGAACCAACGGGAGAATTTAATTTTGGAAAAATAGATATAATTTCCAGAGATTTATGATATTGTTATTTTCTGACCAACGTTGATAATAACAGTATTATAAATTTTTAATTGATGATTTTATGCATCATTTCTATTTCTGCACAACGGTGATGTAGATTTAATGTATAGATAAAATTGATTTAATTGTATGTCGTATTTTTGACCAACGTTGGAAATAAGGCATATAATTTTCCTGTTATGTTCTCACTTTATTTGAAATATTTTTCAGGCGGATACAACTTGATGAGTTGTATCAGAGAGATCCCCACTCTTAAAGGAGATAATTATGGAGAGTGGAAGAAAAAGATAGACTTAGCGTTTATCTTGGCTGAGGTGGACTGGGTCCTCACTACAGCACGTCCCACTGAGCCTATGGCACCAGTGAGGGATCAAAATGAGGATGATACTGCTTGGCAGAAAAGACAGAGGGATCATGCTCCCTTACAGATGTCTTATGATCTTGATCATAAGAAATGGACCACAGCCAACAAGAAATGTATGGCTGTGATAAAGAACACAATTGAGCCTGCAATTGTGGGCTCAATTGCAGAGTGTGGCACTGTCACAGAGTACCTAGATAAGATAAAGAGTTAGTTCACTGGCACTTCAAAGACTTATGCTACACAGCTGATTAAGCAGCTTGTGACAGAAAGGTACTCTGGCAGTGGCAGTGGCATAAGAGAGCACATACTAAGGATGAGCAACTTGGCATCTAAGCTTAAACCAATGGATTTGGCTCTCAAGGATGAGTTCCTTATTCATTTGGTTTTTGCTTCCTTGCCCAAAGAGTTTGACACATTTGTTGTCAACTACAATATGCAGCCCGAGAAATGGGACTTGGAAAAGTGCATAGCTATATCCTCACATGGTGTATCTATCAACTATGTGAAGGATAACAAGAAAAAGAACTTCAACAGTACCTCCTTCTCAAAGAACAAGGGAAAAGCCTCTGTCCATCAGCCTCAACAGAATAAATTTGCTGTAGACAAAGATCAGTGTCTTCACTGCAAGAAGACGGGACACTACAAGAAGAACTGTCCTGATTACTTAAAGATGATAATGGCAAAGAAAGGTGAGAATATTATTACCTTTATAAATGAATGCCTGTATGTGTAATATTCGAAATCCACTTGGTGGATTGACTCAGGAGCAACTGTTCATGTTGCTAATTCCTTACAGGGATTTCGTTCGACGAGGACTATGCAAAGAAACGAAAGATGCATTAAAGTTGCAAATGGAGTCCAAGCTGAAGTTGAAGCCGTTGGCGATCTTTCATTAGAGTTAGCTAATGGCTCCAATCTTTTACTTAGAGATGTCCTTTTTGTTCCCTCTTTACAGAGGAATTTGATTAGTGTTTCAAATTTGGACAAAGATGGTTATGATTGTAATTTTGGAAATGGCAAGTGTGAAATAATGTTTAATAAAGAATGTGTTGGTCTTGCCATCTTACAGAATGAGCTTTATTTGTTATCATTATGTGATGATGTGAATGTCGTATGCGATAATGGGAACGTCGCGTGCGAGAAAGTGATTGAATCCTCGTCTACGAATGTAAACAGAAAACGAAAGAGAACTCTAGATGAGTCGTCGAAATTATGGCACTGTCGTTTAGGTCATATTTCGAGGGGGAGAATAGAAAGACTAGTTAAGAATGATATTCTTCCTCCATTAGAGTTCTCAGACTTAGAACAATGCAGAGAATGCATTAAAGGAAAATATGTAAAGAAAATTAAAAAAGACGCTAAAAGAAGCACAGGAGTTCTACAAATTATTCACACAGATATTTGTGATCCTTTTCCTGTGAAAAGTGTGGATGGATATGACTCGTTCATAACATTCACGGATGATTACTCCCGTTATGGATATATTTATCCAATCAAAGAAAGAAATGAAATCTTGGATAAATTCAAGATATTTAAGGCTGAAATTGAAAACCAACACGATTTAAAGATTAAGATAGTCCGATCTGATCGTGGGGGGGAGTACTACGGTCGACATACCCCATATGGACAAGTTCCTGGACCTTTTGCAAGGTTTTTACAGGAAAATAGAATAGTGGCCCAGTATTCTACACCGGGCGAACCTCAGCAAAATGGAGTAGCTGAAAGACGCAACCGTACCCTGATGGATATGGTGCGAAGCATGATGAGCTACTCCACACTGCCATTGAGTTTATGGATGGAGGCGTTGAAAACCGCCATTCATATTCTCAACAGAGTGTCTAGTAAGTCGATGCCCAAAACACCGTACGAGATGTGGACAGGAAGAGTTCCCTCACTAAACCACTTACGTGTGTGGGGGAGTCCTGCTGAGGCTAAAGTATTTAACCCAAACCTTGGTAAGCTTGATCCCAAAACAGTAAGTTGCCATTTCATTGGCTATCCTAAAAAGTCAAAAGGGTTTCGTTTCTACTGTCCATATAGATATACAAAGTTTGTAGAAACGAGACACGCTGTCTTCTTAGAGGATGAAATGATGAGAGGAAGTATGGTAGCTCGTGAGATTGATCTTGAAGAGAAGCGGGTGTATGCGCCCACTCCGATAATTCAAGAGTCATTCTTCACACTACCTGCTGTCGCTGCACCGACGGTGCAAGACACTGTGGTGCCAGCACCTGTTATTGTTCCTCTTGTGGCAACAATGAATGATAATGAGGAATCTGTTCTTCAGGATCCTATAGAACCTATTGCCACAGATGAGGGGGAGCAACAGCAGCCTCAAACAGAAGATGTACCAAATGAGGAGGCCCCGAGGAGGTCTCAAAGAGTAAGAAGATCAGCTATTTCTGATGATTATCAGATTTATCATACAGAGGAATTTCAAATGGAGGATGATCTCACCTCATTTGAAGAAGCCATGAGAAGCGAAAATTCCTCAAAATGGCTTGAGGCCATGGAAGAGGAAATGAGGTCCATGAAGACTAATAAAGTCCGGGACTTGGAAATTATTCCTAAAGGAGCCAAAACAGTAGGCTGTAAATGGATCTACAAGACAAAGCATGACTCCCAAGGGAATGTAGAAAGATACAAAGCGCGACTTGTGGCAAAATGATTTACGCAAAGAGAAGGGATTGATTACAATGAGACCTTTTCTCCAGTCTCATGTAAAGATTCCTTCAGAATCATAATGACATTAGTAGCACATTATGATTTAGAGTTACATCAGATGGATGTAAAGACGGCATTTCTTAATGGGGATTTGGAGGAAAATGTTTACATGGCACAACCGAAAGGTTTTGTCGTGGAAGGAAATGAAAGAATGGGATGCCGCCTAAAGAAATCAATATATGGGTTAAAGGAAGCTTCAAGACAGTGGTACTTGAAGTTTGACAGTACAATAAGAAAATTTGGGTTTAAAGAGAATGTAGAGGACAACTGTGTTTATGCAAAGTTTAAAGATGGGAAGTTTATCTTCCTAATCCTGTATGTGGATGATATCCTGCTAGCTAGTAGTGATGTTAGTCTGCTACTGGAGACAAAGAAGTTTTTATCCTCAAACTTTGATATGAAAGATCTTGGTGAAGCTTCGTTCGTTCTAGGGATCGAAATTCACCGGGATAGAAACAAAGGGATATTGTGACTATCACAAAAGGCATACATAGAGAAAGTCTTAAAGAAATTTGGTATGCATAAAAGTAGTCCATCACCTGCACCTATAGTCAAGGGCGACAGATATGGGGATTTTCAATGCCCCAGGAACCAGTATGAGATCGATCAAATGAAAGCGGTTCCATATGCTTCAGCTGTCGGAAGCTTACAGTATGCTCAAGTATGCACACGCCCTGACTTAGCGTTTGTTACCGGGTTACTTGGCAGATTCCAGAGCAATCCTGGAATAGAACATTGGAAATTGATAAAGAAAGTCTTGCGTTACTTGCAAGGAACAAAAGGCCTCATGATGACATACAGAAGATCAGATTCACTCCATATAGTGGGGTATACAGATTCTGATTTTGCGGGAGATGATAGAAAGTCTACATCCGGATATGTGTTCACTCTCGCTGGAGGAGCTATATCGTGGAAAAGCTGAAAGCAAACCGTCACTACATCGTCCACAATGTATGCCGAGTTTGTAGCATGTTATGAGACTACGGGGGCAGGTGAACTGGCTAAAGAAGTTCATACCCAGTTTGAAAGTGGTTGTCAGACCCAGATTTTACAATCCGGAATCTACTGTGTTTAATTGCACTATTCCCTGGATCAGTAGATAGTGCACACAGTTACAGTTCTGAATATCAAAGTACATATCATGCGGAAACGTAATTAAAATAATAAACTTACTCATGGGCCGATTAGGCCGAAATCAATAAATTGCAGCAGCGGAAGAACGAAGCACACAGGTGGGACCTTCAGGACATGCCCACAGGCAGCCAACTGGAGGTGTGCGACCTAGTTCTCGACATCTTCATCTTCTTCGCCATCGTGATCCAAAAGTATTATTGAAGCGTAGTAATCCGGTTCCTGCTTCTGAATTTGCCGCCCACGTGCTCCGCGAGCCAATACACAGAATGCAAATAAATAGTATGCATGGCATAACAAAGGAAAGGCTCGGGTTATTTTATTTGCCAAAAATTGTTTTTAGCAGCATTATTATTCTTATTTAATCAAAGTTTTATTATTACTACCTAACTCCACACTACAATTACCAACATCGACTTAATCCACTGAAAATGCACTCTATTTATTGACTGCTGTCTAAAACTCCAAACAGCAAGTATCGTCATTTATTTAATCCACCGATCATACCTTGTATTTTGAATTACTATTCATCAGCCACTTACCTCTGAACTCTAGTAATTTTCTAACATAATTACTTTCAATCCACCGATATCATTTGTATTCAATTCTTTTGTCATTGATTCCAACCCATAATTCATCTCATTTTCTTCTATCTATCACTAGCTAATCCTCAATTATACCTCCACCGAAAATTCAATTTACCAAGATTATAATCCATTAATTGTTATGCATCCTCCAATCTTCTCATATATTCAATTCGTCCCTCCAGTACTTGATTACTCCTATTAATTCTCATTATCGCCAATATCTCCCAAGAATTTATATTAATCATTAGTGTAGTAATCCGGCGATTTACCTTTGCATCCCATAATTCTCCAAAATCGAGTCATTACTATATATCCATCAAGAATATCACTAACCAAGAATTATACTCCAATACTTGTATTATTTCTCCTAATTCCTGAAAATCCGATTGGATCATTTATCATTTAAATCATCTATATAGCCTATCTATTCAGCTAGACTTCACCCATTTATCTCTCTTAGAACCCACACTATCATTTCCTATTCAAGATCGACATGAATCCACCAATACCTTCGTGTGTACTATGCAAACATTCCTCTCTTTTACTCGCGACCCTGTTTATTCCACCCATATTTTATTTCGTAAGAATAGGAATGCCACTATTTGAAATATAATACATAAAATTTCCTGAGACCTAGCAGTTTTGAGCAAAAACATAATGTTCAAGGAATATTAATATGAATTTCCATACATATGGCATCACACCATATGCCTAATATCACCATAATTTCTCCATACATACGGCATCACACCGTATGACAATTTTCAGCGTTATAGCCGCTTAACTTACCACTGGGACGACACCCAGGACAACTCAAATCAGGGCTTTCCTCTGCCCTTCCACTTTTCCATTCCCATTTTTCAAACATTTTTAAATAGAACTATATCTAGCTAAGTTCCCATGTCTGCCCTTGACCGTGGGCACGGCTATTCGAATAGTTTTGACTCTGCAGAGTTTTGCACACTTTACCCACAAGAGATAAATCCACCCGTTGCCCCACATGATTCCTTAGCCATGCGGTTGAGTAGACTATCACAGGATTGTTACAATGCATAGTCCTACTGTGGTTACGCCCGCTAAGGTCTATCTTCCGTAGGATACGACCATCCCTCGGGAAGGGTCCCTCGTGAGCCATCACGGGCAAAGGCGGGGATACGACCATCCATCCCTTTGCTCGTGGTCATACCTTCACGTAACCACCTTAGAGCCACACAAATTAGTAAACCCTGCCTACACTTTGCCAGCTTGTGGTTGTACTGTTTTACACGGGTTGACATGACAAGATTCAGTCCTTAGTGGTATCTGGGCGGCTACCACTAACCCCACTTGTGCAATCACTGCACCACACACATACACACCATCGAACCAATCCACCCAGACATTTAAGCAAGTTGGGTATTTTGAGAGTGTAAAATAATCATATCAAATATACCAGTCATTATCACAATGACTGCCCAAACCAATTTCTCATGATTAAAAACGACAATGATACCTGGGGCATTTCAACTCCGTGGGTATCTATGCAGTACTAAGCATAGCATATATTAGGGACTTATTTTTGAAATGTTATTATTATAGTTTTGCTAGGGCGACAAGGTTCACACATTCAAATATTCAAAAGGAAGGGCAATATTATTTAAGATAAACAATGGCATATAACTAGAATATCAAATTTAGCATGTATTTGCATAAAAATAACAGCATGCAATTTGTTAATTTAAAACAAAGTAATTTGCATGAAATGTAGGTTCAACATGATCAAAGTATTGACTCGCCTTGGTCACAGAGATCGGGTTCTTGGTTATTTGGTGCTTCTTGTACTGCTGCCTCTATTCCTTCCTCTTGAGCCTCGTATGCTATTTAATCGTGCGAAATACCCAAATAAAAGAAAAAGCAACCAATCACTCAAAAGATCACCAGAAATTCAAATGAACTCTAAAAATTATGATTTCAGTTCCATTGGATAGATCTTGATTTTAGATGAATTTAGAAATTTGTCCCACATAATTTGGAGTTAAAATGAAAAAGTTATGATCATTTGAAGTTCTCAGTTCAATTAATTCCATAAAATATGAAATTTCTGACAGGTGGGACCCACTGGTTATTTTAATATTTTTATCTTTTTATTATTTTGGTTAATCCTGAGTCTCTGACCAGTGGGGTCCACATGTCGGCGTGCGCTAGACACTGACGGGTGGGGTCCGGCTGTCAGTGGGCCTGCGGTCCCGCAGCGGCTGACGAGCGGGGCCCACCTATCAGCGGGGAAAAATTAAAAGAACGCTCGACCGCTACGCGCGGAGCCAAGGGCTCGAACGCGCGCCGCGGGAGCGAGGGGAAGGAAGAGTTAGCGCTGGAAGCCACTCGGTTCGACCGAGCGATGCTTACTCTATATGGGTAATAAACCCTTTTGAAGTAGCTCGCTGAGGGGCCGAGCAGAGGAAGGAGAAGGCGGTGGCGCCGGCGGCGAGCGGCGGACGGAGAGGTCCGGGGGCTTCGTGATATACAATCCTCAGGCGATGGTGAAGATGTTGGTGTAGACGGCCGGAGGTGACGGTCACCGGAGAGGGCCGGCGGCGAACGGTGGAGGCGACCCGAGCGGGAGCTTCGGTGACGGCGAGGTACGGGTGTCGGGGAGCTCGGTGGAGGGTGGATTCTACTTCACCAGGTTCTGAATAGGGTGTAGGAGGGAGGAATTAGCCGGAGGTGGTCGGAATCAACGGCGGCTCGGTCACCGGCCGTAAGGAAGAAGATGTCGCCGGCGGTGATTGAGGACGCTATATTTCAATTGCTTGCAGGGGAGGGAAGAGTGAGGCATTGCAGCTCAATTGTGACTCCCGGGAGGGGCTTTTATAGCCGGAGAGAGGCGCATGGTGAGGCGGCATGTGGCGCTCCGCTGTTCACGCGAGGAAGGGGGGGATGAACGAGATCTTCGCCGGGATCTTGTAGGAGAGAGATGGCGGGAGAGGTTCATCCCCCTTCCAGTGACTGTCCTTTTAAATTTGGCCCGCGAGGTGAGAGAAGAAGCGAGGATTTGCTGCGGCGGGAAGCAGGCGCGAGAGAGCTACGCCGCGTGCGCGTGGAGGAAGAAGGAGGGAGGAAGAAGGAGAGCGGAGGCCCGCGCGGCAGAGAGAGGGTGCGGGAGGCCCACCGGCCAGAGGGAGAGACACGCGGGTGGGGGCGGGGCCACTGCGCAGAGAAAGAGGGAGAGCGAGTGGAGGCGGACGGGCCGGATGGGCCGGGGGCGCATCGGGCGGCCGAGCGTAGGCGAGGGGCGGGCAGTGGATGGGCGCAGGCGGGCGACGCGTCGCGCATCGAGGGCGGCCAGGTGTCGGCCGAGAGGAGGATTTTCCTTTTTATTTTTAAAGATTTTCAGAATTGCGCAGTTAATTGAATAAGTCTCGGAAAAATATGAAATTACCTCCCAAAATTTCAGAAAAATTCACAGAAGCTCATGAGGACATTCTGGACAAAAAAAATATTTTCAACTATTTTTGGTATTTAATTTATTTGCTTCTCTTGTTATATTTAATTGTATGCATTCATATATATATTCTTGTAGGTGTTAATTATTTTTACTTTTATTTTACTTTAGACATTTGTGTAATATCTATATATATCTTCATATAATTTCAATTATATTTACTTTCTTTCTTGCTCCTCTAAATTTCTGTACTTTTTATTTAACATAACTTTTATAGATATTGTATTTTATTAAGTACACATGTATTCATTTATTTATGCACATATCCATAGTTGATGACTTTCTTATTATACTTATTTCCTTATTTTTATAGTCATTTACCAATTGAGGGTTCTAGGCCAAATCTCTCTCCTTCCTTTTCTGGATCATCTTTTCATATTCTTAATTTAGATTTTAACTTTCTACTATTTAAACAGGTTTATTTCTTCTTTAACTTTTCCTCAGAAAAATTCCATAAACTCCAAATCCAAATGGAAAACAATTAGAATAATCCAAAAACTCCTCGATTTAATATTTACATTTTTCAGGATGTTACAGTGGTTGACGACATCAATAGACCACTTAAGTTGTACTGCGATAATGAACCCGCAGTAACGTATGCCCACAACAATAAGTCAAGTGGTGCTG
This sequence comes from Dendrocalamus latiflorus, assembly GCA_017311315.1. Taxonomy (NCBI): domain Eukaryota; kingdom Viridiplantae; phylum Streptophyta; class Magnoliopsida; order Poales; family Poaceae; genus Dendrocalamus; species Dendrocalamus latiflorus. The sequence goes on along the minus strand of CM029639.1, from coordinate 24,602,659 downwards.
CCAATCACATTGACATAAAGTACTATGTTGTGAAAGATAAAGTTCGGGATCAAATTATAAGTCTTGAGCATATAAGTACCGCAAAGATGCTAGCGGATCCGCTTACTAAAGGCTTACCACCCAACGTGTTCAGAGAACATGTAGCCGGCATGGGTTTAAGGGAAAGCCTATGATTCCTGGACTAAAAGATGGCCCAAAAGATTAAAGTAACTATTTCAGAACAGAGAGGTGTATTGTAGCTATTGAATCTATCGGCGATTGACCGTGATGATGAGACATGTTCTATGCACTAATCTGTGATGGAATGTGTAAAGGCAAAAGTAATTAAAGATAAAGCATAGATTGAGATCAAGGAGGAGAATGTTAGAATGATCTCAGGGTATTTGGCCCAACGGCCAAGTGCCCCTCCTGTTCGCGCCCTGATCGGGGGCGCCCAGCCCAATAGGCTGGTGTGCCCCTGTCGCCAGCGCCACATAAATAGAGGTGGGGGCCGGGGCGGCACGTACACCAAGGTTGACCGTGCCGCCACCTCCCCACCGACAAAACCCTAGATCCGATCTAAGAGGGGGGCGCTCCAGCGACGGGAAGCACCACCGCCAGATCGCCGCCGCCAGGAAGATCGCCGCCGCCCGGGACACGCCGCCGTCAAGGAGCCCCGCACCTCTTCCCCGACCGTCGCTGCCCGTGCGCAGACTTCACCGAGCGTACCCGCGATGGCCAACCCCTCCTCCTCCACATCGGACGGTTAGTCCCCTCTCTCCCTCTCGGTATTACCTCAAGAACCCGATACCGTAATGAAACCCCGCTAGATCTAACCTAGGAGATCCTAAAAGCTATCCTAACATGGTTTAGTCATAGTCGTAAGACTACTGTAGCAGTCGTACTCGTGAGAGTACTATAGCGGTCATACTCGCAAGAGTATTGTAGCAGTCATGGTCGTAAGTTGTACTCGTAAGAGTACTGTAGCAGTCGTGGTCGTAAGTCGTACTCGTAAGAGTGCTGTAGCAGTCGTGGTCGGAAGTCGTACTCGTAAGAATCTATAGTAGTCGTAGAGTGAGTCGAAGTTCTGTTTTTCTGCAGTTTTTCGGTGGACTGATTTTCCAAATCATGGGCTGATATGAGGAAGATTCGGGCCACTATGCATGTAACTGACTGATGTAGCACTGAATAAAAGGAAGAAAACAGAAACGTCGCATGCAGTTGAGTGCGGTGCAAAATCTCTCTCTCGTTTGTGTTAACCTTCTCTGAAACTCTCTGCACTCGTTATCTGATGACACTGTTTGTCGTCTAGCACAGTTTAGAGATGAGAGTTGTATTGGTTTTTCTAACATACACCGGACATACGTTGTATTGAGGAGAGAAAGGGTCATGGAGAGAGAGTAGATGCATCCAGGTGCGGCGAATTGAAGGAGGTCAGCAGTCAAGCGGCATAGCGTCAGCCTCGGGAAGCCGTATGCTCGCCACCATCACCAGCGGCACCGGCATCGATCAACCACTCACTCGATCACTTCGCACGTCCCGGTCTGGTCGATATGCCTGAACCCCCTTCTCCCTCCCTCCATCTTTATTTTCTCTCCCCCCACACGTAAATCAAATGAGAGCAGCGTGCATGACCGCCCTACCTTTCCTTCTTTTCCGCTTATTTTCTTGGGCCTTGCAGTAGCAGTAGTGTGAGAGAGGGAACGAGAGATCAGAGAGGTGGCGGGGGAAGGATAGGAGGAGGATATCTGCATTTGCTACTTCGCATGCACACGACTCCAGCGGCAACACGGGCAGGTGACCAACAGAAACACATCCTGACATCCTAGTGCATGCCTCTTTCGGCTCTAGTCCCTCCCGATCCTAGTAATAAGTTATAGCACTATATTATTCCCTCCAGGTGCTTAATTCACTTTTGCTAATTTTGCAAACCACGCATGCATCTAGCTAGGAGGGTTACTATAATGATTGCCCTTGGTGAGACTTATTATAAGCTCTATGTACGTACGTACTCCTCTCTTTTAATTTACTGTCAATTTGGCAACTTAGAGCATATACAATAGTATAGACAACTACTGTCTATAATATTTTCCATATCATCTATAGACAGCACTAAAGACGGCTCATCAGTGGCGAAGCCAGGAATGAAATTGAGGGTGGGCTGAACTATTTATAAATATAAACTAAATCCCCGTTTGGCAGAGCTCTAGCTCTAGGAAATCTGTAGATTTTCTAGAGCTGGTCATCTGTAGCTCTAGGAAATCCTGGATCTAGAGTTGCAGGCATGTTAAGTGCATTTACATGATTCATTTCATTTATATTATATATTAAATAAAAATATTTAAATCACTTTAATTTAGTCAACAAACTACAGATCCAGCATAGATCTCGGAGCTAGAGCTGTGCCAAACGGGGGCTAAGTTGACACAAAATTAGTCTTTTACTCTTATAAAATTTCAAATTCATATAGAAATTATAAATTGGATGGAGACAAATAATGAAAAATAGAGAAATAGAAAGTAGGTACCTCGATAATAGAAAGCGCCATGAGTGTGGAGTAACGATAAGTCACCTATGTATAAAATATATCAAAATTAGTGATATAATAGAAAATTATGAATGACAATGAAAATTTAGATCATATGAAACATACCAGGATTAAGCTAATTTGAATTACGAGACAATAGAAACAAAAAGCGGCATTTTTCCACACTTTATCCAATGTTCTTATCATTTTCACGGCGAGGGGCTCGGTGGTGGCGGTGCCTTCGGGGCACGTGCAGGACCACATCATCGCGGAGTGGCGGCGAAGGGAGAAGATCAACCAGAGGTTCATCGAGCTCTCCACCGTCATCTCCAGACTCAAGAAGGTTCATATATATTTCACTTTCTTTCTTCTTTTTTTTCTTTGATTGATTATCTCTTCTTTAATTTTTTTGATTTTCACTACTCCTCCTCCTCCTCTTCTTCTTCTTTAATGTTATGATTTACATATATTATTTTACTTTCTTTCTTTCTTTGATTGATTGATTAGCTCTTCTTTAATGTTATGATTTTCACTTTTTCTCCTCCTCCTCTTCATCGCCGTCTTCTTTAATTTCATACTTATTGTTAACCGTCCCATCAAAGAGAGCTAGCTTCTCTTTGGGTTTATTAATCTCTCTATTTTTACTATGTATAAAGTTGACACCGGAGGAGGTGAGGCTCAAGCCTCACTAAGCTCCCCCGGTGACTATGCCCCTACGGCTCATACAATAGCTTGTTTTTTGTATGTCTTTATAGACAGCTTATGTACGACACAATGTATCTTGTTTATCGTGTTACAGTTGACTACTGTATAATAGACGGCCCAATTTTCTATCCTACTCTCTTCTCCATATCATCTCGTGTCATACGTAACAAAGTTTATAGATAGATAATATCACACTATTATACATAGCCTTATGTGTCACTCTGCAAACAGTCGTAATGGTAGCTAATTCTGTTAAGTTAAAGCTTCTTTTTTTGGAGTTCTGATCGATGAGGCATGGTAGGACAGTACTGCTTTTGCTTTCAATCTTTGCTGCAAGTTTTACTTAGTTACTGGCAGTTAATTAGTTAGTTGTGTGGCTGATCTTTCTTTTGATGGTCCACCCTGGGGTTTCTCTTGTTAGTGATGTGCCCAAGAGGCAATCATAAACAATTCGATTTTATAGGCCAAAAGGGATATTGATCCATATGGGATTAGGGTTCTAATGGGCCTATAACGTGGAAGCCCATTAGCATGCTCTATAAATATATGGAGGCGGGGCTGCAGGTAAGATAGACTATTGTGCTAAAGACCCTGGCTGCCACCTCCCCTCGGTCGTATCCCGAAACCCTACCCAGGCGCACGGTGCTAGTACACCAGCGCACGGCGTTCGATCCCGAACGTGTGGACTCCGTGGAGGCGCCGCTGCTGTTGCTGCTGTGTTGATCGGCGAGAAGCGCAAGGCTATTGCTAGGACGCGAGGAGGAGACATTCAGTTCGTGAAATGATAGACTGCTTCTTCTTCATCAACGCGCATCTACGTTGGACCGGGCTGCTCCAACTCTTCTTCCGCTGCGCAGCGCATCTAGTGGTAACTATCCATGACTCCCTTACACGCATATTTTCTGGTTGAACGCGGTAGAAAATCAAATGTTGTAGCTAGCGTAGCCTACCCGTTCTCCTTCAGTGGTATCAGAGCAAAGCTGCGTAGTATGTGGTCTGGATCATGCGCTTGTAGATGATATGTTGTTTGTAGTAGATGCGATCTATTACTGTTCTTATGCTAGGTTCATGTGATGGATCTTTCGGTGCACGGGTTGATTAGATCAATCGGTCATAAGGGGTTGAAATAGGTATGAGTTGATAGCATCACGTGGCCAAAAAGATTAGTTCGTGCTCCTTTGATGTACGCGCGACTTGCCCCTACCGGCTGGAATCACCATCGGGGCTAACTGCGCACACAGTCAGTAGATCGAGCCAACAGATCGAGGTCTCGTGTTGCGGTCTCCTCAAGTATACCGATCGCGATGATCAATGTGATTGATCAAATGAAAATTGAGGCATTTTGAATGGCTCGGATTTGGGTTGATTTGATCGGCCCGATGAGATTTTGTTGGAATAGTCCCACATTGGTTGTGGAAGGGCAAAGGACCTAATTTAAAAGTGGGGGAGTCCCTCACCTCATTGGCTAGCTTTTGGGGTGAGAAGGCCCTTACGATCCTACAAGTGGTATCAGAGTCCGGTTCTAACATCTCTGGCCCAATGGACACTAGTGTGTGAATGCCTGATGGACTGTGACCCCGAGGGACCGTCGGTGTACGGTGAAGGGACCCTGAGGGACCGTCGGTGTACGGTGAAGGGGCGGTGAAGGGCTAAGGGACACCAATGTGTGAAGGGGGAGATTGTTGTAATAGTCCCACATTGGTTGTGGAAGGGCAAAGGACCTAATTTAAAAGTGGGGGAGTCCCTCACCTCATTGGCTAGCTTTTGGGGTGAGAAGGCCTTTACGATCCTACAAGAGGAGAATCTGGGGCAGTGTGCCAGCACGCCGCTCGGGCGATTGGACAGCTCGGAGGAGTTGGGCGAGCTGCGCGGTCGGCTGACCACGGCAGGTGCGCGTGCGCCACGGAAAGGAAGCAGGCGCAGAGCAGGGAGGAGACGGGAGAAGGGGAAAGGAGCGGGGCAGGAGCGGGCCCACTGGCTAGAGAGGGGAGGAAGAGGGGAGAGAGAAATAGGGTTGGCCCACATGGAAGAGAGAGGGGAGAAAGAAATGGGAAAGAAAAGGGGAAATGAAAGCTCAAGCTTCACTTTTAAAATCTGGATTTTTTTATTTAAATTTCTATTTCACATTTAAGATTATTGCTTTCAAGTTTTTGCATGTCATTTAAAATTTAGAATTTAAATTTTCAGCTATTTAGATGTGAGTTTTTTTAGAAACTCCTTTTCTTCTCTTTTACATAAGTAATTTGATTTAAGATTTTTATTTCTGTTATTTAATATTTAAACGTTAATCTATGTGTAGATCCTTGGGTTTTCTATTTCCCTTCATTTTTTTACTTAGATATTATTTCTCAATATATTAATTTGCATGCCACCCAAAACTCAAAAGAATTCAAATAAATATTCAAAATAAATTCAAATACCAACAAATTGCAGGAAAAGATTTTAAAATTCCATATTTTTAGAATAACCCAATTTTGGGATGTTATAGCGCGGCAGGGAGGAGCCCACGTGGTGCCGGGGGGATGGTGGAGGGGTGGCGGGAGGCGCGGGGTCGGAGCGAGGCGGCGGCCGAAAATTGGAGGTGGGCAGTGGCGCTCGGGGAGGAGGCCCGGTCGGTGGGAGGCGGCAGTTCTCGGGGAGGAGACCCGGTCGGAGGGAGGCGGCGACGCTCAGGGAAGAAGCTTGGGGAGGAGGCCGGGTCAGAGGGAGGCGTCAACGTTCGGGGAGGAGGCCGGGTTGGAGGCGTCAGCGCTCAGGGTGGAGGCCAGCTCGGAGAGAAGCGGCAACGCTGCAGACGGAGTCGCCACCCCTTTCACCTAACCCTAACCCTGGAGGATGGAAGTTGAGGCGCCTGGGCGCTAAAGGAGCAGGAAGCATGAGGAGAAGGGCTGGCGGGGGCTTGGAGGGGCCGTGGAGGGCAGAGCGAGGCAGCGGCCCAGAGGGTTGGGGGCAGCTGTCGAGGGAGGCGGTGGCTTCGAGGGCCGGGGGGAGGCTATTGAGGACAGAGCGAGGTGGCGACCCAGAGGCAGGTCGGGGAGGCAGAGCAAGGAGAGTGGGGGAGGCGCGGAAGGCAGAGCGAGGCGGCAGCAGAAGGTGAGTGAGGGAGGTGGAGCGAGGCTATAGCGGAAGGCGAGTAAGGGAGGCGGAGCGAGGCTATAGCGGAAGGCGAGTAAGGCAGGCGGAGCGAGGCGACGAGTAAGGGTCAGGGACAGGGAGGGAGCCGGGGACGCGGATGCAAAGGGGAGAAGTTGCACGGGGGTTTTGGGGAAAAATGCATAAGTGATTGGGGCTTCCACCTCCACGAATCTGAGTCGTAGATTGTAGATCCAACAACCCTGGTTGGCATTTACATGTTACCACTGAATAGGCCATTAGCAGTAGATATGCTAATATATATATAGCACAGAACAATCATTACACAAATCTCATAAATGAATTAAACAATGCAAGCAGATCAAATATATAGCATATGACAATCGTTACGCAGATCTCACAAATGAATTAAAAACCTGAATGAATTATTTGATTAAGCACAATTGAGTGATTACAGTTGTATCCAATGTTTCAACATCTAATCACCATTGCCGAGGTGGAACTCTCTAGTATTGTTTATGACCTCTGCTATCAAGAATTGGGAGTGCTTTCCCCAAATTTTAGCGAGTTTATCAAAATCGATTGCACTTTTGTCAAATTCCACACGCTGTTGCTAGGAGTAGTTAAATTCATTAGCATATTGATAGACCATGTGGAGGTGACCCCGTGTGTGTGATGAGTAATTGACATCCGTTTTAGAAAAGTCGAGTTTGGTTTGTGTGGCTTGGACCATGTCGTTGCACGGTGCAAACGGTTTTGGTCGGACTTGGTCAAACTTGGTCGAAGTGCTTAGGATGTCTATTCTCTTGATTCGACAGGTTTTGGCTTTTTCTTGCTTAAGATTACGCTTATTGCTATTGTTGATCACATTATGTCGAGCGGTGCTATGTGATGTGTTTCCTGTCTGTGATGGCTGCAGGACGTCGAGGCGAAGTCGTGGCGAGGCACGAGATGACCAGACTAGGCGCAGGCGGTGCCGAGGTCAAAGCAGTCGAGGTGTGCCGAAGATGGCAAGAACTCGAGGTGGTGCGAGGCTTGGACGACAAGAAATGCGGAAGCTTCCCGGAAGGTGCAGGAGGGGCGTTTTGGTAAATTCGCGTAGCTGCATAAGGAAGCGGATTTGGTTAGCATTAGCGGGGTAAAGGATGAGGCTTAATAGGCAAAGCAAATTGCAAACCCATTAGTGGAGGGTTGTATAAAGGAGGGGTGTCTCCTGCATGTAGTCAAGGTTTTTGGAGAGGTTATTAGGGTTTTGCTTTGTGATTTTCCTTTAGTGGTTGAGAGTTGGTGGAGAGGGCAGATTTCTATTTTTGCTTTTGGTGTCTCCAGTGTGTGTGAAGGAGATGGGATAGGCAACAGTGTTCCCCTCTCCTGTGTGTGAGTCTGAGAGATAGAGATGAGTTCTTGAGGTTTTGTGTTCTCAGGTTGAGAGGAGATTATTGTAATTCCTGTGTAATCATTCATCTCTCTTCCTCAATATTAATGAAAATGAGTTGTGATTGGCTTTCTTGTGTTTCTCTAATGTTCTTTTCGTTTTCTGCTCTTGATTGTTGCCTGTGTTCCTTTGTGTTCATGAGTTGAATCCTTGCTCTAATGGTTGGCTCTTGATTTCTTTGTAAAGGGGAAATACTCTAGGCCCTTTGTTTAGTTCATTTTCAAGAGCAAGTTTAGGGTTTCATGTCAGGGGAAGGTTGGTTCTCTTGATTCCTTTCATAAGTTGTCATGAAATTTAGTTAAGAGAAGCCTGAGTTCATTGCTAAGTCGACTGCAAAATTTCATAAGCAATGGATGAATATGGCATGAGAAATCTGAAAATCATCATCTCTATCTACTAAATTTTCAGATTTTAGGACAAATCTTGATTCCTTGCTTTTGAAGTGAATTTATTTGATTCCTAAGATCTCTATGCTATTTAGAGCTTGTTCTTGATCTTTAGGCCTGAGGAGAAAAGAACCATTTCTCTAAATTCCTTGGATTCGGCCAATTTCTGAATTTACATTTTTTCAGTCATCTCTCGGCTGAATTGTGCCCCTGTCTGCCCTAAGGCCGGTCAGACCGGTTCCCAGGCGGTCTGACCGGCGGTGTGCAGGCGGTCAAACCGGCCGTTGCACACCGGTCAGACCGGCCTGGTCTTTTTGGCTGCTGATGCTTTCTGTTCGATGGGTTTTCTTGCTGCCTTGTTTTAGCATTATTGCCATGTTTTCTTCTTCTGTGTACTTGAGTCTCCAGTGAGCCTAATTTTTTTTCTTCATAGCACTTGTTGCTTTCGGAGAAGAACATTTTAATTGGATACTTTTTGGGGATAATTTTAAGAAGCAACATTCACCCCCCCCCCCTCTGTTGCCGATTTCGATCCAACAATTGGTATCAGAGCCAGTTAGCTCTTCCTCATAGATTTTAACCGGTCTCTAGAGCCATGGCGATAGATAAGTACTCGACCAAGCCCCGGTCTTCGATGGGATCGACTATCCCTTCTGGAAGAGCCGGATGGAGACCTACATTCAGGCTCAGGGCTACGCCATCTGGCGCAAGGTCAAGGTCCGGTATGCTGTTCCTGCCGATGAGTACATTAATACCGGAAACATGGCTGATGTTGAGGCGAATGCTAAAGCAAGGAACATCATAATTCATGGTCTGAGCACAAGCGAGTTCGATCGCATCTCTCATCTGACGTCGGCCTTCGACATCTGGGTGACCCTCGATGCATACCTAGGCAACATAAGCACTGAACGACCTATATGATTTCAAAAAGTTAGCCTCAGCCATTGCAAATGAAGAGAAGATTACAATACAGTTATTTATGGAGGAAATGAGTTTACATGTCAATTGCTTGTTGCACACTGGTGAAGTAGTGGTTGCCACTAAGTAAGGAATCAAGGTATATTACCTTGCTCCACTTTAGTACAATCACGATCAGAATCTAATGACCCCTAGTCATGTATATCGCCATAGTGATTAATCCTAAGTTCATTTAGTACTACAAATGAAATTTGTATGGCAACTAGTGAAGCACCTACCCTTGGTTGAAGGGTACTATGATGTACTCCTTGTCACTGTGAGCAATCAATCCCCTCGTTATGTAATCTTGGACGAAGGATGCAATATCATTGATGGATTGCTACATAATCTTAGACGAAGGATGCATTATCGTTGATAGATTGCTCAGAGACCAAGTGTGGGTCGAGGAAACCCATCGGTTCTTGCTGTCATCAGACTAATTGGATCATGGATCTATACATAAGTAATGAGTTATAACATTTATTGGTATTACGTGAATGTAGAACATGATTGTACAGTACACTTACAGTGTCCAGTATCGTAGAAGTGAGGCGTCGAGTTCGTCAAGGTTGAATAGTAAGAATAAGTCTTCGAAGGTCACAACGAAATAGCTTGAGTAGTGGAGGAAATACACCTCCATGTATCTCACGGTAAATCCACTGTGCCTGTTTGGCTTCATGATGGACCTCTACATGTACCAGGCATGCAAAGTGTTGCAAACTAGTCCAACCTGGGAAATTGTGACTTGGGGACCAACGACACTTCGAGAATAACCTTCCATTGTCCGGGAGGCACCTTAATCTTCTTTGTTGGTGCTTAGCGCCTCACTTGTGATACATTTTCAGCGGCGTCTCCATGGGAGCTGATGCGATGGGCTTCTAAAGTGGAGCTTAAGGTGGAGCCACAGGAGCTGATGTGATAGGTCTAGGGCGATGTCCTTCTTGGGCCACTAGATGTGGAGATCACGGCATAAATGAGTTGAGGGCGATGTCCCTCTTAGGCCACTGAATGAATGTGTGGACGGCATCCCCTAATGTTATAATCTCTTCATTTGGAGGCTTCTCAAGTTGGGAACCATGCACCAGCGTCCTTGACAGCCATAAATACGCCATCCCCCACCCAACATCAATGGGAATGGAGCCAACAAGCCTGACTCTGAGGATGCACAGCGTGGACTCCTACATAACGATATACGATGAGCTAAGACGTCCATCAGATCTATCTATGTAGAAACCTAGAGAGGTACATTACCTGGATGTCATCAATAGGTAAGTGGGTATCACTATGTTCAATAATTGGCGTGGACGTGCAGCTACTCCGATGTTGAGGGGGACTGGGTATCGCATTAACGGGGGTGAGATGCGATTGGTTGCGAACTTGTCTCATTCTTCCCTCAATGAATCTATCTCTCCTCGAAGCGTGAGAGACCATGTGGAGGTATCCCCATGTTTGTGATGAGTAATTGACGCTTGTGTTATAGAGTTTGAGTTTGTTTTGGGTATTTCATGCTTGAGTACCTTCTTTTGATGCTATGTATGTTTATGTTGTTTCGAGCGGTGCTATGTGATGTGTTTCTTGTCTGTGATGGCTGCAAAACTTTGAGGCGAGGTCGTGGCGAGGCATTGGATGGCCGGACTAAGCACGGGCGGTGCTGAGGTCAAAGCGATCGGGAGATGCCGAAGACAGCGAGGACTCAAAGTGGTTGCGAAGCCTGGATGGCTGCAGGACTTCGAGGCAGAGTCGTGGCGAGGCATTGGATGACTAGACTAGGCACGGGCGGTGCTGAGGTCAAAGTGGTCGGGAGATGTCGAAGACGACGAGGACTTAAAGTGGTTGCGAGGCGTCGACAGCAAGAAAAGAGGAAGCTTCCAGGAAGGTGTGGCAGGGGCATTTTGGTAAAATGTGTAAGGCTGCAAAATGAAAGCGGATTCGGTTGGAGATAACAGGTTGGAGACCCGTTAGTGGAAGGTTACAGAAAGAGAGGGTTTAGGGTTTGGAGGTGGCATGCATCCTGGTTCCCTCCCTTTTGGTGTATGGGTTTGTGTTTTGACTTTTTGCCTCCTTTGTGTGTGAGGAGGGTAGTGTGAGATGGCTGACTCTTCTTGAATTTTCTTTTGAGGGTGTGAGCTCCTTCTATATGTAGTGGGAGTTGGCAGCAGAGAAGGGTAAGCTCAGTGTGTTGTGTTCTACCTCTCGTGGGTGTGTTCTTCTCTGTTGGGAAGCATGTAGTGAGATGGCAGACACTATTTGATTTTACAATTGTGTATGGGTCTGTAGTGAGATGGTTGTAACCCTTGTGTAATCATTCATCTCAATGTATTCATTTGAGTAATCTTGTGCTTGAGATGTCTGGATTCCCAATATTTCTTTATGTGTTTGCTTTTGCTGCTCAGTTGTCTTTCTGCTTCTTTTGTTTTTGAGTGAATCTCGATCAAGAAGCTGCTAAATGAATTTGCTAAGAACTGGGTTTATCCTCAAGGCATTTTGGCTAGCTTACCCGAGAGCAATGATTTCAAGAAGCTGTTTTTTTTTCTCCTAGAACTTGATCGTCTCATTTCTTTTGTTTCAGCTTTCTAGGGTTTGGAGTCAGGGGATGTGTGTACTCTGGGTGTGTTGGCATAAAAATATGCTATTTGCTTGTTCTTTCTTGTCATGAGAACACTCCCTGCTGAATTTAGAAGACTCAAGATCAATAGATTTGATATTCTCAAGAAATGCAGCAACTGATCTCTTTTCTGCTCAACATTTCAATTTTCAGTCTTCATGTATTCCTTGACTGCAAGTTCTCCTCCCTGAGGTCTCAATGATGTTTAGATTAAAGTCTTGCTCATTTGGCTTGAGAAGAACAGCAGGAATTTGAAAAATTTCCTGAATTCACCTCTTTTCAGAATTTACTGTGTCGAAGTTTTCAGTTTCAGAGTTTCTGTCGCAGCCACTGCCAGCTCTGTTTTCGCGTCCCTGGTCAGACCGCTAACCCTAGCGGTCAGACCGCTAACCCTAGCGGTCAGACCGCTCGCTTGCCGCTGGTCAGACCAGGGAGGCCATGGTGGTCAGACCGGCCACAGCTCGGCGGTCTGGCCGGTGCAACACCAGCGGTCTGACTGGCCATACCCAGGCGGTCTGACCGGCCCAGAGAACATACACTCACTTCGTCTCGATCAGCGGCATCAGAACCAGCCATGGAGGATGATTCTGTCCTCTCCACGAAGTCAACATACACCATTGGCTTGGCATATATCGCAGTGGTAGGGTTGCACACGACCTCCATGTAGTGGCCCATGAGACGTCACTGGTGACCTTGAGAAGTTGCCACATGGTCTCCCCTGCAACACCCACCACTAAGGCATAGACTGCCTCGATCTGTAATTTCTTCCTTGCGGTGTACCGATCGAACATCGAACGAATACACCTCCGTAGTTCAGACAGGCTCATGGCATTTAGACTGGGTGCCCAAATCACAGTCCGGTCACAATTTGATAGGTCCACCCCGCACGGCCCATCGCGTACGAGACCACTCCCGTAAAACATGAACAAGTATTGAATGTCACCCATGGCGTACCTAACATAAGTGTATAATCAACCATCTTAGTACACAACATGCAACAATCGTACCATCAAACACCCACTACCGCACTTTAAGATTTACATGTTAATTTCGTACCTCTTCCTATCACCTACAAAATCGATTAGTAATTTTTTTATTTGTCAATCTAAATTTTATTTTTAAGGATCTTACGTACAAATTGTAACATACAACCAATTAGTGATTTTTCTTCATTTCTTTCCTAAAATTTTACTTAATGCGGGCTTCCACTTACGAATTTGTATGAATATTAAATTACATTTTTCTTTTATTTTCACTTCTACTTTGTATTGCATTTTTTCCAATTAATGCAAAAATCCAATTACTATTTTTCTTCATTTCTTTTCTAAATTTTACTTAATGCAGGCTTTCACTTACGAATTCGCACATAAATAAATTTTTTTTCCTAATTTCATGTCCTCGCTTTACTTAATTCTACTATAACTTTGTATTACTGTTGTTGTATTTTAATTCTAATGTACCAAATTTATTTTTACCACCTCCCGTATTGTCTCCGGTGGTTCCCTAAGCGTATTAATTGTATGTTTCTAATCCTGCTACTATTGTCATCACCTACAAAATTCTCTAACATAAATATATACTTTCTCAACGTCTACACAACTACAAGTTCATATTTTCACAAAAATTAAACTACATTACAATATGTATGTTCACAAAAAACAAAGTACAACATTATATACACTACAATACATCATGCGTGACATATGAAAGTTTTGCTACAAATACACAGCGTATCAAAGATTGACATAAAATAACATTAACAAAAGACGGTTTGCTTAATTATGGGCTAATGACATTGATAAAAATATAGTTGCACGGGCACAAAAATTACCTCTTCTTGAAGCTCATGAGGCGATCTATAACTTTTGTACTTGCCAAATCCGCTGATTCCAAATGAAAACAACTCAAAATTTCGTGTTTTCACTACTCACTTTCCTTCCTTCACTCCCTCTCTCGCTCTGTCTTCACTCCAACTGCAAACGAGGCTTTGCCTTGCGGTGAGACCATATGCACATGTTTACCAACGTTCAAGCTATTTAAGTGCGCAGATTCACCAAGCACGGGGAGGGGCCATATGTATGTGCTGCAGACGCATGTGCGAGCGGGCATAGAAAAGGGCAGCGCATGGGCAGGTCGGTGCTTTCGGCGGAGCGATTGGATAGCAGAGAGAGACATGCGGTTGGATTCCTCGGTCGTGCGGTCAGACACCCCACTTATGCGGTCGGACACCGTACCACCCACTGCTGCTACAATCGAGTCGTGCGGTCCCCGACCGCACGACTAGCCGTGCGCTCCCCACTGCACGATCAGTCACACGTCGGGCTCCCGCAATTCCGCGCTCAGTTATGGGGCTAGAAATGGAATTGTCGCGTATAGGGGGCTATAATTGGTATTTTTGATTCAAACAGGACTAGATATGTCCAAACTTCTTACTGGTAGGCCCAACATGTTGGGTGACGAGTGAGATGACATAGCTCAGTTCTTTGATTAAATTTGACGAAAAAAGTATAGTTTTGTGGAATAAAATATTAAAGCTGTAGTTTTTCTTTATTGTTTAGCCAACTTATACGTAGTTTTGAGTCTTTACGCATGGACGTTACTAGGTATGACTTCTCTCGCATGGACGTAACTAGGGTATGACTTGTTTAAACCTTCGGTTTTTGCAGGAGCTGGCTAGCAAAGTAGGGGAGCTGCTCGCCCATTGGGGGAGGAGATGGCCTGGGCTTGCACGCATGCACGGTCCAATCTCCATAAACCCTTGTTCCATCAGATATGGTCCAGTCCTAACATTACATCACCGAAAAGGTAATAAATATGTCCCACGAACAATGTGTGCTGGGCTGCCATAAAACCAAGCAACACGGAGAGGGCCCGGGGGCACTATCCAATGTGCAAACCCTAGTGTGACGAGGAAAGAACAGGACACACATGATATCTCCATGTTAGGAGGAAGAAAGGAAGGGGATACTGTGTGCTACTAGCAGCAGCAGCAGCAGCACCTGCACCGTGTAGGTTGTTTGAGCATTCGTTCGTATAGCCTTTTTGTTTTAGTTTAGAATAGTAATAGCTTGCAGAAAAATTTGTAATGATAGACTCGTACATGATTTTAGCCGTTATAAATAAAGTCGCTGCAGTATATATTACAATCAATTAGTAGACTCCGTTCTAAAAAAGATACTCTATTTAAAAGTTAGGTACTATAGAAAAATTATTTTATGTAGAAAAGCAGTTTTTAGAAGCCAACATACACATAGCCTGAGATGGGCATTGTTCTTTTGGGTTCTTGGTTTTCTTTTGCTTCTTCAAAAGTTTAAATAAATGGGGGCAGTTTTTGAAGTGAATTCTCAAAATAGTTTCTTGAGTCTAAAATCGTATGTATTATTATCAATGCGTTGAAGTGAATATCTTCACTGTCCACTGTTGTCTTAAAAATTATAAACAAAAATTATTAATTATAATTAAAAAAAACCATCAACCGCAAGCCAGAGAATAGAGCCATGATGATCACAGTACCGGCAACATCCTTTGGTTCGGCCGGGTCGACCAAAACGCCCGTTTTGGTCATATGTGTTCTGGCTTGTGGGGCCAATGCAATTCTATTCCTGATGGGACCTACCGTCGACAGGAAGGACGAGGACAGCTGCTATCACCCCCACATACTCGCTGTCAATTAAAGTAGCACACCTGCGTTGCATTGCGTACTTTGGTTCTTCGGATAAAAATCAGTAAGATGTGCGCAACCAGGTCTCCATGGCTACATTTGAGGCCTGTTCAGAGCGTCGATTGTGTGGAGGTATTTCAATTCCAATAGAAATGTTGAAAATTTCTGACACAATTATAATTTGAGTCTGAAAAGTTAGATAGTACTATAACACAAGCTTAAGAACCTACGATACAGTCTACTCAGACGTGACATTGGCGGTGGATCACAGCAAATTGAGTTTGCATGTCTGCATAAGAATGGAGTACTAGTTTTCATGACGAAACTAGCAGTATAGTGAAGTTTGGTATAACAAACATGAAGGGGTTGCTGATATCATTTGTTGCTTCCATTCCATCCCCTTTGAAAATGTTTGCCTAAGGAATGATTCAGGAAACGTAGGCCGAGACCCGGAGAGGAAGCAAATGCCGGTCTTTCGAGGGCCTCTCTCTCTCTCTCTCTCACCATCAAATCTCCCAACAATTCTGAGTAATGCCTCTACTTTGCACCGGTAAGACAGGCTGTGCCCAAAAAAGTGCAGCATGCACAAAAGCGACGGGGACAACGAAACATCTTGGTGATGTAATACACTTGCGGTGTTTCGGCGATGTGCCATGAAAAGCCTAGCGTTCGACCCATCCAGTCACTTGTCTCCATGCAACACAACATAAGAGCGAAATGGAACAGTGCTAATTAATCCTTGCAGACTAGGGGTGCAATCTGTCGGATTTGGATGGATATTGCTTATAGCGTATTCTAACTTATATTTTTTTCTCGGATTCAAGGTCGAATACGATAAAATCGGATACGAATTTAGAGTATTCGGAATTTTGAATACGGTGCCGTCGGAACGGATTCATGACGGTTTCAGATCAAAAACGGATAATGTAGACGGATAGTACGTGCATACGGAAAGGAACATACGCTAAACCATACCACCATCACTTCAAATCTTAAACTGTTGGGCATAAGTACATAATAATGATTATAAGTTATCAGCCGAAGATGGTGTCGCTCACTGTAGATGGAGGTGGAGGTGCGGCACACCAATCTTCACAGATATCCAACTGTGAGAAAACTGGTTGAAATTTCAAAAATTTTAATTGGGTGTTAAATTTGAATAGCAAGGAAATTCTGCTTTTTTGAAACTATTTTTCTCATCAGTCGAACTCTTTGCTGGCTTGCCCTCAAACATATGCATTCTTGTTTCCCCCAAAATTGCCTATTGAGGTGTGACGTTTCAAAAA
Organism: Dendrocalamus latiflorus; assembly: GCA_017311315.1. NCBI lineage: Eukaryota > Viridiplantae > Streptophyta > Magnoliopsida > Poales > Poaceae > Dendrocalamus > Dendrocalamus latiflorus. The sequence continues at coordinate 24,586,025 of CM029639.1, read as the reverse complement.
TGAATTTTAATTCTTAACGGGCAGCATTTTCTTTTTCTAGGCTAAAGAAATTTTACTAAATTAAGGTAGAGATGATAGACAATCGAAGATAATAGACTTTTGACAAATTTACCTGTTCATTTACTAAAGCATGCCAAGGTTCATCGTTTAGAAATACTCTGTTTACATGGTTTTCATTCCATTACCTAGAAGAGTGATCTTAATGAGCAAATTTAGTATTCCAATTACACAACAAGTAGAATTAGAAATAAAACACTGTTTCAGTATTTGTATATTCATAGTTGTCACAACTGAATATTACATTCCTTTTAGAGAACTTAAACTTGCACGATCCAGGAAAACTTTCTGTACGCTGCACACCTCAACCAACCAACATGACAAAAAAACAAATACTAGTAAAATAAAAAGGTGAATTCTTAGCTCTTATCGGATATCCGACCGGATAATTATCCAGTATCTGAATACCGATACTATTCGGTCGGATAACAACTCTCCTGATTTCATTACCGAATCCGACATGAACTATCCGGTACCGAATCTAAATCTGACCGAATACCAAATTCCCTTCCCGAATCCGATACCGACCAGATTCGGTACCAGATCGGTCGGGATTAACCCAATCCATTTGCACCCGTATTGCGGACAGATACACTCTTGCATTTAGTAGTATTTAATTTGTAGGATTCCAACCCAAGAAGGCCACAAAGCTAGCTCATGCAGGTGTTATGCGACATTTGTATTGGCTTTTGCTGATGATTTTTTGCTGAAATAAATAGTAGTGGTGGAAAAAAGGTGGATTTTTAAAAGAGTGGGATGAGCGATGAAAAAAATAAGGAAGAGATATAAGTGAGAAGAATGAAATGCGTGATAAAATGGATTACGCTCAAATTACTGTAATGCGTTAACTAAATATCACTAGGGAAAACAAAACAAACTACGCATCGTTGATGCTACGTACCTACTGATCTACGAGTCAAAATTCACATCACGAGACAGATGGGCAAATACCAGCGGTAATTAACCCCTAAAAACATACTACCGGGCTAAGAACCAAGTGCCTATCCTTCCTTCCGTGCCTCCCTGAAATTACCAAAGCACCCCTCTCGCTCCTCCATATATACACACAGCGCTCACGCCCTGCCCAAGTGCTCAGCTCATCACTAGCCTTACAGCTGAGCTTGCAGACACACAGCCAGCGAGCTTAGCTTGCTCCTCTCGATCGACCCCACGCCCTTTCCTTAGCAGCAAGAGAACACCTCTCCTCCACTTCACCAGCTACCTAGCTAGGAGGCGCGACAATGCAGTACGGCGCGGCGGCTGAGCAGGCGTGGTACATGCACACCGCGGCGCCGATGCCGGCGGCGGAGAGCGCGGTGGCGCGCGTGGAGCGCCTGGCGTCGGAGAGCGCGGTGGTGGTGTTTAGCGTGAGCAGCTGCTGCATGTGCCACGCCGTGAAGCGGCTCTTCTGCGGCATGGGCGTGCACCCGACGGTCCACGAGCTGGACCTCGACCCGCGCGGGCGCGAGCTGGAGCGCGCCCTGGCCCGCCTCGTCGGGTGCGGCCCCGGCGCCGCGCCCGTCGTCCCCGTCGTCTTCATCGGCGGCAAGCTCGTCGGTGCCATGGACCGCGTCATGGCCGCGCACATCAACGGCTCCCTCGTCCCGCTCCTCAAGGAGGCCGGCGCGCTCTGGCTCTAGACCGTTCGCCACTCGCGACCGCCGGACATTGGCACGTAACAGGAAGCTTCTGTTCTTGTTGTCGCAGAACTTGATGTTACTTAGTTGCCTCCAATGACTAGTTGATCGATTACCTGCTGCTAATAGGATACAACCACACGGTGATGCATGATTAGTGTGACTTTGAGTGTGTGATCAGAGTGAGAGTCAAGAGAGCGAGCGAGCGAGGTTGGTGTGTGTGCTTTTTTTCGCTACGACTGCCTCCGTCCGTGCTGTGTACAGCGCATGCGCGCATGTGGTGTCTGGCGCGTGCGCTGGATGTGCTTGCTTGGAATGCTACTACTACTACTACTCATTGCTTCTGGTGTTTATTTATCTCCTCTTAATTAACTTGGCTTCCCGTGTCTTAAACTTTTCATCGGTTATTTGTTGTACTACCTGTCTATACTATTTTTCAGAGTATACTCACTCACCATGTTGTGCCTTGTACAACACAATATAACCATAAAGGCACTTACATTCTGGTTAACTGGACCTGCTGGAACTTCATCGGTCACCAGCTAGCTCGCTCATTAGTTTCGAACATTAGTACATTACATATGTAATGTTATTGTTCCACCATAAATTAGTACTAGCATGCATGATAACTTTACAGTTTAAGTTGATACCACTCCAGCATGCTAGGGCCAGAGCCCATCATGCATGTCCACGCAGCCGGTAAAGTAGTTACTGTTAAATCAAAATAAAGAAACAGTTGGAACCAGGGCAATCTCGATCGCCATCTCACAACATCAAATCTGGTTCAAAAAGCGTGCTGAACAGAAGCACATTCCTTACGATTTTATGAGAACCATAGCTCAATTAACAATGCAAGAATCAAGATCAATATCGTGTGTCATCAGATTTAGGCCGTTTATGTGACTGATGAGTTTACCTTCTTTTCTTTTCTTTTTTGCTTTGCTCGAGATAACAATTTGGCACTGTTTGCTTCTGTGTCTGCTTGCCTGCGTCCTTCGCTTGTACTGACGGTCTCACCTCTCCTCTCCTCCTATCCGAGCAAACAAATTGTACTTTATCTAGAAGATAGCGTGTAACACTTTGGCTAGAGAATAGAGTATCACATAAAAATGTGGCATGCCGGTTTACTTTATCTAGGAAGAGGTACAGACATGTTAAAGCAAACCACTTGGTTAAATATATTGCTAACTAAGCACAACTAAGCGTAAGTACTGACAAAATAAAAGGGTTGAGGGTGTGTTTGGATGTACACCCCTTAGCTAGATAGTGTTCAAAGTAAAATATTAGTACCAAAAAGTGTTGTTTTGGAACATCTATCTGGACATGAATCGAAATTGGCGTGCAAATTATGGTAGCATTTGCAGCCTAAACCTATCATTGCCCTTGCTATGATGCTTTGGCCACACGCACCAGCTCACCATCAATATCACACAGTGCCATTGAGCTTTTTTAATTCTCTAACTATCTTTGGCTAGCTAGTGTTATTGGTTCTTTCATTGTTTGTGGCATGAAGTCATGCCAACTTATTTTCCTGAGCACTTGGTCTGGCTTCAGAGCCTGGATCGCACAGGGGTAGAAAACTAAACATGATGATCGCAATTGTTTGCCTCGTGGAAAAATGAACATTTTTATAATTAATTTCGCAATCTTAAGATTTCAGGCCTTGTTTGGACCGTGGAGGAATTGCAATCCAAAGGGTGTTTGGAATGGAGGAAAAGTGCCATTTCGAACAGAGGAATGCCCCTGGCAATTCCACGGGAAAGGATCTCTTTCCTCCACAATACATAGGAAATCAAACATCCACTCTGAGCTCCGTTTTCGCGTGACCTCCACTACCGCCACACATCACCGTCATTCATCTCACGTTTTTAACCTGCATTGTGGGAACCAGATGCAGGTGAAGCATAAATCTTAATCCTCTGTTTTACCACAATATTCCTATGCCTTTCTTACGTTTCTCCATTCATCTGCTTTTCATTACTTTGTGCCAGACAGGTCCTAAGGGCTCATAAAAAACACTTCTAAAGTTCGAAGGCAACCTCCCTCTTGCTCTCTCTCTCTCTCTCTCTCTCTCTTACACATACAGTACAATTTTCAAAGTTTCATGTGTTTTTTTTTCTGCGACTGATCCGAACATCATATTCCTGTGTTTGGTATTATTGAGTTTTGCACTTGCATTTCTACAACATCTTTATGCTTTTACTATTGCTGTGTTTTTTTCTTTAATATGTTCCGAACAGTCCCTCAATGTTTTGGAGCTACCACTCCTACTAAATCTTGTTGGAGTACGGTTGATCATGATGGGGCAAGAAACAGAAACAGCAACGGTATGTCTGGCATTAATGGGTGCTGGCGAAAAGAGCACCGGGCTCCGGCAAATCGGCTTTCGGCACGACAACTCAAAGCTTAGCTCACATTTATGCGCTAGCTGCGCGCGCTGCACGCCGCGGCTTTAAAATCGCACACATGCATTGCAGTTAGTAAACCCTGGTCTGTGAATCGTAGTAGGAATACCACTACTACTGCGTATATAGGGCCCTCTGGGCTGCAATTGAATTGAATACCCCTAATAGGCAGACAGTTACGACCAACAGTAGTGGTATGGAAAACACCAAGTTCTGTTCTTTACCGCTTAAGCTTTTAGTTTTTCTATAGTAAATAATTTTTACATAGTAACTAGTTTTTAAACAAAATATCTTTTTATGATATAGTCTACTAGTCAATTATAGTACATATTGTAATATTTCATCTATATTGACAAAAATCGTATGCGAGTGTCTCTCTCCGTACTCTCTCTTGCAAACAGCCACTATTCATCTACTATTCATAAGCCGCAGTCAAAAAGTATAAGATACAGCCATAAAGAACAGCCCTAATTTTGTTTGCTTGCTGCTTCAATTCGTGCCCCCAAGATCCAGTCTTTACATGCAGGCACATGTTGTTGTGTACTAACATTTGATCGCTTGAAAGGAGTCACGGAGAGACCACATCAGAAGGTCTAAAATAATATTGTGATGAACTATTATCAAGTTTGTAAAGTTAGAATTTAAATTTTACAAGGTTTATGTTTTGTCTGATTTTATTATCAGATAAATCGGTCTGGCCGCTGGCTAACCGTCGGTCTGACCGTTGGCTTATTATTGGTCAAACCGCTAAGCAGACTTTTGTTAGCGATTGCAGCATTCCAGAGAGAGTCGGTTGCACTGTGTTCATCCAGTCAAACCAGCCTCTAGTTGGTGGTCAGACCAACCCTAAAGTTCATCTCTCGGATTTAAGGAATTTGATTTTGGGATGATATGAATTATGTTTAGTCAGTGCATTAATGTTGTAGAAGCATGTTTTGGCTAACGTAGATCAAGTAGTGAAGAACTATGCCCGAAAATGATTTCTTTATCTTTGGATGTACAGGAAAGCTTGGAGTCAACCATGGTCAACGATGAGAATCATGGCTACGCTCATGAAGGACATGAGGCCCAGAACGGTCAAGGATGCCTGGTGAGATGGTTGAGCTTAAGCATAGCACAAGTAAAGCGGAAAATGTGGAAGGGCGGGTTTGAGCAACAGGTTGCACCAAGTAAATTGGTTGGTCCAAGTGAGGCGTAGTCTGGTGGAATCGAAATGGAAGAGACTTGTCGATGTGTGGTAAGCCATTGATGCACCTACACGTGGCAAGCATGGTGATTGCTTGCAAGGAAATATGAAGATTGAGTCAAGACAAGGGTATTTTGTTAATTTGCTAAATACGAGAAACTCATCGGACCAAAATCACGGTGCTTAGGAAAGTGGTTTAGGTCAAGGAGATATTGAGAAAATCAAGTAGATCAAAGGCTAAAAACTTAGCGAATTCAGACTCATGTGCTTTCAAAAGCATGCATGAGTTAAGTATATGGGTACAACCCGTGTTATGTAGGGTTAATGGGTTTTCCCCATATGTGCTAGTGAATAGTATCTATTAGAGTTACATGTGGACTAGTTGGCCCATCTATTTAATGGGTTGAGATGAAAGCTTATAAGTCAACAATCCAACCATCAAAGATTCCAACCTTTTGTTATAGGATTAGGGTTTGTGAAGTGTGAGTTCTGTGGTGTGCTCTCTTGTCCTCCAGGTGGAGTGACTGTAAAACATTCATCCTCAAGTAACAATATATCAATTTTGTCCATCTCTCATGGCATGTCTTGTTTTGATTGATTTGCTCTTGTTCTTATTGGTTTTGATATCTTCTCTCCCATTCTTGATTTTGCTATGTGTTAAGGACGTATAAGTGATGAAGATAACTCATGGAAATCAACTCTCATCCATCTAGGCATCAGGTCTTGCAAAATTTTAATGTTGCCTAGTTTTGCATGGTTTTGACCTAACCTTGAAGTTTCTTTAAGGTTTTTATTTCAAATCTTTGGGATTTTTTGCTTGTTATGATATGTAGAAATACATCTAGAGCTATCTTAGCCATTCTCTACCCATGAGCAAATTATATCCCAAGTTTTTGGTTTTTGCCCGATTTTGGTGTAACTTTGCTCATTCTTGAAAAGGTCTAAACTTTAATAATGATTCAAGTGATCCTTGTATGAAATAGGTTCCTGTGACCCTATGGAAAGTGTGTGCAAAGTTTTATCTTATTTGGCTATCATTTTTTGTAGTTTCACTAAAAGTAGTTTGGATTCAGGCTGATTCTTTATTTTGGGAATAAAGGAGCTATCAGACTGCTCCTTGGCCCTGTCGTAACGTTCGCCGATCAAACCACCAAGGCACCATCGGTCATACCACTTATCAGTGGCCAATCAGACTGCTTAAGTGCAAAAGCTAGGTTTCTTGGTTTTTGATATTGGTGCTGTGACATCCCAAAATTTCGATTTTATTTTCCAGAATTTAAAATTGCTAGGATGAATAAGTCAAAAAGGAATCACGTGGGTTGGAGACCGGGACCCTTCGATGCTTTTGTCTATGGGAAGAGTGAAGTGTTTGGATGGAGCGCTTTAGGTCGGACGCCCGAAGGTAGCAATTCGTTTAATTCCATGATCTGCGAAGCTCACATGACAGAGATGGGTACTGATGAAGTTGAGTAATACCTCCATTCACAAATGCATATCGTTTTGAAAATCGACATGGTTTCTAAAACATAATTTTGACCACTAATTTCTGTTATAATATATTTATAAAACCCAATAAAATTATAATATTTTTAAATTACTTTTTGAGAAAAATTTATACATATGATTTTATATATTTAATTTAAATATTAAAAATATTAATAATTAAAGTTTCGAAAGTCGGACTATCAAAACGACTCGTATACATGGCCGGAGGAGTATATGGGTTTGTTCTTTTTGGCTGCGGGTTGTGGCTTTTGGGTTGTTCGTACAAAAGATTACAGAGTAACAGAAACTCATATACGATTTTTGCCGATATAAATGAAGTCAGTAAAGTATGTACTATAATTAACTAGTAGACTCTATCTTAAAAAATACTCTATTTAAAAATTAGTTACTATAGAAAAACTGAAAAGTAGCTTTTAAAAGTTGAAAAGAACAGGTCCTATAAATGGTCTGTGCGTGATGGTGGAGAGGTGGAGCTTTACGCCACGCGACGTCCGTGGGGGCGGTCACGTCGGCGGGTCGCTGGCTTTTGGCTCCCGCTCGGACCGACGCGCGCGCGATCGAGGACGGCTTTGGTTTGGTGGTCGATCGACCGGCGTGGGCGGACAGCCAGCCTAGTGTCGCGGGGCCGGGACACGACGGCGCTGTCGGCCCTACCTGCCAGCCGCGCGGGGCGCAGCCGCGGCGCACGCGCGATCCCAGGACCCAATCCCGACGCGCTCAGCCTCGCGATGCACGTACGGCACGGGTAACGTAACACCCCCCCCCCCCCCGGTTGCCGCGTGCGTACGTGCTCAACCTGTGATCCACTGGTACTCCACGCATGCCCGGCTATCTGAAAACGGGTAGATCGAGCAGCCGATTCTTAACTGTTGAGATCATGCTTTGAAGGTCAGAACCATATGCTGATATGCATCTAGTAAGTTACGTCCATACAAAGGTCAGAACCATCTAATAGGACACAGCAAAGCACAGGCTCACAGCACAGGAGCATGCACAAGCAGCTCCCAATTAAAACACGACCTCTCTCTGCCACAGGCGCTTACTTTGACCCTGACCTGACCTGACCTGACCACAACGCCAGTGCTGTACGCCTCCTACGTCGGCTACGTGCGCACGCGCAGACAAGAGCATGGAACAAATGGGCGGCAGGCAGGCAGGCAGGCATGCACAGAGGAAGCAGCAGCACGGCCGTTCCTGTCCCAGGCGGTAACACGAGCGAGCGACATCTCGTAAGCGAGTGTAGGTTGGAAGGGTTCCTCGTGGACTCTTGCTCGCTCGGGAACTTCGCCAAAGTCCCCAGGGAATCTTCGTCGCTGCTGCCTTCCCTGTCCTGAGCCACTTGTACGCTTCGGATCGACGCAGCAGAGGGCAAGTCAAATTCTTCTTTTTGGTCCGCCGCGTGCTGCTGTTGCTTGTGTTACGGCCCGTCGGCTCGTTGTGATTCGTGCAAGTGAACATGCATGGTAGTATTAACTAACTCCTCATCACTGGGGAGTGGATCCAAATTAACGGTCTATGTTTAGCTTCACATATATCCAGATGTGGCAAATGTGGACTGTTCACACACTTTAGCTATTTTTTAAATTTAGTTTTGGACTTCTGTTTTGTAATTCTAGACTCCTCCTTGAGCATTTGGTTCTTTGGAGCCTAATTTCAAGTCTGTAGTTATCTATACTCAGTACCTGTTACTAGTATCCAAGCATTTAAGGGTGCTCAGTTTGACGATGACTTATTACTTTTTTCATTGTAGCTAGTTTATTTTCACTATAACCCATAGTGGCTTATTTGGCATAATTAAATTTAAAAGTTTTAAGATAAAAATATATGTTAGCCCATCACGGATAATGAAAAGAAACACGGGAAAAAAGAAAAGACAAAAAGGCTCCAAAAATCAAAATACTAGAAAAGATAAAATAAAAGAATAGTGAATTAAAAGTCAGAAACCATAATTGAAACTGAAATGAGCTGGGCCGAAGAATGAGAACATAAATTCCGAGTACTAGCCAGCTCCAAATTTGTTTGCTCTCTCTCTCTATATATATGCTATCTCTTTACAGTTCCATTAAATCGAGTAACACCTATTCGCAATCATGCTAATTTATCGGCATCGAAAAGAAAACGCACACAACATGTTTTACTTTTATTATTTTGAAGGATGACATAACATGATGTTGAATTGAATCAATTGATTAAAAAAAGGTTTTGGGTCGTCAAAGCCTAAGAGAAGTAACACCGGTCATCTTCTCAAAAGCAGCTTGTCGGCCCATTTTGGACAGTAGCCCAGACTTGGTTCATATATGGACCAATTAGGGCCCATCTAGGATAGTAACATCTATTGGTTGGACTGCCCATTCGCATAAGCAAATTACCACCTTAATTAGGCATGTATATATCTACAAACAATAAGTGGTACTCAAGATATCTTCTTCGCTTGGAGATCATAAAAATCTAAAAAAAATGTACAATAATCCTCAAAATTTATAGAAATTTTCAAATTAATGGAGAGAAAAAGAGAATATTTATATCACTTATTTTGATAGGATCATATTTATATTATTTATTTTGATGCAGTCAGATTATAACGATATAGATTAATTATGTATACATATTACAAGTTACAACCGTTACAATTGGATAACAAATACAACAATATTTTCAAAAGTCAACAAAGTTTTATAACATATATGGCAATAGTAAGTCGTGTAATTGCGCGAGAAACTCCGCTAGTAGTGGAAAAGTAAGCAGTGATTCCCCTTCCGATTACACAGCCATCATCCCTTTCCTGCATCTCCAACAATCCCCCTAAAAACCCACCCCAAAAGACACCTTTTAGGGTATCTCTAATGGTTATAGCTAGCAACTAACTATAAAACTTCCACATCATTTATATAGTACACACTAAAGCTAGCATTCTAAAGAACTATCTATAAGGATAGCTATTTGATGCTTACATGCACACACAGAATTTATAGAGACTGCCTCGTTTGGCGTTATAGACTAGTGCTTAAGGAAGAGCTGGCTCGATTTTTTTTGCATACTCTCTTTCCTCCACATAGGATATATGCTGATGTGTACATGCATATAGCTAGCTGACTCAGACCATTGGAGATGCCCTTAGGGGCAGCCCAAAAAATTTGTTAACCTATTTTAGTCCCCTCCTCCAACAGCTCCCCTAAATATATCCTAATAGTATGTTGAATCTGGCCCAACATTAACAACCGGCCCATTTACTTTGCTCGATACTTCATTTTGATCGTGAGAGATCCGGAGAGTTGGACGCGTGCACTGGCGGCCGATGTGCTAGCTCGTCCGTGTACGATGCGATGACGGTTTGACCGCTGCACTCGGCCATCGCGTGTACATGTACAAGGCATGAACTCCGTAAACGCATCTAGTCCTGTTCCGATCGGTACACGTAGTGTGTTCTCAAAGAAATATTCCGTCCGTCCGTGCATGTATTTATACGGTGGCGGATACTACTGCAGATCAAAATCTACATCAGCTGCGGATACTAGTTTGCACCGTTCCATTGGACGGAGGGACGCAAATATTTCCTTTCGAAAAGAACCAAAAGAAGCGAAATCTTTTGCAAGGTTGCACCGCACCAGACGTCGCCCGGCGCCTGCGCCCGATTTCGATCTCCTGATGCGTCAGGGCATCAGGCGTCGGGGAGTCTGGCCGCGAGGCGTCGGCGTGTCTGGAGGCCGCGGGCGACGTCGGGCGGCGTCTGGAGGTTTGGGGCGGCGGGCGGGGAGATGTGGCTGGGAAAAAGGCAGGGGCGGCGAGCTGTGAAGGAAAAGTGTGGCGCGAATTTTTTTCCCCAGCGCGCGTGACGGCGGGAGCGAGGATAGGGGACCCCTGAAAGTTCCCGGTTTTTAGCTGGGTTTTGGGAGAGTTTTGGGGGGAATAGAAATAGGGGGGGTGTTTAGGGGAGTTGTTGGAGAAGACTTTTTACACAATTTCCCAATAATTTGATTTAGGGGGAGATTTAGGGGGATTGTTGGAGATGCTCTTAGCTGGGTTTTGGGAGAGTTTTGGGGGGGGGGAATAGAAATAGGGGGGTGTTTAGAGCAACTCCAAGAGAAGAGCTAAATCATTTTCTAAAGGTAAATTTAGCTATTATTGGAGAAAAAACGTCTCCAATAGACTCTGTAAATGACTCTCCAAATTTAGTAGCTCTCCATCCCTTCTCCTTCGCTCTCTATTTTTGGATAGCCTACCTCGCTCACCATCCAGCCTCTTGGCGCGGTCGGCGTTTCCTTTCCGCACGCTGCGCCCCATTCCCGCGCGTACGCGACCCACCGCGCGCCCTCTAGTTTAGATAGCCTGTTGGAGTAGTCTTGTTTTTTTAGGTGAGATTCATTTTAGAGAATAGCTAAATCACTAAATTTAGATACTTCTTTTGGCTAATCTCTTGGAGTTGCTCTTAGGGGAGTTGTTGGAGAAGACTTTTTACACAATTTCCCAATAATTTGATTTAGGGGGAGATTTAGGGGATTGTTGGAGATGCTCTTTCCGAACTGCCATCCGATTCCCCTTCTCCTTTCCGTCCACACAAACACAAGCCTGTATCCAAGGCCACCAAACAGGAAAGGAAACATGCTTAGTCTCCAATCTTTGGAAACCATCAAGCAAGGGAGGGGCAGAGCGTGATGCGACCTTGGGCGGCGGCCAGACTGGCTTCACGCGGTGGCGGCTAGATTCGCTCCGCGCAACTTCAACGAAGGTGAAGCAAGCTCTCGCTGGTGGCCGGAGTGGCTCCTCACGGCAGTGGCGTAGCTTCGTACCGCAGCGACGTGGCAGCCGGTGTGTCTCCCCGTAGCAGCGTGAGTAGTCACGGCCGGACTCCGTGTGCGACGGCGACGGCGTCGATGGCTCTATGTGCGATGATGGATTAATGTGCTAAGCAGGATTAAGGACCTATTGTTGCTGCTGCCGGCTTAGGCCAGGCCTATGTAGCACGGACACTTGGTAAAACCGCTGTATCCGTGTCCGACACCGTGTCGGACACGGATACGGCACGGACACGTCTTGGACACGTGTCGGAGACGTATCGGTCGATTTTAGAGTTGATTTTAATTAGCAAAATTCTCGACACGTGTCGGACACACTAAATATATGAGTCAGACACGACTTGGACACAGCCGGCCCAGAAATGGTCCAGGACATGGCCGGCCCAGGCCAGCCCATAACGCACGCACGGCGTGCCCTAACCCTAACGCACGCATCGCACGCAGAGTGGCCGAGCGCGTTATTCCCATCACGCTGCTCCGCTTGTCCGCATGTCCGCATCGGCTGCTCGCGCCGCCGGCTCCCGCACCTCGCCGCCACCCGCTCCTGCCCGCTTTCGCACCTTGCCGCCGCCCGTTCCCGCTCCCGCACCTCGCCACCGCCCGTCGGCTTCCTCCCCAAGCGCCGTCGGCTTCTTCCCCACTCGCCGCTGGATTCGTCCCCGTGCACCACGCGTCGCCGGATTTGTCCCCGTGCGCCGCCGGATTCGTCCCCGCACGCCGCCAGCTTCCTCGCTAAGCGCCGCTGGTTTCTTCCCCAAACGTTGCCCGTCGGCTTCCTCCCCAAGCGCCGCCGGCTTCTTCCCCACTCGCCGCCGGATTCGCCCCCGTGCGCCGCCAAATTTGTCCCCGCACGCCGCCGGCTTCCTCCCCGCGCACTTAAAAATGAAGTTGCAAAGGTTGAGGAAGAACAAGCAAAAACAAAGCCAAGAAATGTGCCCTTGCCCAGGTTAATGGAATTCTTATTTCTGAAAATGGTATTCACATCAACAATTGTCGTCAGGATTAACAAAACAATTCATAAGGTACATATTCCGAGTATACACTTTACAAATTACAAGTTTACAATTTACATTATTGCAATTTAATAAGTATGTGGAAACATAGAAAATAATACATATATATAATTTATTTATTATTTAAATATATATAGCCGTGTCGCCGTATCGGTATTTTTGGGAAAACGGCGAATTTCCGTGTCGGTGTCGTGTCGACGTATCCGTGTCCATGCTACATAGGGCCAGGCCCTAGGCTGCATCTTTAGACTTTAGGGGCCTGTTTGCTTGCAACCCTGAGAAGGATTTGCCTAGCCGGAGACATGCTGGAGGCAGGGGCGGAGAGAAGGGGGGCGGGCAGGGGCCTGGCCCCCCAATGGTCCACCAAATGCATTAATAGGACCCCTTAATTACCCTTCATCACATTCAATTAGTCAATTAGGCCCCTGCATTTCTAACACAAAATCATTGCTTAGTGACTTGAGAAATGATGGCTGGGAACCACTTCTTGAGGAGGTGAAAGCCTTTTGTGACAAGCACGAGATTGAGATTTCGGATTTAAATCGCAAGTAAGTTATTATCTTACCTTCAGTTTTTTAATATGAGCACAAATACATATTTTTTTATTCTTATGGTACATATCTAACTTGTTTAACTACATGTCGCAATTTGTAGGTGTGTGGATGTGATCAAATCTCGGAACAAAAATGATAATACCACCACTCTTCACCATTATAAAATAGATGTGTTTAATGTTGCGGTCGACCAACAATTGATTGAGTTAGAAGATCAATTCAGTTCTCAAGCAACAGAGCTTCTATCACTTTGTGCCTCACTAGATCCAAGAAAAGATGTCTTTGACATTTCAAAGATAAGTACTCTCGTGGAAAAGTACTATCCCGCTGATTTTTCAAGTCAAGATCAAGCTCAATTGGAGTGTCAACTACCACATTTTCAACTTGATGTATGCAACCATCTAGAGCTAAGTACATTGCCATCACTTGCTGATCTAACAAAGGGACTAGTGAGATTAGGTAAAAATTCTATTTATCCAATGGTCGATAGATTGCTAAGATTAGTCATAACTCTTCCAGTATCAACAGCGACCACTGAGAGAGTCTTTTCAGTATGCTAGACGTATGCTACATTATTTTGCCATATGTGTTATGATTGAATTTATATGACAATATATATATGCGTATGTTTAATTATATATGTGTATATCTAATTTTGCCGACACACGGCGCCCAGGACTTATGACGCCGGCGCCTTGGCGGGTCGGCCCCCCCTTGTCTGGATCCTGGCTCCGCCCCTGGCCGGAGGTCTGATGGCACCTTGTTGTGTATACACCAGCTTGCGAGTATCTTCATGGTTTCCTATATAAAAAAAAGAGTATCTTCATGGTTGATTTGTATATGCTTCTGCTGTTGTTTGGAAGGGTATAACTGAGCCAACTATACTTGAAAGCCCATACGTGCAACGAAGGTCTCAGTTCGGTTCAGGATTCTTATGTCTCCGCGGTTTGTTTGGCGCCGGATTGCTTAGAAGTTCACAAGAACCTGCAGAAGACATCCAGATGCTCCTGTATGACGATTCTCAAGGAGATCAATGCCAAGGCAGGAAGCTTTTGAATTGTTTTCCCCGCCATGAAAGTAGGGATTCCAATGATGCTCATAATTTAGCGAGATTCTTTTACGCCTAAGACAACAACGAAACTCAATACGTAGAATGATGAGGAGAAAAAGGCAATAATCACGACTTACTCTATAGAAACTGACATACTAAAATATGTGATTTGCTTCATATCTTTTAAAGGTCTATTTGACATATATTATTGCTACAAGGTCACTTTGAATACACTAACATGTTTTCTAAATAGATCGTGTAGCAATAACACGACCTTTCCTTAAGGTTGTCTCTAAATAGTCCAACTCACTTAGAAACAATAGCACCAATAGTTTATCTCTAAATTCATTCCCTAACTATTTCATTTCTCAGCCGAAGACCAGAGTCTCATCCCAAAACCAGCAACCCACCCATAAAAATAAGGAAAGGAGAGTTGGAGGATGAAATATATATTTCTCAACAACTACAAGATGAACATTAAAACAACACTTGGGCTTGAAAAGGTATGAAGCAAATTTGGTTCATGCTTTTTAAAGCTCAAGTGTATAGTATAGTATAGTAATATTCATCTTGTACAACTACTACTCTGACTCACAGTATTTCATGCCATTTTTTACTTGAACCAACAACACACCCATAAAAGTAAGAAGAGAAAAGTCCGAGGAAGGGAGACAAGAATGTAGTGCAAGCCGAAGGAAAGCGTAGACCACCGGGGACTCAGAAGGCCGACCATGAGGACCACATGAAGGCGACATATTCGGCAACAACAAGGGGCCACTATCCATGTCTTCATCCGTGTGAGGACCTCACAGAGACCACCCCAACAACCTTACCACTTCCAGCCAGAAGTAGACCCACCTTTCCTCCCACATCCATTTCCCTCATTCCTTTTTAGGTTTCACATAAAAAAGACACTAACAGATATGGACATATATAATACACATGAGGTAAAAAGTGGGATTTGGGATCCACACCTTCAGGACGAGAGACAACGGGGAGGAGACAACCCATGAACACACATTAATAGATATAGACGGATCTATCACACATAAGGTAAAAAATGAAATTTGGGATACATACCTTCGGGAGGAGATGTGATAGGGAGGAGAGGTGGCGTCGGGACTAGAGGCGATGGGAAGGAGAGGCGGCGTCGGAAGGAGAGGTGGCGCCAAGACAACAAGCGGCATAGGGAAGAGAGGACGAAGACGTCGGGTTCTCTGGTGGTAGCGATGGGGGGACGAGGAGACGGAGGGGTGCGCGAGTGAGGAGTAAGAGCAGAAACCCTAGCAGGAGCCCTACTTATAGAAGAACTATCACATACAATTCTATTAAATAACCGTCTGTGATGTGATAGCATATCACAGACGGTTCTATTATGGAACCATCTATGATGTTGTAGCTTATCACAGATGGTTCTATTATCGAATCGTCTGTGATGTGGTAGCATATCACAGACGGTTTTATTGTGGAACCATCTGTGATGTAATATTATAGACGGTTATATTATAGAATCGTCTGTGATATATATATCACAGATGGTTTGTGCCACTAAACCGCTTGTAATAGTTCCTTGTGTATACAACATATCAGATTTTTTAGCTAGCCTTAGGAAATGCTAGCCATGCCTTTTGAAAACAAACAAACAAATATAATCACGGATGTAATTATTTCTAAATTATTGAATCAATTACAATTGAATAATTCTTTAATTACATACGAAGTTTCAAATAGGTGTTCACTTTGTGGGATCATTCCATTTGATTATTTTCCTTTTAAATAAAGCTCTTCATGCTGGCTACCTCCTTCAATGCAGCGCAATGAAGACAGATATGTTAGAATCGGTCTGGCTAGATATTAATTAATAACGCAGTGTATCCCAGATATGTCCAACCACGAACCATTTGTAATACATAATTATCACAGACAGTTCTCATTAAGATTCGTCTATGATAATGGTAGATTTTACAATGGTTATTATTACGATCGATCCGTGATAATTACTTATCACAAACGGTTTGTATTAATAATCATCTGTCAATATACATCACAAACGGTTCTAAAGTAGAACCGTTTGTGATAAATACATTACATATTGTTCTAAATGCATCTTGTATATATAAATATAAATTCACATATATATATAGCACATTCTCATATACATAAATGTAAATTCAGTAATACCTCAGGAGTAAATATGTATTACTTTGTTGTTTTTTACTGGTCAGTAACATCATCGATCATGTCATTATAGCGAGACCATTTACATATATGGAAGATAGTTAATATATGTTGGATCAAAATCGGCGACAGAGGCGGGGTGAATGTCGACTTTAAAAACTTGCCCCCAAAAGTGTCCACTCAAACCCTCTCTCCGATAGATATAAAATCTATGAAAAGAGTGATTAATATTCTCTAAAAGTTCTTACAGGGCAAACATTCAAAGAGCAGAGAATGACCAAGAAGAACAATGTAGAAGACAAGGCACAAAAGATATAGCACTAAAAACATAGGAGTTGCAGAAGGGCGGTCTGACCGCAGTGCACTGGGCGGTCAGACCGCATACATGCCGCCGGTCTGACCGCTCCCCTAACGCCGGTCAGACCGCCTTGGCACGAGCGGTCAGACCGCAAGGGTGCGACCGGTAAGACTGGTTACACCTGAACCTGTGTAGCAAAACCCGAGACAAAGGTTGAAAAACCCTGAAAAATCTAAACTTGACGATTTCAACAAGGTTGATGTATTCCTACTATTATCCCCTAGCCAAACGGACACAAACTTATTCTAAATAACATCAAGCACTCTTGGTACAGAGAATTTCATATTTTGAGAAAGAATTTGAGATTTTGCCCAAAGTTGGAAAAACTACAGGGAGCAACACTAAAAACCAAATTGTCATCTAAACTTTGATCCTTTGGCCATGAAACTTTGAGGATGACTACTTAATAGCCTCAGGACTTAGCATGCCAAGTTTCATGCCATCTCATGACGGGAAACACGAACTATATCAAAACCCTAGAAATAGAAACCAGAGACAGAACATGAGCGCAGGAAGCAAGAAAAGAAAATCCTGGATTCATTCACTTTGCTCTAGGGAGAAACCAATCAAATGATCTTGAGACCTATTCCCATCAAAGAGCAACCCATTTTGGACCTCCTCAGCAAGAATCAAAGCCAAATCACAAAAACTAAGAAATCAACAGAGAAGGCATCGAGAGATAAAACAGACAGAGAAACAAAGACTCAAATGACTTCTTGAAAGTATTCATTTCCATAAACACAAAGATCACAGAGGAGTCCCCATAAATGATTGAATATAGAGGAATGATTACATAGTATCTCAACTCATCCTCTCCCTCTCTCAAAATCAAGAACCCCAACTCAAGAACACACAGGGAGGAAACAACGAAGGAGACACATTCTACTCCCTCCACCCAAACAGACTCTCAACAACTAAAGCATAAAGACTAAAGCACAAAGCAAACCCTCATCCAAGACATGGAGACCACGCAGGAGACACCCTCCTTTTATAGCCTCCTACTAATGAATTTGATCCTCTCTTTACCCACTAAGTCTCCACCAACTCTAGTGTTTTATCCATAATCCGCTTCCTTTAGTGCAGCTTTGCGAAATTACCAAATCGCCCCTCCTGCACCTTCCGGGAAGCTTTCTCCTTTCTTGTCGCTCAAGCCTCGCAACCACCTCGAGTCTCCGCCGTCTTCGACACATCCGACCGTTCTGACCTCGACACCGCATGTGCCTAGTCCGGTCACCCCGTGCCTCGCCACGACTCCGCCTCGACGTCCTGCAGCCATCACAGACAAGAAACACATCACATAGCACCGTTGACACATGTAAACCTCATTAGCATTAATAAATCGATCTCAAGCATAAAATGACCCAAACATCCAATCGGGAAGAATAATATGCAATAAGTCCGTCTAACCAAACCCAACTGAGCCAAATGCCGTCATGGCACGAAACGAACCAATCCAAACTCAATCTTTCTAAAACCCTTGTCAATTACTCATCACAAACATGGGGTCATAACCGCATGGTCTCTCAATATAAATTCAACTGCTTTAATTTACATATGGCCAAATAGCGTGGCCAGTCGCTTCTTCCAAAAGATAAAAAAAAATAGAAACCTAACTACTTCGAAATTTTTCTAGTGGTAGAGGTAACATGATATCTCCATATTCAAAACTTCGTAGGCAATGTGGTCGGCATCGGACGGTTCGAGATCATCAGCCAATAAAGCCCAAAATGCGTCTACCCACTGACACGCTCGTTCAAGTGTCTCTCGAACACCCTCCGACTAAACAATCAAGTTGAATTGAGCCTATATGCTCTCTTCCCTTTCTTGAGGGGTCTCAGCAAGGTTGAGTCGGTCGCTTGCCACCTCAACTAAGCATTCCAAGCGATGGCAAGCCTCCTAGAGACATGCAACATCATTGTAGAGGGCCACGTCGATGGCGTGATTAGTTCGCCGGTAGCCCAGGACCAACCGGAAGACGTGGCAAAGGACGATGTCAAGACGGCGAAAGGTGGCCTTAAATAGATTTGGCAAATCTTCGAACATAGAAGGGAGAACACTGTTGGCACAATGTCCTTCCACACTATCCGCCAGTGTATGAGCCGTGAGGTGCTCGTACAATATGACCAGATTGACCATCAATGCCAGTGATGAGGGAGAGTAGGGAGCCATTTATTTGATCTTGATGCTCGTACAGGATCAGCGATGTGGGGATTAATCTTCGGTGGTAGACGATCATTTTCATACAATAAGAAATACATTCGGAGCGTGAAATGAAGAAACACATCAGGGAGCCGAAACGATCGAAGAGGCGCGCATCGGGGAGACGAAGCACCATTCATGTGTATAAATACCGTATGTGATACGCAACTAGCACAAACAGTTCGTATTAATAACCGTCTATAAACTATCACATACGGTTCTAATTCAAACCATCCATGATTTCTACAATTATCACAGACAATTCGTATTAATAATCGTCTGTGAACTATCACATATGGTTATTAATAAGAACTGCCTGTGATAGTTACATATCATAGACAGTACACGGTCACGTTTGTAAAATCGTCTATGATAATTACAACATAGACGGTTCATAGGGAACTGTTTATGATGAGGTATCCAATATAGCTTATTTTGTAGTAGTGCACCTTTTTTCTTTCTTAGCCCTTGCTAAATAAATGCTATCACTTTCACGAATAAATTAGACATCTTTTTCAATGTGAAATAACTGAAGGACAACAAGGTTATTTCAGCCATCCCCTTAATTATTATGCGTAAGTCTAAAACAACTTATATTTTGATTCCTCCTCTGACTCAGTGCCAAGAGAAGCCTATTTATGGGATGAGAGATTACGGGACTGTTTAATATGGCTTCGGCTTATGACGTTTGGCTAAAAATTTTGAATTTTAACTGTTTACGATAGAGATTACGGAGAGAAAGATACTCGCTTGCGATTTTGGTTGATACAGATGTTGGGTTTTTAACGTGTACTATAATTAACTTGTAGATCCTGTCTAAAAAATACTCCATTTAAAAGTTAGATATTATAACAAAAATTAAAAACTATTTTTAAAAACCGTTAAAGGGCAGGCCCTACAATATCTCAAATGGTTTATAGGGTTGTTACGGACGCTTCCCACTTTCGTGTCTAGGTCTGACACACGGTGGACCCATGCGGACAAGGCCTGATGTTGACACCATTCATTGGAGGAGCGACGGGCTGGTGGGCCGCCCCTACAACACGTCTTTTTAGGCCCTGATCGGTTCGGCTTGAGCTTCTGGTTTCTGACTTATTTTTCACTATTCATAAATTTCGTCTTTTTCTGAACTTTTGTCTTTTTATTGAGCTTTTTTGCCGGTTCTTTTTTTCCCGTATTATACATAATGGGCTAACATATTTTTTTATATTTTTTAAACTTAATTATGTTAAATAAGCCTTTGTCAGCTATAGTATTTTTTTCAGCCAGCCACAGTGATTTCAGCCAAAAGCCACAAAAAAAAAACCCAACATGCTCCGAACTAATCAACGTGGAATCGTTTGGTAGCTGGCCAGTAACGCTTGGGTTGACAACAAACATATGGAGGCTGATCTATCGGCAATTTTGCGTTCTTGGGATCAAGACAGAGATAAATGATTATGAAAACCTCAAACATAGTCTACGCGTACTCACCTTGCCCCAATGCCCCTAAAAATATTATCACACCAACCAAAAAAAGTACTAGTATTCAAATATTCCAACGCTAGATTTGGTGTTCTAACGAAGTAACAGTTGCTAGTCATCTAAAACAAAAATGATAGAAGAGCTGACACTAGGATCAGAAAGAAAAACACTGATTCGCTGGTAGAAAGCTATACCTACTCACCCATGTCTCGTGGCACTGATCAACACATCAGGTCATGCATCACGCTCAGATGTGACCAGTACTATACCTTGAATTGAACTCGCCAAGTACTAGCTTGTCAACAGCAGGAACACATGTGCATACGTGCATCACTTGAAGATTTTATGGCAGGAAATCAAGTAATTAAACCGTACTAGCTAGCGTCAAACATAGATTCCACTCATTTCAATTTAATTTTTTCGTTTCTAGCTTATTTTTTACTATTCATAAATTTCGTCTTTTTTAGCTTTTTGGCTCTTTGAGCTTTTTTATCGGTTCTTTTTTCGTATTCATTTGCATTGTCCGTGATGAGTTAACTTATTTTTTATTTTTTATTTTTTTAAATTTAGTTACGCCAAATAAGTCATCATCAGTTACAGTATAATTTTAGCCAGCTATACAATTTTAACTAAAAGCTAGCTTATTTTAGTCCAATCGAGTGGCATCCTGAGACATCGATCGATGGATCAATCTCCAATGCCAATTTCTATGACTGAAAGAGAGAAAAACGATCGAGTAATTTGATGACGTTTGGAGGCGCGTCCTTGTCAAGCTAGGGATCAAGGTGCACGTCATGGACGGACCATATCAAGCGGGCCGACTACGTACGTTCGTTGCATGCATGGGATTGATGGACCAGTCGATTCGTTGTCGATCGCATAACATTTTTTTTTCGAGAAGCTAGCACACATATGGTTTCAGTTTTGACCACACACCTGGCCAAATATTAATCAAGCAACTTGACTGAAAAATATCTCTAGTCATGCGTCAATACACGCAATGTAATTAAGCCCAACAAACAAATATGCACGAACAAGGATATCTATCTGTCTCTCTCTCTATACACGCACTGAGCTAAAGAAATAGCTAATGAGATTGGACCGTGTATAAACAGATACTTACTTGGACCATTTCTATGAGGAACATTAGTTTTCATCTTTCTCGATCATCCCACTTAAGCTTGTGAGCTGTACGTTCCAACTATCTTCAGCTCAAGGACATGCATACATGGATGCATGCATACGTTGGCCTGCATATGTAGAGGGAGGCACTGGCATCATTCTTTCAAGGGAAGACGTATCACTGTATCAGAACAGCATAGAAACTGCCAAATTAATGTACGCAAGCAACTAGATAATTAATATTCCTGATGGTACTTTATATAATTATATATCATACATTTTTTAAACTAGTGGAAGATTATATATAGTAGAGTTTAATTAGTTAGATCAGATGGTGAAACGAGGTAGTAACGCGCGGCGTTGACAACCGTGTGTGACGCGGCATCGAAGCTAATTGTTTGATTAAAGCCTGTCTAGCTAGCTAGCGTTCTATAGACTACATGTTCGATGAAAAATATGATGATCAGGGATTTGCTGTATTTTCAGAATTACATTCGGTTGAGAAGTGAGAGAGAATCTTGGCGCCTTTTTTTTGCTCCCTGAAGGAACCACACAATTCCGATCCTGGGTTAGAACATGGTTTTCGAATCGTTGTATGAACTCAAGCGAAACTTTGATTTGATCAAAGCTAGCATGTGACCTGATCGATCAAGATACCTATTTTTAATATCTATCACTTGAGCTAGCTAGCATGCCTTTGACCACATGCAATTAATTAAAGTTCTACCGTGTCACTCATCGATGCATATCCTATCAATCGATCCATCGGTTGGCATGTCGCTTGTTTGTTTGGTGTGGCTTTTACATTGACCAATGAAATAGACTTCGACGATGATGCTACAGTTGCGCATACCAGCAAACGATGTGATGCATGCATGAAAACCCTATATACTCCATATATACGCAGTACGATTGCAACTGGTAAATGTCGTAGCATTTTCTGCGGATGTTACTAGTAAATAACAAACCGAATGCACCGTATCTTTGCTAAGTGCTAACTACGAGAAAGTCTACGGAACTAGTAGAACTGGAGAGTCTACTACTAAAGATTTCAAAGGAAAAAAATACATGATGTGAAATTGTAAACCTTGAAAGGTAACCGCGTTGAGTTATATTATTCAAGGACAATGTGTAGTTAGAGTACGTTGACCATAGCAGTGGCCACATGGCAACGATTTTTGGCAATGTGGTCCCATAATTTATGAGAAATTTGGGCACAGTCCCCTTTTCAACCCGTGCAAAGGATTTCCTAAACTTGTGTAATTTCACTAATATAAGGAGTTTGCCTGCAAAATTCCAGTGGGGATCGTGCATGTGAACCCACTAGTTGACCCTTGTGACAAAGTCGCAACAATGTTAACCACCGTTCATGGTGGCGGGGTCTGTAATGTGATAGTTGCTTTCACAAAGAGAAGCCCTTAATTTGTATATAAGGTTTTTTTAAATATATCTTTGTGCCCATTTAGAACACAGGAATATGAAAATCTCAGAAATTGAGATGCCATAGTGAAATCTACAGAGAAATAAGGCAGAAATCGTTCAGAAAGGTTGTTCGGAGAGAGGTTGCATTACTCAAGAGATAAGGTAAATTTTCCGTAAGGGTAGACCTCATGTTGTTTTCCTAAAAAATTCCTCTAGAATGAGTTATTCGAATTTCATATGTATCCTAGGGATTCATTCCTTTGTTCCAAATGGCCACGTAGGATTCAAGTTTATATAAATCTATTACATAATAAAAGCTCATGACAGGCCTTTTAGAGTTGCTAAAAAAAAATGAGAAATAGGCTAAATATTCTTACAAAAAAAAACAGCTGACCCTTAAATTGATGGACCCTAACTAAGTTTAACTATAGCATCAATAGGATGTTATTATTTAAAGAAAAAACATCTAACTATACATCAAGTGGACCTGAGTTATAACGGCATAGATTAAACGAAATAGTTCATGCCAAGTACAATAAAAATAACCTAAATTAGAAATAAAAAAACAAAAGAAAATTAGCCATTTGATTTTCATACGCACTCTAAATTAAAACACATACGTAGCTGAAACTTGGTATAAAATAAGATGAATATTAGCAATTGGATTTATATACGAATTCTAACCTCAAATTGATATTCAAAATTACATAAAAATAACAAAAAATTAACATAAATTCGAAATAAAAAACAAAAGAAAATTAGCAATGTGATTTTCACACAAACTTCAAATTAAAACCCCTACATAGCTAAAATTATGAATACAAATTAGATGAAATTTAGTAGTTAGATTTGTATAAAAATTCTAACAAAAAATAAAATTCAAAATGAAATAAAAAAATCAGAAAAAATGAAAGGAAATAGCAATTTGATATTCATATGAATTCCAAATTAAAACCTCTACGTACTTGAAATTCGACATAAAAATTCTAGTAAAATTACTAGTTGGATTTGTATATGAATACTAACCTAACACTAAAACAAGAATTATAGCTAAAATTTGGAATAAAATAATATAAAAAATCAGTCGTTGGATTTGTATACAAATTTTAATCTAAGACTAAAATTTGAAATTAAAGAAAAATAAAATTTAGATTAAAATAAAGAACCCATTTCAAGTATAATAAAAATAGAATTATTTCAAAATAAAAATTATCAACTATATTTATGTACAAATTCTAACTTTAAACTGAAAAAAACAGTTTACAATAAGTATAATCCAAAAATATGCAAATTTAGAATAAAAATAAAAGGAAATTAGTGATGGCTTTTTAGTTCCAATCTAAGTGGAAAATAAAAATTTTAGTTTATTCCAAACTAAAATTCCAGAAATATTCTAATTTGATAAAAATAAGGTGAGGAAATTTATTTGTATATATATAAATTAGAAAGTGAAATCTATTATATAATAAAAGTGGACGGTAGGTGGTATACAATCACTAAGAAAAAAGACAATATGCTAAATATTCTCACAAAAAAGAAACTATTCTGGCCCTTTATTTGGTGTTTGCTTGGCTATATTGGTACGAGCTATATGATGTGTATTATGAGCATGTAATAAAAACAATATTGTAATAATGAAAGAAAGAGATGATGATGATGACGATGATGATGACAATGTAAAACCATGTTGAGAATATCCATCGTTCATTTGTGTTGAATAATTGGCAATCGTCTTGAGTTGAAAATTGAATTGTGAAAGTTTCGAAATTTTTAGTTTTGCTGTCAGCTAAGGTGGTATGAACAACCATGGGGGTAGTCTAACAGCAAATCCGGTGTGATCGGATTTTGGGGGCGTTCGGACTACCGGTGTGGTGTGACCATTTTCTACTTGGCCGTTGTTTTTTTCCAGAGAGGTGCTCGCTTATGTGAGCAAGGGAAATTGTGAGAGGTCCAACCGACTAATGGGTGGTTGTCCGATCGGGTAGGCTGAGCGGTCCAACCGGCCATAGTGGCGGTCCAACTGGGGTAGGCTGAGCGGTCAGACTGGCATGGTTGCCATGGTCTAACCGGCTCCCTTGTTACCGGCATTTGACCGGATTGACCAAGCGTGGTTTGATCGGCCGATCAATGGCATCCAAATCGGTTTTGTCTAAAAATATCCGAAGGGTTTTGGATATTTGTGGAATTAGTCATGGATTGAGTTTTGGAGTCCTAGGTCATTGTATTCATACTACATGAAGCATGTTGGACTAATGTGGGTCAAACTATGAAGAACTTATGTCCAAAAATGATTTCTTGGTCTTTGATGTGAAGGCAAGCTTGGAGGCAATCATGGTCGATGTCATGCACCGGGACTTGGCTCAAGGATGACCTGAGGTACAGTCAAGGAAGTTAGATGGGATGGTTGAGCTCAAGCAAGGCACAAGAAAGACAAGGGCTGTTGAAGGAAAGGCTCGAGGAACGATTCATCGAATGGTGTGGTTGATACAAGTGAGATGTGGTCAGTGGAAACCGACATGGAGAGACTTGTTGATGCGTGAGTCATGTGTGAACCTACACATTGCAGGCATGGGGATTGCTTACAAAGAAAGAGATGTCCGTGGACTTGGCTCGTGGAAGAGAAAAGGTCCACGGTCAAAGTGAAAGTGTTTTGGCAAGAAAGCCAAAATACCAAAAATGGCTTTAGAACAAATATCACAGTTCTTGGAGGGCGTTGGGAGAGTCATTTTGGTCAAGGAGATGCTTAGGAGGCCAAGTGGATGGGAAACTTGCTCTTTAGTGGGTTGGGCTTATGCGCTTTGAGAAGCGTGCATAAGTCGTGTGTGTGTAAAATCCGATGTGTGTATGTTTAATGGGTTTTCCTGATTGTGCCAATGAATAATATCTATTAGGGTTAGGTGTGGGCTGGTTGCTCCATCTATATGAGTGTGATAGGTAAGATGCATGTGGCCAAGGGGAAGAGGCCCAACCATTCACTCATTAGTGCTTCCTTGTATTGAAGGCTTTGGGGTAAGTGATTTTATAAGAGCTTTGTCCTCCATGGTGTAGTGGCTGTAAAATCTTCATCTACAAGTGATAATAGACAATCTTGTTCATTCTAAAACGGTGTGTTCTTACTCTTGTTGATTTTATGCTTATTTTGGTTGGTGGTTTGCCCTCTCTTTCTCTCTTGATTTTGCTAGGTTCCAAGGATATGTAAGTGATAGAGATACCTCATAAGAATCATATTCCATCCATCTAGAGACCAATTATAGCAAGATCTTGAATGTGGCCCTATTTGGCTCGATTTAGAGCCCTTCTAGTGATATCTTGTGCAAAGTTTCAAATCATTTGGAGATGTATTTTAAAGATTGCACTATTTTTATTTTGGGTCGGGCTGACTTCCAGTTCCAGGCTTGTGGTCTGGCTGAAGGCCGATCAGACTGACCATCGTTTTTTGTCAGACCACTCAGTTGGTCCAACTGTTTCCTCATAGTGGTCAGACTTGCTGTAAGAAGTTAAACTCCATTTGCTTTCGCGCTTTTGTGAGTGCTTTATTAGTAGGCAAAACTAATCTTTCTAGCTTTCAGTAGCTAGTGGACTGAAAGTTTTAAAATATCTTTTGGAAAGTTGAATTTGAAGGCATCATTCACCCCTCTGATTGCCATATCGGGCCCAACAGATAAAAATGCTATGTTTATTGCTTTGCGTTGCAAGTATTTGAGGAAGAATGTTTTAGTCATATGTGACAAGTATTGAAAAATAAAGTGGGTATTTTCTCTCTTATAATATATAATATAAAAATATCATAAATAGTGTTATGCAACTATCCATTTTCTAAAAAAAAGGAAAATCACATATGCATTACCAAATTATTTAACCATGTTTTAAAGATCATACCTGCGCAAATGCGCAGGCTACCTAGGTAGCACCTACGAAAATCCTTTGTTCGAAGCACCCTTGACTTTTCCACATCGAGGCATCCAGTTCAGGAACGGGGCTTCCCTGTCCCCTCCCCTGTCCCCTAAATCTGAGCCGTTGGCAGCTCATTCAACGGCTCAGTTTTTATATTTTCCCAATTTGCTCATTTTCATCTCAAATTTAAAATAAAAATATGTTAATACATAATAAATAATAACAAATACATAAAAATAAAAAAATTTATTTTTTATTATTTTTAAAATAATAAAAAATATTTTTTATTTTTAATGTAATAAAATTTTTATTTAAATAATAAAAAATAATTTTTTTTATTTTTATGTATTTGTTATTATTTATTATGTATTAACATATTTTTATTTTTAAATTTGAGATGAAAATGAGCAAATTGGGAAAATATAAAAACTGAGCCGTTGGATGAGCTGCCAACGGCTCAGATTTAGGGGACTGGGGGAGGGGACAGGGACCTGGGGACGGAACCGAATCCTCTAACTTTGCACTGTGCAAAGTTAGAGTGACTTTGCATCTGAACCGTCCAACGCAAAAAGAACGGTCCAGATTGATCTCTGCTACAGTGCTTTTTACTGTAGCTACAGTAAAAGTACTGTAGCTACAGTGCCTTTTACTGTAGCTACAGTAGAAAAAACACTGTAGCAGGAATCAATCTGGGCCGTTCTTTTTGCATCGGGCGGTTCAGATTACGCCAAAGTCACTCTGACTTTGCACAGTGCAAAGTCAGAGGATCCGATTTCCCTGGGGACAGGGATGCCCCGTTCCCAGTTCAGAGCCTACCAAGCTTCAAAAAATTTCTTCCAGCATTGCAATAATGTGATCACTGTAGGTAGATCAAACAACGTGCAAAACGAGGGATCTCCAGCCCATGGGATAGGATTTCTTTTTAGAGTTTTTTTTTAATCATATCTAAGAGATACCAAGTCATCCTAGAGCAACAGATAAAAAGTTTAAGGTGTGAAAGTACCAAGAGTAATGTAGCGGAAGATACCGTACCGTAAAAACTCTCTTCTTTTTAACCCTTTTATTTCTGTTGGTAACATGTATATGTCTGGCCTTATATTACCGATCAGATAGATGGGTCAACATTTACGCCTTAAAAAAGGGGTTACGCCTCTCAAATGTGAACTAGAGCCCCGCAGGAGGAATGCCCTCAACTTTTGACTCCAAGATTAATATTTTTCCTTATTCCGAGTCGTGTCGATCCAGTGATTTGTCCTTGTACACTTTTACGCGACCGTTGGCCCAATCCACGGGCAATGCATCAGTTTAGAGCAAAAGAAGAGCGCCCCTGGAAGAATAGTAACATACCACTGTGTAAAAAAAACCCCAAGGATCATCGTGATCTGTAGGAGACTGTCAACTGTTCAACGCCACATGCAACAATAAATTTTCACTGTTAGTACGTCAACATGCAGAAATTAAACTGTGTCCAGCAAACAACTTTTTTTACAACATGGCTAATCCGATCCTCCAAAAGAAGAGGCTACTTTAATACAAAATTACATTTTCCACAATTTAATTAAGATCCTTGTCCTCGCAAAAAAAAAGAAAAGAGGGAGAGTCTTGACTAGTTTAAGCTTCCATATTGACCCAGCTTTTTTTGTCACACACACACACAATTTTTTTGAGAGGCGCACAAACACAATTGATTAGCTGGTATATGTTCTGTTTAGTGGGAGTTTCGGCTTATAAGATCCTGACGAGGATTAAATCATTTTAATAAATAGACTTAATATCCACAGTAATTGTTGGATAGAGAATTGCTCTGATAAATCCTTCAAGTACCTCTGATCGAGAAGAATATGTTTGGGCCAAGCTAAGTATTGATACCCCCTGATCGAAAGGGTCTCTAATTAGAAATGTGAACCCTATCCTCCGACTAATATTAAATACACTGCAATCAACCATATGTGGTAGTTAAAAGGGAACATACGCCTTTATTTCTCTGACATAACCACATGTATCTAACCTGTCTCTGAAAATAATCGTCCGACAGTCGTGCTTGGAGGATGTCTTGCTGATAATAACTAACAATCATGTGTGGGATTCATGAACTACCGTGGGCCCATGGTGCCTCCCTGTGGGCTGCAATTGCCACCCCTTCAATGCTTTATATGGAGTGGTGCTAGGAGATGGAGGACAGAATCTCTAAGCAATACAAGAAAATAGGAGGTAGGATTATTAATCTCTCTAGAGAAGACCTGAACCTATCCAAAACACACTATCTCTTCATGCGTGATCTTGATTGTCGCATTCCCTGCATTTACTTCATAAGATCAGTAGTAATTCATCGATAGTTGGCACCGACCGTGGGGACACGATGGTGAAGTTCCCGTTTCCATTAGCCCTCATGTGTTCATGGAAAATGAGTGAAACGAGGAGAGCTGGTTCTACCTCGCGGATTATGCAAAAATCGACAAGGATGCCTACTTCGATGAACTGGAGCATAGTGTCTTTTCATTAGAGGGGAATACCTATTCCCAAATTGTGTCGTCAAGCCCTGGAAATTGTTTCTATGGCCAAGCGGAAGCTCTTATGCCACTGTGAGCGTTGCTATGTCCAGATGAGAACCATAACCCCTAGAGGGCAAGGGCTCAAGTGGCCAGAACCAACACTCGCCCCCCTAAGGGTTCCCTTCGCTTCGAGGCCACCGCCGAGTACTTAGGCTCGTCAATCAACGACAGACCTTCTGTGCAAAGTCCTAGAATGCACTTCTCTGGGTCTTCACCATCACCTGGTGATTGAAACCCTGCGGTTATCAGCAGTAGCACTACGTATGGGGTCGATAGTGCTTCACATTTGACCCTACATGTAGAGGATTCGCATCCATCCGCCAACGGAGCAGACAGAGACGGTTATAATCTGGAATTCCCCTTCCTAGTAGTGGTTTCTCCAAGTGGTGAGGCATTGTCTTTTGACTACTCCTCGAGTTTCGAGAACTCAATCATGAGCAGTCACCAGGGGGTCTTTGTCATCTGTGATGATCTCAATAACAATCCACGGGGAGGCTCTTAGGATGCTACTTGCACTTCACTCCCTCCAAGGGCTAGTGAGGATGGCCAAGATGCCTCCAACCACAATGAACATCTCAATATTGGTGAGCATCTCCGATGTCCTAGAGTTCTAGGATATGGCTAAGGATATCGATGTTGTGATTGGAAAGGGATGTAAGTTGAGGACCTGTCAGAAGAACATGTGGAAGAAGATGCCAATATTTTGGGACTTGCATTATTGAGAGCACTTAGAAATTCGCAATTGCATCGATGTCATGCATGTAGAGAAGAATGTGTGTGATAGCTTGATTGCTCTCTTACTGAATATTCATGACAAAACAAAGAATGGTATCAATGCATGGCATCACTTGGTCGCTATGAACATCGAACCGAGCACCGATAGAGACTGATAAAGGCCAGATGTACCTTCCCTCAGCTTGCTACACTATGTCTAACTCCGAGAGAACTGAAATGTGCCAGTGCTTGCATGGTGTGAAAGTTTTGTCTGGTCACTCTACCAGCATAAAGAAACTTGTTTCCGTGAAAAATTTGAATTAATTGGCATGAAGTCTCATGAGTGTCATGTGCTAATGACACAATTACTTCCTATTACAATTAGAAGTATTTTGCTGAACAAGATTCGATTAACAATCATGAGGTTGTGTTATTTCTTTAATGCAATTTCTTAGAAGGTCAATGATCTCGATGGACTAGATACTCTACAGACTGAGGTGGTTATGACTCTATGTCATCTTGAGATGTATTTCCCTTCATCATTTTTCAATATCATGGTTCATCTCATTGTCCACCTTGTAAAAGAGATAAAGATATACGGCATTGTGTTTCTATATCATATGTACCCGTTCGAGAGGTACATAGAAATTCTCAACTCCTATGTACGTAATCAATCTCAATCGGAGGATAGCATCATCGAAGGTTATGCAACCGAAGAGGTTATTGAGTTTTGCATCGATTACATGACTTAGGTCGAACCGATAGGTGTACCTATATCTCATCACGAGAGGAGGTTAGAGGGTATCGAGACCATTGGAAGGAAAACAATAACTCTGGATCTAGATACATACGCTCATGCCCATTTTATGGTCTTGTAACACATGACTAAAGTGTCTCCGTATATTGAAGAGCACAAGGACATTCTACGCCGAGAGAATCCAAGCCAGTCAGAAGTTTGGATCACGAGACAGCACAACCATCGGTTCAATGAATGATTGAAGGTGCAATTCACTGGGAAGTCGTCAAGTGAAACACTACAATGGTTGGTAAAAGGGCCAAAGTTTACAATTGTGATATGACACAGATACGACATTAATGGGTACACATTTTATACAACAAATCAGGATAGAAATAGCACAGTGCAGAACTCAGATGTCCGCATAGATGCATTTTATGTGCACTTTAGTACCGCTGGCCCAAGCTCATACTACAAGCTTGTAGAGGAGATTTGGGAGCTCGACAATGTAAGTTTTAAGATCTCTCTATTTCAGTGCTATTGGGTCTAACTTCCACAGGGTGTAAAGGTCGATAAGTATAACGTCACTCTATGGACCTCGAACATGTAGCATACAAAGATGAACATTCGTACTCACAAGACAAGTTGTTTAAGTTTTTTATGTAATCGACCTGACAAATAAGAAGCGCCATGTAGTTCTTCATGGAAAAAGAAGGATTGTCACAGTTGAGAATGTCATGGATGAGGAAGAGTACAACCAATTTGATTAGTTACTTCCATTCAGCAACGGCATCAGGCTCGAGGAAGAACAAAGTGATGAAGCAAGCTATATGTGCGGCGATCATCGTGAAGGGCTTTATTTAAAAGGAAATAGCCAAGTGTAATTATCCCACACGACGAACACCTATGTGAAAATTATTGCAATGTAATTATAAGAAGCTCAGCATGTAATTATGGAACTATTCCATTGTAATTGATTCAGTAATTAGAAATAATTACATCTATGATTGTATATGCTAGCATTTCCTGAGGCTAATTGAAAAATATGATTTGTTGTAGATAGTGAAGGAACTATCACAGGCGGTTTAGTAGAACAAATATAACCATCTGTGAGATGTAGCATATCACAGACGGTTCCATAATAGAACCGTCTATGATATGTATTATATCACATATGGTTCCATAATAGAACTGTCTGTAATATTCCCGTATCAAAGACAGTTCCATTAGGTAACCGTCTGTGATATTATTATTATAGACAACTCTTTTATAGAACCATCTATGATAGTTCTTCCATAAATAGGGCCATTGATAGGGTTTGCGCTCTCACTCCTCACTCGCGCACCGCTCCGTCTCCGCCCCTGCTAGGTTTTAAGCTCTCACTCCTCACTCGCCGCCTCTCCTCCCGACGCCGCCTCTCCCTCCCGACATCGCCTATCCTCCCTATCACCTCTCCTCCCGAAGGTATGGATCCCAAATCCCACTTCTTTTAGGAGGTAGATCATGGTGAGTTTGGACATTCTCTCCTTTCTACCTACTACTACTACATCAAATGATATGCATTAGACTTTGCTGTAAATGTTTGTGGGCATGGTTTAATGCTTAATGATGATAGTTGTCTATTACTAAAATTGAGATGATAAACTAGTTTAGATTTGGGCTCTTTCGAGTGGTGCTGATTGCTATCATTTGCTAGCAGTGTTGTCAGCTGTACCGGTTCCTTTCAGTCGTATGGTTTCTAATAGATTCAGTACTATCTAGCTTGTTCTCAGCATATTCGTACAACGTCCTGTTGTCTTTAAAGTCTTGTGATCTTGTTTATTATATGTTGATCAAGTTATCATAATTGGCAGAAGTACTGTTAATTTGAGAATCAGTCTTTTGGTGAAGTCTTGTTAATTCACAGAAAATTGATTCCTTGAGTGTTGGCAGATTTCTATGAATTTTCACTGAAGCAGAATTTTAAGAGCTCAAATTCTAAACTTTAGTTGTCATTTCTTAATTCGTGAAGAGTATAGACAAAGTATCGAGAAGACCAAGAATTAATCTTGAGCAACTCTACCTCTGAGAGCAATAATAATCATTAAAACAGCCACCAAAGGTTATTTTATGTATAAGATAGCTCACTATAATTAGTTTTTTTGTAAGAAAGATGATGTCCGCACAGTCATCGTCGTCGCCAAATGAGTTTGATGCTTCGAAAACCGGGGTAACTAAGTGTGGCAGAGGAGTATCAAAAAGACCAGAGGGCCGAATGACCATCATGGAGGCCTCTCTAGATGGGGTTACTCTACAACCGAAGAAAGTAGCAGCAGCATTCTAGACTACCTATGGGATAATTGGAAGGCAATGGGTCCTCATCACCACAGCAAGCTGAAAAAAATTGACAAAGGATTAGAAAAAAGAGTTGTGGGTGGAAATAACAGGTTGTTCAAAATCCCAATAGAAGTCCAGGGACTCATACGACAGCACGTGTTCTTCATGATGGAAAAAGCGTGGAAGACCTTTAAGAGCACACTTGTCATGCAGTATGTGACAGAGGATTGCATGTCCTTCATGAGGTATCCTTTATTGTCATCGGAAACATGGGGGGCCTTTGTGCAGATGAAGACGATGACCGAATTTCAACAGCAAAGTGTAGTGCACAAGGCTCTCTAGACGCAAAACACTCACCCACACAGACTCGACACCGCTGGGTATGCGGGTAAAATCCCGCAATAGAGGGTGTAGGACGAGATCACAATCCGATCGGAGGCCTCCCTGCCATTTGCCGGGATCACAAACGAGCGTGCTCGAAACTGGTTAAGAGTGAGGTCATCAACCACGTCTTCGGGTATCTCCACTTTCAAAAACCCCGCAGACGAGGAAGTGTCCCAACGCCTAGTAAGATATTTAAACTACCTAGTTGTTAATAGGTCCGTAACTTCATGGGGTATAAAATAACATAATTGCCTCTTGCAGTAAGTATTGACTATCGAATCTTTCCAAGGCTCCTTTAAAGTAGACAGAGAGAGGTATATACTATCTACAGCCTTGGGAAACAAGGAGAACTAGGTCGCACATGATGCCTAGGGGTTTACGTGCCTTGGAGGCACAGATTCCCAAATGACTCTGAGGCGTATAGGAGTAGGAAGAGATCATAGGCTCAGTGCGAGGAATGTATGAAATAGGACTGATGCAAAACTTTAGGAGATAACTGTCTCACTTTGGGGAGAGATAGATTCATTGAGGGAAGAACTGAGAGAAGTCCGCAAGAAGTCCACAACCACTCATAAGCTACCCCTATTATTGCGGTACACAGTCCCCCTCAACATCAGAGTAGCTGCGCATCTATGCCAATTTCTGAACATAGAGATGCCCACTTACCTATCAATGATATCCAGGTAATGTACTCTCTAGAATGCTATATAGATAGACTTGGTGGACGTTTTAGCTCATTGTGTATCATTATGTAGAAGGCCATGCTGTGCATCCTCAGAGTTAGGCTTGTTGGTTCCATTCCTGTTGATGCTGGACAAGGTATGTCATATCCATACTTGCCAGAGACGCTGGTGCACGGTGCCCAGTTAGGGACCAATTTCACAAAGGTCTAGGTGGACAAGATTAATGATATTTTCAAGGCCATCCTTCTTGAAAAGCCCTGAAATAAAGAGATCATGACATAAGGGGATGTCGTCCACACATTCATCCAGTGGCCCAAGAGGGGCATCGCCCTAGACCCTTCCATGTCGTGATCTCCACACAACCATCCCTCAAATAAAATCCTCTATGATTCCACCTTAAGCTCCACTTTAGAAGCCCATCGCATCGGCTCCCGTGGAGACAACGACGAAGATATATCACAAGAGAGACGCTAAGGCCCACACTAAGGCCTAACCGAAGAATATTAAGGCACCTCCTGGGCCCTAGAAGTTCAAGCTCGGAGTGTCATTGGTCATCGAGTCATAATTATCCAGCCTTAAATTGGTTTGGAGGACTTTGCATTCCTGGTACATGCAGAGGTCTAATAGGAAGCCTAACCGCCAAAGTGAATTCATCATGAGATACACGGAGGCACATTTCCTTTATGACTTGTGCTACTTAGTTCTGACCTTTGATGACTTGTTCTTACTATTCAATCTCGACAAACTCGATGCCTCATTTCTATAATATTGGACACTGTAAGTGTACTGTATAATCAAGTTCTACATCACATAATACCGATAATATGATAACTCATTGGTTATGTATAGATTCATGATCTTTCAAGTTCGACAACAGCGACAACCCATGGGTTTCCTCGACCTACACTTGGTCTCTGACCAATGCATCAAGGACAACACATCCTTCGTCCAAAATTACATAACGAAAGAATTGCTTGCTCAGAATGACAAAGACTACATCATGGTAACACCAAACCATCTGTGATATGTTCAATATCATAGACAAACCGTCTATGATATGTCTGCTATCATAGATGGTTTTTGGTATTACCCGTCTGTGATATCTTACATATCACAGACAATTGTTAGTATTAGTCGTCTGTGATATCTTACATATCACAGACGGCTATTTTTAATAACCGTCTGTGATAGCAGACATATCATAGATGGGTGTTTTTAAAAACCGTTTGTTTTGTAACTTATCACAGACGGTTTGAGAACCGTCTGTGATAACTACCTGTTATCACAGACATATAAATTCAGATGGTTCAGAAACTATCTGTGATGAGGGTTTTGAACTGTCTGTGATGACCCTTTCTGTAGTAGTGACTCTTTGTAATCATAACCACACCTTGTGCACCCGCATTGTAATTTCTAAGCAATATAATTAAGAACATAGGAAGTAGAGTTATTATTCTATCTAAAGAAGATCTGAACCTGTCTAAAACACACTGTCTCTTCCTACATGATCTCGAGTGTCATATTCCCCATATTTACTTCATAAGATCAGCAGTAATTCATCGACAATCTCAAAAGCCCCCATCTTCCACTTGTTTAGCCGAGTTTTGGGGGTTTAACTGTCTGAACAACCTCCAAAATTAGCTCTGTGTGAACTTCAGTTTGCAAGTCCACACGCTAGAATTTGATATTACTTGGGAGCTCTGAATCCTTCAAAATAAACTAGGTAAATTAAGCGCAAGGGAGATGAGTTAGAAACTACTGCACCATCTGGTTACCTAGCTTGATGTTAGTTTATACTCCTTAATACGATGATCAGCAGAGATGAGATAATCAACTCATAAAGTCCAAACAGGTCACATGACTGATTGAGTCAAGTAATTGCTGGGAATATTCCTTTCTCTTTTGCTAGATAATTTCCTTTCCCAATCATGCTGCCCCACTGTATGAGGGAGCCAAACACATGGAACAAGCGAGGATGGCTTTCCATTCACCCCTCCTTTTCTTTTCCTTTTTAGCTGTTCCTGATCGTCGTCTTCTCTTTTCCAATCTTCTTTCTCTCGGCTGTCTTAAGCAAAAAAATATGTTCCTTATCTCGCGCTAAGAAACACCCACTTCCCTCTTTGTTGCAGCCTGTAGGCAGACATGCAAATGCATGTTTTAGGGTGGGGGAACATGAAAAATATGTAGGAATTTTATATGGATGCGAATGTCCATGGTCCGCTCTCACGGTCAAAATGATGCAAACTCCTAGCCCCATTTTGACGGTAGCCTTACTAGAATTTTTTATAAATACTTTTCCAACGTTTGAATGCTTGAGTGGTGTTTGGATAAAAGGGATTGCTTCGAGAATTTCTAAAATCTAGTTCAAATAATTCCTAAAGATTTCCCCTCGCAAAAAAAAACCCTTAAATTATAGCGAGAACGCATGCAAGTGACCTGGCTTTATCGTGTTTTATTCTTTTCTGCCAAAGATTATCGACAGATGTAAAAAAAGGGCCATTTTTGCAAAGTGAGGAAACTTGTGGCTAGCCAGGCTCCAAAATAAGTTGTGGGGATTTGCAAATTTCCACAAGCGTACTACAAAAAGACATGGACCATTCCATCGCCCAAAAAAAAAAAGACATGGTCAAGTAGCTAAACATATTCAATGGTTCCAAATAATTTCTAGCGTGTTGAGTAGGCAGATGTTGATTAGTGTGTTCCACGCATGATATTCCTGTTTACTCGAAAAGAGATATATATATGTCCATAAGATGACATTACGCAGCATGCATGCATGATCACCACAAGACTAGGAAGAAAAAGGTCACCACAAAAAACAAATTAATTTGGTAATATGAGAAGCACCACGCATGTACAGGTTGTACATAACTAGATAGCTAGCGTGTGGATAATGCATAGCCGTCGATCGACATGCTAATTTATCGCCTTGTATTATAGAATATGGTTAACGGCTAGCCAAGTTGCCCACCTTTTTTTTTTTTGGTTGAGATAGCCAGGCTGCTCACCTAATTGGCTGCGATACATATCATAATTCATATATCCATGGTTGGTCATCGTCCGCCCAAGTTTTCTTGGCGTACGAACACAACGGTACGCACGCATCATCTCATCAACTAACACGGACCCAATTAAGGCTTGATTTGTGGCCTCATCCCGTGCTTTAGACACCTCACCGCTGCATGAGCAGCAAAACGATGGGTGGCCAACTCACTAATTAATTACGGAAACCAAAGTTTTAGCTGGGAAAAAAATTGCTAATACGCGGGCGAACGTTATCCCGACCAAGGACGCCCCGTCCGCCGTCCCGTTTGGTGTGACGGAAAATTGTGTAGCTGTCGGCCGATGACTGGCACTACTAGAAATCTCTGTGTTTCTCTGCCGTTTGAATCGTTCCCCAGTGGTAGGATTGTAACCCAAAGGAAAGAAACTATTCCTTGTTAGACTGAGAAAACCACCGGAAAGAAAACGTTCCTGCCGTTCAGTTGCATTCCTAGGGAACGATTGGGGACAGATAATTGTTTTGTGCCAGATCAGACCGATTGATGCCATGGTGGCACATTCC
Source organism: Dendrocalamus latiflorus (assembly GCA_017311315.1). NCBI lineage: Eukaryota > Viridiplantae > Streptophyta > Magnoliopsida > Poales > Poaceae > Dendrocalamus > Dendrocalamus latiflorus. The sequence goes on along the minus strand of CM029639.1, from coordinate 24,548,236 downwards.
CATGGTCAGGCGTAGCGGTGGAAGACAGGCCGTACTTTTCCGGGAATCTTGCTATCTTGCAATTTTCTGTCATGGCTTGTTATTGCCGTGCATCGGTATAAACTGATACCTGTGAAAATTGAAGTTTGCACGCTTTTGCACACCTATTTTTCTATGAAAGCTCAAACTTTTCTTATCTGCGCAGCAAAAGAGAGGAGTACAGCCGTCGCCGGAAGCAAACTTCTATCTCTCGCACTGTGAGAAATCTGGAATCAAGAGCTAACCCGCAGCAACTGAGGCGAAGCTAGGCAACTATAGACCAGCTGTAGCATTACTCATAGAGGATCTCTTGGATTTTGCTTCTACCTCGTTCTGGTTCATATATTCTAATCAACTATGAACGATGGATTGTATGCCATGTCCTCTATCCTGGTGGTTAGCTACAGAGTCATTAGTTACAACCTCATTTCGTCGTTCCTGTGTGAAAGAAGAGGTCTATATAATGTTGTTGAGGTTCTTTCTGAATGCAGGATTTATAGGTTTGCTTGAGCTTCTGTATATATTATTTGGAAACGAAATATTCAGATGTTATTCTGCAATTAGGGGTGAAAACGGATTGGATAGTGCTCAAACCATATTCGTATCAATATTTTTCTCGGATCCGAATACGAATCGGACAAATGTTAGATATGAATACGGACTGGACAAATGTCAAATACGAATTTGGATCAGAATATACTCAAAATAGGATAGATATCGACTATTTTTTATTCTAATAATTATTCGTGGCCTCTTCTATTTAAAATATGACATCGAATTGTTTTAATATTTTAAATTGATAAATACCTCACTCTAATATGTAAGGGAAAATTTGTTCAGTAGCACTGAAATGTCACTGCTTTCGAAAAATACCACCGAAAAAACCGGGCTCCGGAAATTACCACTAAAAGATTCAATTTTCTTCGGGATTTAGCATTCTGGACAAAAATACCCTTACCCCCTCTTTCCCCTCCCTCTTCCTCTTCTCCCTGCCCCTCTCCCTCTTCTCCGTCCGCCTCCCTCTTCCCCCACCTCTTCGCCGCCGGCCTCCCCGCCTCCCTCCTCACGTCGCTCGCCTCCTCCCTCTCCGCGCCTGCCATGCGCCCTCCCTCACATCCGGCGCCCCTCCATTTCTTCCCCGCGCACCAATTCTCTTCCACCCGTACGCAGCCACCGCCGCCTCATGCCGCCCAGGTCGCTCCGGCCATCTCCTCCGCAAACCACCTGCGTCACGGTGTGTCTGTGCCTCTCCTCTACCCCCTCCATCACTTAATCGAACCCCGGCACCTCCGACTCGCCGCACAGCCCATCTTCCTCACCGCCGGCCGAACGCGCCTCCGCCGTCGCCGCTCCCTCCTCGGCGAGTCTCCCTTCAATTCCTCGCCTGGGGAAAATGTTCTCACCGCCTCGGACCTCCTCCGACTGACGCCGGAGCTCCTCCTCCACCCTAGCTCGCCGGCATCGTGAAGCTCCCCTGCGCCACCCATGGCCTCCGTCGCCGACCGACCTCGGGCCTCCTCCGGCTCAATAGACAGCGTGGTAAGCACCCACCTAACCGTCTCTAGCTCGTGCCCACCCAAAATCCCTCCTTCTCCCTCTCCGGCGCCGCCGCCCCGAGCGTACCTCGCAGCCGGCTGCATCAGACTGCTGCCCGCCTGCCTCGCCGCCATTCCGGGCCGCGCCACCTCCCCACTAGCATCCCTTCCCCCTCACGGTTCCATTTTGCCGGCCTGCCCAGCCTCCCCGGCCACCCCTTGCCGGCGCCGCCGCAGCCCAGTCGTGCCGCATGTCCCCTCTGTTTTGCCCCAACAGGGAGATGGGGGCGGATGAGGAGGAGCGGAGGGGGATGTGAGGGAGGGCGCATGGCAGGCGCGGAGAGGGAGGAGGCGAGCGACGTGAGGAGGGAGGAGGCGGGGAGGCCAGCGGCGAAGAGGTGGGGGAAGATGGAGGCGGACGGAGAAGAGGGAGAGGGGCAGGGAGAAGAGGAAGAGGGAGGGGGGAGAGGGGGTAAGGGTATTTTTTTTTGTCCAGAATGCTAAATCCCAAAGAAAATTGAATCTTTTAGTGGTAATTTCCGGAGCCCAGTTTTTTCGATGGTATTTTCCGAAAGCAGTGACCTTTCAGTGCTACTGAACAAATTTTCCCTATGTAAATGCAAATTAAATGTTGACAGCAACAAATGAATCATTTCTCTTACGTATTTGTATAATACAATTTTTGAAGACAGCATACTCTAGGGCACAATGAAGTTTAGCAAATTAACACCGATTTTATAGTAATATTTATGAACTTATGATTGCCTCTCAATCATCACCTAACCAGGGTCATTCAGTTCAGTCAGTAGTGCCTGTTTCGGAGCCACTGTGTTGAGGGTAAGTGCGTTGCGGGGCTGCCTGTTTTTGTTTGTCGTCCAAACGGTTTTTATTTGTGTTTTTATACAGTAGCAAATGATGAAGATATCGATATGAATGACACATAATATTTTAAACTCGAAAAACCGTTTAAAAAACTCCGTTTTAAGAAACACTCCGTTTGCTTCGATTTTTTTAGAAGCCAAAAGACAAAGGCTTCACTATTTTTCGCTTAAGGTTTTTTTGAATAAATAAAAATGATGATTTTTTTGTCATCTTTTTATATCGTCTTTTTTATATCATTTTATTAAAATAGTTTTTTAAACAAATTATTGATATCTCTACCCCTCTATAATACACCAAAATTTTGTTTACTAAATCCACCCCCCTCAACCACCCCCACAGTCATGCCTAATCTAAGTCCACCCAGATTTGTGCACCAAAGTAATCCAACTTCATACAAATGAATGGCCTGGATCTCTCTTCAAACCTTCTTCTCTTACTCATTGAAGATCCTAAGGCCAAAATCATCCGGATCATGCACATCATTGAACCCAGAACAATGGAACAAGACTCATGGTTAGAGCATTCCAAAACAGTGCAATTGATGCAGAAATAGTTGGTGGCCACCATGCAGGCAAGAGGGTGTTCATTCCTAGAATCCCTATGGCTCCGTCCGACGATATATCACTTCCTTTCAAGTTCAAGCGGAAACAATTCCCGATCCGCCTGAGTTTTGCAATGACCATAAACAAAGCGTAGGGCCAAACCATCCCAAATGTTGGCATCTACCTTCCAGAGCCTGTTTTCTCATATGGACAGCTTTATGTCGCGCTATCAAGAGGTGTATCAAGACAAACGACAAGAATTTTGGCCAAACCAAAGAAAGAAGTAGATGCCTCAGGGAAGAGCACCAAAAATATTGTGTATAAAGACGTCCTAGCATGGTGATGTGGTAAGTAAATAGTCCACAAACACCTATTTCCTTACTGTGTTTCATATTTCTTTATGTGACAAAAATGTTTATTTTCTTTGTAGCCTCAAGTTTAAACAATGTGGGGATGGAGAAAGTCGTCGGTGGGTGAGTCCAATGATGTTGTCGCCTCCTCAAAGGATCAGTCGTTATGTGACATTCATTATGTGACAAAAATATTTGGTTATACAATATATGAGACGTGAATCTTAATGAATCGGATTGTTCGTTTTATTTTTTAAAAATTTTATCTTATTTTATATTTTACCGTAGCGTTACCACGGGCACACTACTAGTCCCGACCAAGGACGCCCCGTCCACCGTCCCGTTTGGTGTGACGGAAAATTGTGTAGTTGTCGGCCGATGACTGGCACTACTAGAAATCTCTGTGTTTCTCTGCCGTTTGAATCGTTCCCCAGTGGTAGGATTGTAACCCAAAGGAAAGAAACTATTCCTTGTTAGACTGAGAAAACCACCGGAAAGAAAACGTTCCTGTCGTTCAGTTGGATTCCTAGGGAACGATTGGGGACAGATAATTGTTTTGTGCCAGATCAGACCGATTGATGCCATGGTGGCACATTCCCATGGTCAGGCGTAGCGGTGGAAGACAGGCCGTACTTTTCCGGGCTAGCCCAAAGCACGACTGGCCCGGCCTAACACGTGGTGAGCCGTGCCGGTATGGCATGAACGGTAGGCCGGGTTGAACTTGGAAAGTCAGCACAATGGGCAGCATGGCACGGCCCAGCATGGTGTGCCGTGCTCGGGCCGGCCCGGCCCGACGAGCACAGTTGGCACGCTGCCACCACTGGCCTCCCCTCCCGCCTCCTATCGCCCTTCTATGACTCACGGTCATCCCCAATTCCCCACAACACAAGCCATCACAGAGCATCATAGAGTAGAGAGAGGGAGTAAAGGGGAAATACTGAAGGAGTATACCGATCACCTGAGGAGCCATCACGGCGTGCCACGGAGGCCGTGCCAAGAGGAGGAGCCGTCGACCGTCAGCCATGGGGGCTGGAGGGGAGGCCAGTGGTGGCAGCCATACAAGCTCTGCAAGATGTTGAAGAAATGGCAGCGGTGCAGTACCTGCGCTCTCTGAGCTGGTCACCGTGGGGGAGGATGCCAAGAAGCCCACCTTGATGATGTCGACGTCGAGGTAGGCGAGCTGGCGTGCGGTGACAAACTTCTCAACACTAGTCATGGTGGTCCCTGGGGACTGCTCGTCATCGCGGAGGGTAGTGTCAAAGATGCGGACATAGTTGGGACCATCGATGCGGTTAGGGACATACTCTGGTCACTGCAGCGTCAGGGACAAGCGGACAGGGCGGGGGGAGGGCGTGAGGGCGACGGGAAATGCTAGGGTTGGTGGCGGCAGCGAGGCCATGGGAGAAGCGCGGCTTGGTGGTAGGGAAGGGAGCACCGGAGTGGGGAGGGAGGGGCCGAGGGGTAGGGGAGGCCGGGTGGGGGGAGGGAGGCGGCCGAGGGGACAGGAGAGAGGCACAGGGGTGGGGAAGGGTGGTGGTGGGAGGGGACTGGAGGGAGGAGAGCGGAGAGATGAGAGATTCTGAGAGAGAGTGGAGTGGAGTGGAGATGAGGGAGTGTGTGAGAGAGGGAGGAGATATGTGAAAATGAAGTTTGAGAGAGAGATGAGAGTTAGGACTTAGGAGCATCTGAAAATAGCTGTCTTCGAGAGGAGAATCATTTTCTCAGAATGATGAGACTGATGAGTGCAGTCTCTCAAAGATGCACACAACATCAGAACTGAGAAGCAACGTTCAGGAATCGAGAGAAACGTTCAAGCACAACGTTTGGGAGAGCAACGAAAAGGAGTCGTAGCACGAAAAGGGCAGTAGGGCACTTTAGTGTAAGCTCCTATCGTCGCTCCCCTAGTCCTCCTCCAGCTCCGACTCCCGTTATGATCATTGGCTCTCATCAAGCATGGGAGACTATGGTATGGATGACCGTCATATGGACGGTACGAAGGGCTACGAAGAGTACCAGGGTGGTTCGGAGCCAACAAGGACTCCAGACACTGCTCGTGGTGGGTCTAGATGAAGGGCAAATTGTTGGAAGCGCATGACCTAGAGCCAAGAAATCCGAGACGGTGAACTGGTAGAGATCGCAATTTGTAATTATTACAATGCTAAATGAACTACTTGTACATCTGTAGGGATAGGGCACTTGAACCGGCACTACAAAGCATGCTCACACAAGATGGCAGCATAGGGTTGAGGGGGAGGAGGAGTATAAACGCAGCTAAACTTCGAGGATGAAATTATTTTTTTTGGAAATTTTGTACTTCTTTTGCAATATCCCTTACACATGTTGCTTTATTGGGCAAGAGAGGTACAAAAGGAAGTCTATTAAGCTACATGGAGCGGACTTTGATTGGTTGCGCTCTACTATGAATGTGAGAGCCCTTTATGACTACTCTTGTGGTAGACCACATGGTAAATAGGCTACATTCAATGGGATCATTGATGATAGAGAGGTCCTTGCCGAATAGCAATCATGCCTCCTTAGTAGCTTTGAAGAGTCAACATTGGGAAGGAGGAGAAAATAAGATAAGGCAATCTTAGAATGCCCGTATAGTAATTGACTTGCACAGACTATGTTAGAGTAGAGTAGTAGTGTGCACAACTACAATAGTAGCATCCAGAGATTTATGGAGGTGCAATACATGATATAGCAATTCTTTTTTTTACTTTGATTAATATTCATTATGCTATATTTAACCTTCTTGCATTGTATCTTCTAATTACATAATGTTGCTAAGCATACTAGAATTCCTTCTAGTGCAGTTCCACCCCCGCCGCCTTCGCCACCTCTGCCTCCTACATATGAAGTTTCAACCCCTAGAAATCCATATCCTAAAAATGTATGATTTGGACTCCCTGTTGTCTTTTGTTTTATATTTTCTGGTGGAGTTCTATTCTATTAGCTTCTAAGCATGTTGTGTTGTGCTCATGTCCTCGTTAGTTCTCTTTTTCTTTAATATACAAATCTAGACCTAGAATTAGTATGTAGTGTGTGAGTGTGAGTGATTCCATTTCTTTTCCGTTCAAGTTGAAATGCCATTGCTCCGCTCTCTCTTATATTGCTACCCCCATGATGCCACGCACAGGTCAAATCTAATGTTTGTTTCCCTCCAACAAAAACATTGGATATGAATGTTCCTATAGAATTACTTTTGAATCAATCCATCAATCAAACAACCTTCATGCTCATAGGAAACATTTTATTGAAATGAGATCATCCAAAATTCCTGCTTCCAAACATAAAAGCCAGTTGATCATATAGACAGCCATCATCGTGCATGCAAGGAATCAGTCCCAGATGAGATCTTCATCTTAAAAACAAGGGGTCATCCACAAAAACATTAGAAAAAATGGGGACTTGAACTAAAATAGCCAAAAAGAGAACCACAAGGGCATACACGGTAGGGTGATATCAGCCATCTATAAAGGATGCCACATCATATTCATGTCGGGGAGAGACGAGAGGAGAGAGTCATCTTGCTGAACAGATACTCTATTAGTGTTAATCAATACACTTATAGATAACGTCATACACATTGTAGAGAGCTCGTCTACTAACAACATGATTTTAGGCGGCCCTCTGGAGCACAAACAATAGTTGTCCATTCTATTCTAAGTATTGTCTCTATTTTTTTTTCAAGTAGATGATGTGGAGAATTATATAAACAACAGTTGTCTCCATAGTTGACCGTTGTTAAATAAACCTAAGCAAAGCCCCGTAGCAAATATAAAAATGACAAACACCCCTCCTCTGAACCTGTTTTCTTACTGAGCGAACCCCACACCCAATTGCGTTTCTTAGGTAAAGGGCATGTTATTTTAGGCTTAAAGTTGGCTTATACTTGTACTACAGTAACTAACTTTTAAACGGTACGTTTTTTCAAGGCGAAGTCAATATGAAGTTATAGTAAAAAAATATACTAAGTTTAGTTGTACCGGTCAAAATTACATACGATTATTTTTCTCTGCTTATTACTTTTTACAAATAATCAAAATTTAAATATTTAAACTATAAACCATCAAGAAAAAAAACCCAACTGTATTAAAGCAGAGGAGAGAGAATGTAAAGAAAAGACGCGTAGTCGGGCGGCTGCCGCGAGGAGAGGAGAGAGACCACCACCACTTCGCTCGCTGGCTCGCTGCCTTCTCCTTCCATCCTCCTCCCCTCCAAAAACCCAATAAAAAACGCACCTTTCCTTTCCTTCCCTTTCCCCCACCTCCCCTCGATCCCCTCGCCGGAAGATCCGATCCCGAGCGAGCGAGCCCCGCCTCCCCCGATCGTACGTGCTCCCCGCACCGGGCGCGCCCCTTCCTGGCGAGAATCTCTTGGCGTCCGCCGGAGAGAGGAGAGGAGAGGAGAGGAGACGAAATGTTGGCCCTTTGATTGATGCGACCGGTTCTTGGCTGGGGTGGTGGGCCGCCGCTGTAGATGGGCTGCTTCTCGTGCTTCGATTCCCCCGCGGACGAGCAGCTTAACCCCAAGGGGGGTGCTGGGTATGGAGGCTCCTCGTCGTCGGCGGCCGCGTATGGTGGTGCCGGCGCCGGCCGGCGGGGGGAGAGGGCTTACCCGGAGCTGCATCCACCCATGGCAGCGCCGCGCGTCGAGAAGCTCTCCGCAGGTGCGTTCGCTGGATCCAGTAGTGGTTGGTTGGTGGAATCGGATCCGTTATCCGTAGAGGGGATTCTTCCTTTCTACGCGCTCTTGATCTGATTTAGTAGCCCTGCTGTGTTTGGTGATCTGTGCGTGCCGAATTAGCGCAACTGCGCAAGTAATTTGTGAAACTTGCCCGAGGTGTAGTTGGGTTCGTGCGTCTGCTTCAGATCATTGGGAGATGAAAAAACGAAGGAGATGAACTCGTAGACTGATACTCGTAGCGTATATTATGTCACTCCATTTGATTGCAGCCATAATTCTCGTCTTTGGGTGAGCCTACTGGTTAGCTCGGTTTTTTTACCTTTGTTCGATCAACATGTGCAGGGGCTGAGAAGGCGAGGGTGAAAAGCAATGCGATAGCAAGGGAGCCTTCTGCCCCAAAGGATGCTAATGGGAATGCCATCTCGGCACAGACTTTCACCTTCCGAGAGCTGGCAACTGCAACGAGGAACTTCAGGACAGAGTGCTTTCTGGGTGAAGGAGGCTTTGGACGTGTTTACAAGGGCCGTCTGGAGAGCACAGGCCAGGTAACTTGTTTTAGCAAATGCAAGCTTGCTCTTTTCTCGCATTCTGCTGTGGAGAATCGAGACAGTAGTAAATTGCACTGCTGTAATATAGATACTGTTCGTTTTAGTCTAGGACATAGAGATTGAAAATTGTTTGCAGAAGTGGTGGATGCCCACATCAAAATTGTCCATGTTGTGGAACAGTAGCTTTTCAAAGGAATCATTTACTTTGGTTGAAGACCTCCTGCTCTCATGCCCTTGCCTTTTGCTAGTGTATTAAAAGAATCCGATCAAACAATTGCTGCGATGTTGTTTTCATTAAATGTGGTACTTTATAAATCCAAAAAATGAGATGAGTTTTTTCTTAAAAAAATAAAATGATCAAAATGTTGTGTTGTTGCTGCAGGTTGTTGCTATAAAGCAGCTTAATAGGGATGGCCTTCAAGGAAATAGAGAATTTCTAGTGGAAGTCCTCATGCTCAGTTTGCTGCACCATCAAAACCTTGTTAATTTGATTGGTTATTGTGCGGATGGAGACCAGCGCCTTCTTGTTTATGAATATATGCCCTTTGGATCATTGGAAGATCATTTACATGGTATGAATGCTGCTTTTCTTTCCTGTATCAAAACTGTTTGCATATGACCAACACCTGTCAATATTTGATGTTTTCTGTTTCCGTACCTATATGCCTGTCCTAGTGTCTGTCTGTTTCTCACATGTTAGCTTAGGTACGGATTGTTAATCCGCTGTTCTGTGTCTGTTTTCCTGTCTATATACTCTTTATTTAGCTGCATCCATGTACATGATTCTTTCTTGTCATACTACCAAATGTTTGTTGTAGTGTAAATTTCTTAGCTCAGCAAATATTGACATTTACATTACCTTTCATTTCCCTACTGAATTTTGGATCTTTCAAGGCCCTTCTGTGACGCAGGACAGCATGCTGTGCACTTTCTGTGCGAATGTCATGTTTGTATCGCAGTTTCTTCACGTTATTCATTTGTGGCTATTATGAATGTACTTCCAATGGAGTGTGTGTGACTAGTATACTCACGAGATTTTAGTTATGTCAGCTATGTGAGATATGCTTGGTGCCTATCTTATCCAGTGAAGTTGAAGAAAAATGGCCAACCAATTAAATTGGTCTGTTGTTTACTAAAGTTTACCTGTAAAGTTATGCAACATGATGAAAATAATTGACATGATAAGCTGATTGAGTCATCTTATTTTATGTTCAATAAGCCGTTTAAACACACTTAAAGGCCTTTGTACTTTCTAGACGTTATTACGCCCACAAAAGTACATCATTCAACCACACCCTTATAAGTTAATTCGTGACTGTTCAACAGATGTGCATTCTTTTAAACTGATTCTCCTCAAATTAAGTTATGAATTAATATTTAGAATTTGAATCAGTAGTTTTTAAAGTTAACATGCTTGTATTATAGCTCTTGTGGATGTGGTAGCTCAAACAAAAGGTCTTAACTTTCTTCCTTCAAGGGGAGAATATGTGTGTATGTAGTTCTATGAAGTATGAACAGTGATCGTACCTCATTTTAATAAATTGTGTTCTTTTGACCTGGATGTTATACATGTAGATCTACCACCTGATAAGGAGGCATTGGATTGGAACACAAGGATGAAAATTGCAGCAGGTGCTGCTAAAGGACTGGAGTACCTTCATGACAAAGCAAATCCACCAGTTATTTATAGGGACTTCAAGTCATCAAACATTCTCTTGGATGAGAGTTTCCATCCAAAGCTGTCTGACTTTGGTCTTGCAAAGTTGGGTCCTGTTGGTGACAAATCTCATGTCTCTACGCGTGTGATGGGAACATATGGTTATTGTGCTCCAGAATATGCTATGACAGGACAATTGACAGTTAAATCCGATGTATATAGCTTTGGAGTTGTCTTGCTTGAGTTGATTACTGGTCGCAGGGCCATCGACAGCACCAGGCCACATGGAGAGCAAAATCTTGTCTCATGGGTAAGCTTTGTTCTGATTATTTAGAAACGCACCTTATATGTTTGCTGATATGCTCTCCTAATATTTTCAAGTAATTGTTTGGATGCTGATGTATAGTATATTGTAAAGATGTTTGGCAACAGATCTGATAATGTCTGCTGCATTTGACTAGAAGTAATATGGTAATTTTTCAATGTTAAATAGCTTCCATAAATAATCGGACTGGTGCTTGGTTATTTGAGGATGTATGGGACTGAGATTGCAAAAGCAGTATACTGTATGCTTTGATAGTCACCTTGCAAGGAACACGTGACTATTTGTGAGGCTTATAATACTAATATATTCTGTTGTGTTAGAACAGAATGCACATTGCGAATCCAAATGATTAGATCCATGTACTCACACTGTTGCTTATTAATTGGCAGGCACGGCCTCTTTTTAATGACAGAAGAAGGCTCCCTAAAATGGCTGACCCGAGACTGGAAGGACGATATCCCATGCGTGGGCTTTACCAAGCGCTCGCGGTGGCTTCCATGTGCATTCAATCGGAGGCTGCGTCCCGTCCACTTATTGCGGATGTTGTGACTGCTCTGTCCTACTTGGCTTCTCAATCATTTGACCCTAATGTGGCCCATGCTTCAAGGAAGCCAGGTGGTGATCCGCGAAGCAAGGTTGGTGACAACGGCAGGGTGGTCTCCAGGAACGATGAAACTGGCAGCTCTGGCCACAAGTCACCAATCAAGGATAGGGAGAATTCCCCTAAAGAGTTTCCAGGTATCTTGAACAAGGATTTCGATAGGGAGAGGATGGTGGCTGAGGCGAAGATGTGGGGTGACAGGGAGCGGATGGTGGCCGAGGCGAAGATGTGGGGTGACAGGGAACGGATGGTGGCCGAGGCAAAGATTTGGGGAGAGAATTGGCGGGAGAAGAGGCGTGCGACCACCAACGGGCAGGGGAACCTGGATTCTCCAACCGAAAACGATTAGGGGCAAGTAATCGATGTTTCATCTACCCATGCATGTCTGTTTATTTTCAACTCTATTTGCTTTCCGGTGGCAGGGAGAGGGATGGAGGGTTAGATGTACATTCCTAGATAAACAGAGAGAGAGAGAGAGAGAGAGAGAGAGAGAGGGGGGGGGGGGGGGGGAACGGGAGGTTTGTACTGGATAGTGAATGCATGTGGTTGTACTTGTAAATTCTCAAAAATTTTGTGAGAATGAAAGGACACTTTTTGAGTTCCACTGTGTCTCGTGTAATCTTGCTGCCTGCCTGTGATTGCTTTTGCGCGGTTGATAATGCCCGGGTGACCTCGCTTTGATGGAGGTGAATGGCTGAAGGTTCAGCACCTCCTGAAGGCCTGACGCCACACTCTGGTCTCTAGTGTTGAGCTCCTGGGCGGCATTTTGGTTAGGGAAAATCAACTATTTGCCTCGCAGTGTTGGTGAAGATTCTATGGATCATAACCCATGTTTGGATATTTACAGACGAATGGGGGGAGATCTGAAAACCCTAGATTGGTTGGGATACATGCAGTACTCTCCTTTTTTTTTTTGGATTTGTTAGCGTCCGACTTCCGATTCAGATGCTAACTCCATACACTTAGTTGCAATTTTTTCAACTATGTATATAACATTTCGATTTCGTGTATGTAACAAAAAAATTGATACAAATCTCAATATTGTATACATAAAATCAAAATGTTACACATGAAATAGAAAAAGTTGCACACACAAAATCAAATAAAAATCTTAATATTGCACACATGAAATCGAAATGTTCCAACAAATAAAACTAAGAATGATATGAGTATTCACATCCGCAATATTTCTCGTCTATGTCTACAACATTTCTCGGCCATATATGCAACCAAAAAAACAAAAAACGATATAAGTATTCACATTGTATGCTCCGACACAACATTCTTAAATAATATGTGCAACAATTTTAATCACCATATGCATCAAAAATATATGATATAAAAGTCGATGTTGCATACACGAAATAAAAAATATTGCAACAAAAATATAAACAAAAAATATTGTAAATATTAAAGAAAAATATTGTAAACATAAATAAAAAATATTACAGCCAAGTCGTTTAGAGCTAGACGCCGGACGCTAGAGCATTTCCCTGTACATGACATTCAAAGCGGCAAGATTCAGATTCGTGTGAACACTGATACAGCTCAACGACATGAATGAATCAATACGTTCAGTCAGTCACTAGATGTAGGAAGCTTTTACAGGGACGCAGCTCACGTGGGGACGCCCCCCCTCATCGTGGCCGTCCACTGTGCATGAAGATACGCGGAATCATGATCAGATGGCTAATTTCTTCCCGTCGGTGGCTAGTACGTGTGGTAGTTTGCGACTGCCTGCCTGAGCAGACAGGCTATTATGTTGGCAGGAGTAGCGTTCACTGTTCCATCAGTATTCGCACGGCGGTTTTGAGGATGTCGGCCGTCTTCCTTGTATACGTGTCGTGCGTGCGCAAGAAAAGAGTCTTGGAAGCGTCGCCTGGTCGGATCGATCGATGCAACAGGCGTGTCGGTCTCGACGAGTTGACCAAGCATGTAATATGCAACGGGTGGCCGGTTTGTTCAGAAGCTGCAAGCTTGGGCAAGCTGCTGCTAGTCTACTCGGGCGGATCTGGCCCTCGAGGTTTAGAAAATTTGCAGCACTACTATTATAGACTAAAAAAATCAAACATCCGGTCACATATCATCCTTAGCTAACCCTTGCCTAACCCCGACGCCCTCCAACACCCTCCTGCAGTTATCCAATAGCCTCCCTCTACCACCGCCTCTCTCTAACGTCGGCATTGCCACCTCTCTCCAGCCTCTCCTCTCTTTAGCACCGCCTCTCTCCAACACCTCTAGCCTCCCTCCAATGCCAGTGCCAGCGCCGCCATCTCCCTCCAACCATCTAGCGCCTCCTATCCTGCCTTCGGCCTCAGCCCCCTCCAATACTCCCTAATCCCTACTCATCTCTTCCTGAATTGAAATATTGAATAACATCCTGATCTGAATTGTGAATGAGAAAATGAATAGAAATATTGAATACTATCTTGATTTGAATTGTGAATGAGAAAATGAATTAAACTATTGAATGGTGCCGCACCTATACTTAGCGTCTGTTGCTACTGGTCGTCCCCACACCGTCAATGCCTCAGAATAATGCATTTCCCCGCTGCACCTCACCGTTGTTGGGTTACCCAACACAAACCAACCTGAACCACTATCTGCCCATTTGGAGTCCGGGGCTCCTTTCTCCTCCCCCTTGATCCTTTAGTGATTTATCCTTCTAATTCCATAGTTCCACTAAAATTTTTAATGATAACTAAAAAAATCAATGCTATGTGTTTTCTAATTTCTATGTAGGATTAACTGATTAGGAATTAGGATCCTTTTAATTCTATAGTTCCATTGAAAATCTTAATGATGACTGAAGAATTAATGATATATGTTTTGTGATTTCTATATAGAATTAACCGATTAGGAATTAGGGATCCTTCCAATTCCATAACTCTACTGAAAATGTTAATGATGACCAAAGAATTAATGCTATGTGTTTTGTGATTTGTATGTACAATTAATCGATTAGGAAATAAAGAGGACTAAGACGTTATCATCTTATATATGAGGTTTTCAAGGGATGAGATTGTGCAAGTTTGACCTATCTCGTACTAGTAGTGAGTTGGGTTCTTGTAGATTTAAATATCCTTGTTTTGATTTACATTATATATTGCATTTGCAGGTTTTGATTCTTGTTCTATTATTGATGAAGAAATCATAGGCATCTAGGATGGTCAAATCTTCTTTATTTAGATACTCAAATTATATTTCTCTACTTTGCTATATTTTTTTACGTTCTTCTAATTTTATATCAATCATGCATTTGCGTTGTACCTTTTTGTTATGGGAAAATTTTGTTGGTGCTACTAAAAATGTGCAATTTTGCTTATGCCATCCAAAATATTGTTTTTTTGCCATCCTTCCATCCATGCATATTTCATTTTTGCTATTTCATCTAATTTTCCGTCAAGTCAGCCGACACGTGTCATCTACTGTGCACAATCAAAGTCTGTTGACTTGACGAAAAATTGGACAAAATGGCAAAACCAAAATGCATATGGATGGAAGGATGAAAAAAATGAAATAACAATATATTGGATGATATAAGCAAAATTACACACTTTTCAATAGCACCAACAAAATTTTTCTGTTTGTTATGCCTTCCATGGATACATTCGGTGTAAGTTTTTGTCTATTAGAATTCCGCTCGGGGCTTGATGGTATCTTGGATCTGCCACTGCGTCTACTATCCTTAACAACCGTCCGATATACGTATATGATTTATAAAATTTTTAGAATTTGGGTATGAAAATATATTTGTACCCTTGATATATTTTAGTGAGTTTTGAACTCAGTCCAAACTAGTTTGAACTACTTTTGAATTTAATACAACTATAGTGAATATATACTATGAAACTAGCTCAAACTAGTTAAATTGAAGTTAAATTTAATGCATCATGGTCGAATGATGTGCAAGCCAAGGAAACGAAGCCACTGTAATCACACAATCATAGGTTGTTCAAAGAGACGAAGCCTCTGTGATTTACACGAGGTTCTACTTGGTCGCATGTGGGCCACAAAGCAGCCCATTAGCGTCAGTTTATGACGGGACGGCCCCTCAAGTTGGGCCTAAATTTGCAAGCCTGTGTTTCCTGGCTAGTGGACCTCTTCGATTTGCAGCAATAGCCGTTGGGTAGGCGAACTAGCTCATTTTATAGCTACAGTGAGCGGCCATTTATCACCGGTTTTTGGGCCAAATTGGTGGTTCCTAACGGTTTGATTTTTGTGTTATCACAGCAAGATAAATTGCAAACAAAAGCATCCGGGGAGTCGCCGCGGGCCACACTCCGCCGCTAGTCCCTCTCCACTCCTCTCTTGCGTTAACTTGGTGGGGGCCGTCAAATTCCAAAAATAGTCTTATATTTCTTTAGCTTCTTCTGTCCTATTTCCTATATGATTTTATTCTAGTTTTATTCTTCTTCTGTGAATTATTAGCTAGATTTTATTTACCTATGATGGATTTTATCAGATTGACTCACTTGAACGACAATGACAACTCCTATAACAAAGATCGGCGCTAGGCTGTGTTGCATATAAATAAATCCCCTTTGATTTTATTTTGACGAACAACACTACTACTAAGGTGTATGGCCCTGTTCTTTTCAGCTTCTAAAAACTGTTTTTCGGCTTTTCTACAGTAACTAGCTTTTAAACGGAGTATTTTTTCAAGATAGAGTTTACTAATTAATTGTAGTACATACTTTACTGACTATATTTATATCGGCAAAAACCACACGTGAGTTTCTATTACTCTATAGTCTCTCGTACAAACAGCCCAAAAGCCACAAGCCGTAGCCAAAAGCCATAAGCCGCAGCAAAAAAGAACAGACCCTATATCAACATTCTACTTTTCACTGCCATGATTGTCAGAAATTGTCGGCAATTATGATACCATTGCAAAATACAGAGCCTACAATGAGAAAGATAAAAAAATTCAACACGTTCATCCGACTCAGAGACTTAGGCCCCATTCCAAACATTTCCAAGCTTCAGAAGTCAAAAGCCGTTTAGAACGTATTGGCTTTTTAACATGGTTTTTTTTCTTTTTTCCTTTCTATTATCGTTGTAAGTGTGAAATCCAAACACAAGTGAGGGGGTAAACATTGGTCGTTTAACGGGCTATCGTCCACGAGAGTAAAAATAACACGGAGATTTATAGGGATTCGGCGTCCGAGAGAACCACCCTACTCTTGTCGGTGAGCCAACAGAGGCAGTGGCGGAGCTAGAGCAAAACGGAGGGGGGTGCAACGGGCCGCGCGTGGGAGAATAGGACGGTGGGAGAATAGGCTGGACAGGGCGAGTGAGGGTATTTGTTGGGCTAGGGGTACACCATATTGGACCAAGGGGTACACAAAGGGTGAATGTTTACTAGCAATAACTAAAAACAATTTTGGACCCGGGTTCCTGGGAACCCCCTCCCCTCCATTGGGCTCCGCCCCTGAACAGAGGGTAACCTCTAGAGAGAGAGAGCCCCGAGGACTCACCAGTTTGAATGTGTTTCTTTATTGCTCAAGAGAGCTCTCTACAAATAAAGGATACATGGGATATTTATAACCTCTTAGAGCAACTCCAGCAGTAGCCCTCAAAACAGGGCCCCTACTTTTCATTTGAGGGCTCCCCCTACTTTTGAGGACCCAGTTTTTTTGCATCTACTCCAACATCACCCCTCAAATTTAAGCCCTCAAATCCATTCCACTACAACTGACACATGGGACCCACTCCTCATTCTCTCCCTCACCCCCGCCGTCTCCACTCTCCAGGCATCCCCACCTCCTCTTCTCCCCCTGCCCCTCACCTCTCCGTCTCCGCCTCGCACCTCCCGCCGCCTCCGCTTCCCCCTCCTCCCCCTCCTCCCTCCTCCTCAAATCCGGCCGCCGGCGCCCCTCCTCTCCTCGGTTCGGCGCCCTCACCCGTGCGCCCTCACCACTCTACTCCGGCGCCCCTCCTCTCCTCGGTTCGACCGCGCCGCCGCATCTCCCGCGCGCCACCAAGCACCAGATTCGCCGGCGCGTCATCCGCTCACTTCCGCCTCTACTCTTCACAGCCGGTCGCCTCGGCTTCATCAACATCGACGCCGACTCCTTCTACATCGCCCCTGTGCCATCACCGCCATCCTCCCGCTGGGCACCACTCCATCTTCTCCACCGATGGGCAAGATGCGTCGGGAGCCGGGGAAGAGGAGCCGCCGAGGAGGGCGGTGGCGGCGCGGGAGGAATTGCCGGGGAGCGTGGGGGATCTGGCGGCGGCGGGAGCGCAGGGGATCTGGCGGCGGAGGAATGGAGGCCGAGTAGGAGGGGCGCGCCGGGGGATTGGAGGCGGCGGGGGACGTTTCAATCGTGCGGGAAAAAAACGAGCAGAGTTGAAAAATAAGAGCCAGAGTAGGGGGCCCCTAGGAATAAGGGCTGAAGGAGGGATTTGAGGGGCTCCTCAAATTTGAGGGCTCTAGTAGGGGCCCTGCTGGATCTCTATTTTTGCTTCAAGCCCTCAAATATGAGGTTTGAGGGCTCAAGTAGGGGCCCTGCTGGAGTTGCTCTTAGGCTGTACAAATGACAAAAATACCCCTCAGTGTGATAACTAGCCTATAAGTACAAGTGATGAGTATAGTTATGATTTCTAAGCATATATGTAATTCTTGATCAGTATATAGGTGTTTTTTGTAGAGCGGGTCCCGTTAGTAGAGGGATAAATTATTCATCCAACATTAGCATCCTGTCTCTTGACGTTTAGAAGGAACACTCAAAGGAGTAGTCTTGGGTTATCATATTTTTCATGCCGAGGTTGTTGTTCAGCAAACATCCAGCACATCCTCATTGTAGTTGGATCCCAAACTAGGTGTCGGATTCATAGCAAGTCTCTTACGTAGCCAAAAATCTGGTATCTGTGTCACGCCGAAAAATCACCGGGTTTTCCCTCTGGTAAGTGTACCGGAGCCGCAGAAGAAATTCTTCTGATTTCCTGGTCATTGTGCCATTTAGTGGACTATGCGGACCTGCCGTGGGCTGGCAATAATCATGGGCGCCCTTTTGGCCCACTCGAGCTAGCGCCACCATGGGCCTTCGGCCGGCCTGCTTGGCCTGCAAGACAATAGGGGCGGGGAACTCTTGCAATTCCCCACTCCCTTCTCACAGCCACCTCCTCCGATCCAGCAGCCATACCTGACCTGGGGGAGAGTAGTTGCTTGGTTCTTCAGTCCGAAGAGTGGAGCACAGGATTGTAGCTTCGCAAGGTGCAGTGGGACTCGACTGCAGCGGGCGTCATGCCTAGGCGAGCGGAGGCGCCATTGGCACAGCCGACGCGGCCATGGTTGACGTCTGAGACAGCGGGGAAGGGAGTCGCGCGCCCGAGGGTGCTGTCCAGGGCGAGCAAAGGAGGCTGCATGCGGAATCTGTGCGGGTCCAACCTCATAACAAGCGAAGGCTATATATGCCCCCCTCTGGAGGCTGATGCGACGGACGTCTTCGGCAGGTCCAGACTAGCTAAGTTCTTGGCTTCTTTGGCGTTTGATCTTTTGTCACTTCCCTTTTTCTTACTTGCTCGGCTGCGGAGCATGTGGCGTATCGGTGAGGTATGGCGCGTGAGAGCGGATGGCATTGGGCTGCGCAACAAGGCGCGGGCACTCGCGTGTGCGTGCAGGGTGCTGGAGCTAGGGCACACGACTGGAGCACCGGAGCCTAGGCGCACGCAGGGTGCGGGGCGTGCGCGTAAGGCGCGGGCGCCTGTTCTTGCGTGTTAATGTTGGAACTAATCTTATTGTGTTATTGTTAGTATGGTCAGTATTGAGTACTTGGTGTATTCGAGTACTAAGAAGTCGTATCGAATACTCATGTGTTGAGTACTGAGAAGTCGTATGTCAAGTACTTGTGTATTGAGTATTGTATAGTCATTCGAGTACTCAGTATGTTCGAGAACCTAGTAGTCGTGTGTCAAGTATAGTAGTCGAAGACTCAGAGTCGAAGAGCAGTCGGAGACTCCCGGAGGCCAGTCGTAGCAGTCGCAGTCGAACTGCGCAGTAGTCATAGCTACAGTGGTTGTAACTACAGTGGTCGTGACTACATAGTGGTCATAGCTACATAGTGGTCAATGGTCGGTACTCGTAAGTTACAGTATCTTGGTCATGCTCAAAGACTGATAGTACTGTCTGTGTGAAGTAGTACTACCGGACATACTGGTCGACAAACCGTGGTCGGTGAAGCGATCGAAGGTACTGTGGTTGAAGCAGCCATGATCGAGGTACCATAGTCGACAAGACATGGTTGAAGAAGGACTCGAGGGAGAACCCGAAGAAGGTCAGGTCTGTGTGTAATCGTAGACCGGATCAGGTAGCAATTAGTCTGCATGTAACCGATCGTGTCCACTAAGTTGTGAGTGGTGGCTGGAAGAGCGAGTCGTTTGGGTAGTGCAAGTCGTGGAGATCATGCTGGAAGACTCGGGTAGTTTGTTAGCCTGTGTACGTGTAATCTGTGTGTATAAATAGAAGAGAAAATGGAAAAGCTGTAGCGGATTAATGCAGCGGCAAAAGCTCTTGTGTGTCTTGAGTAGATTAGAGTGTTCGTGTGAGTCTACGACCATCGAATGTGTGCATACTGTTCTGTTCCTAGGCCAAAAATTGGTATCAGAGCCTAAAGATTCCTGTGTGTTAAAGAAGAAGACTCGATGATTCCTGTGAGTTGAGAAGATGCCGAGAAAAGACAGGAGTATGTCTCCATCAGTGGTTTGCGGCCTGCTTCGAGGTGATTCGTCTGCCTCTAGCTCGTAGGTGGCCAGGTAGAGGGAGAGCGCGGTGACATTGTCATACCCACAGCTCACCTGCACAAACTATACTGTCTAGGCGATGAAGATACGGGTGGCTCTTCAGGCTCAAAATGTGTGGGAAGTAGTCGAACCTAGTGCCGTCGAGTACCAAAAGGATCGGATGGCGCTGTATGCCATCTACCAGTCATTGCCGGAAGAGGTCATGTCTTCTCTCGCCGGGAAGGACATGGCCAAGTCGGCATGGGAGGCAATCAAGATGACGCACATGGGGGCATAGGCACGTGCGCGAAGCCAAGCTGTAGTCCCTCAATAGAGACTTCGAAGGGCTGAAGATTGAGGAAAGTGAGTCTGTTGAAGACTTCGTTGGTCAGGTGATGACAGTTGTCACTGGCATCCGGGCGTTGGAAAACACCACGGTAGATGAGATTGTCGTTATTCGCAGGTTTCTTCAGGCTGCCTCGGTGTGCTACATGCAGCTCGTCACAACCATCAAGCAGGCATGGACTTGAAGACCCTCACAGTCGAAGACCTCATCGAGCGGTACAAAGCCTACGACGAGTGCATCAGAGTCAGTCTCGGTGACACAAAACAGAGTGAGCATCTGTTGCTCATGCGCACGTAGTGGGAGACCCTCAACAAGAAGAAAGGAGAAGGGTCAGCAACGACGCGAGGAAGAACGGTGATCGTGGCAGTGGTCGCATCAAGTGTGGAGGTGATAATAGAGATGACTAGGACGACAATGACAACAATGACTTGTAGACCAGTGAGCGGAAGTCCAACAAGAAAAAGGTGAAGTATTACAATTGTGGCATACGAGGGCATTTTGCTAGCGAGTGTCGCAAGCCGAAGAAGGAGGAGGCGCATTTCGTTATAGCTACTACTGATGACGAACCGGTGCTGCTATAAAGTCTAGTGAGGAGGTACTCAAGAATAATGGCAACAAGATTAGGGGGTGATTGTTGGAACTAATCTTGTTATAATGTTCTTAGCATGGTCAGTATCAAGTACTCGGTGTATTCGAGTACTGAGAAGTTGTGTTGAGTACTGAGAAGTCGTATGTCGAGTACTCATGTGTTGAGTACTTTGTAGTCGTGTCGAGTGCTTGGTGTATTCGAGTACCCAGTAGTCATGTGTCGAGTATAGCAGTTGAAGGCCCAAAGTCGGAGAGCAATCGGAGACTGCAGAGTCGGAGGCCGGTCGTAGCAGTCATAGTTGAACTATGTAGTAGTCATAGCTACAGGTTGTAGCTACATAGTAGTCGATGGTCGGTACTTGTAAGCTACAGTATCTCGGTTGTGCTCGAAGACCGGTAGCACTGTCTGTGTGAAGTGGTACTACCAGACATGCTGGTCGATTAAGCCGTGGTCGAAGATGCGGTCCACAAGCCGTGGTCGGTGAAGTGGTCGTAGGCACCATGGTCGAAGGCACTATGGTCGAAGCAGCTGTGGTCGTGAGGCATGGTCGAGACACCGTAGTTGACAAGACATGGTCGAAGGAGTTGAGAGAGAACCCGAAGAAGGTTAGGTTTGTGTGTAGTCATATACCGGACTAGATAGCAGTTAGTCTGCACATAACTGGTCGTGTCCAGTAAGCTGTGAGTGGTGGCTAGTGGAGTGAGTCATTCAAGTAGTGCGAGTTGTGGAGATCGTGCCAGAAGACTCACGCGGTTCATTAGCTTGTGTATGTGTAATCTGTGTATATAAATAAAAGAGAAAATAGAAAAGTTGTAGCGAATTGATGCAGTGCAAAAGCTCTTATGTGTCTTGAGTCAATTATAGAGTTTGTGTGAGTTTATGACCACCGAGTGTGTGTGTATTGTTCCGTCCCTGGGCCAATAATCAAGGCGCGTCTGTGGGCTGATGCGCTCATCACCATGAGCGCTCCGCGTGAGCCTCCACCTTTTTACAAATCATTCCATGCATGACTTATATGCATTTTGGTGTTTATTTAACATGTTCATTTGTCTGGTGTTGGTGTTGTCGATCTGTAGGTTTTCCACCGCTTTATTGCTGTGGTCGAGGACCACAACTTCCCAGGAATGGGGCACAGGGTGCCAAGGTGCTTTGGCGCTAGAGCGCTGGGTGTCAGGGTGCATGGCACGTGAAGAGCGCTAGGGAGTACAAGAGCAGGGGCACTGTGTGTGAGGCACTATGCCCCGTGGAGGGATGCCGATCATAGGGTGTCGGGCGCTAGGTGCCACAGGGAAGCATGCTGGACGTAGGATGCTAGCCACGCGTCGTTGGGCATCGCAGAGGGCACTGGCCACAGGGTGTCATGGCACGGGGTGCTGACACTCAACATGCTAGCACACGGGCGCAGGGTGCCTTGCGAGTGTCACTCCAAATGGCATCCTCGCACACCCGGAACTGCACCTCCTACCCCACCATGGCCATGATGAATAGTCACCCATCCTCCGGTGTGTCTCCAATGCGGTACTTGCGGAAGTGGTCCCCCACCTCGGTCGGCACCAGAAGGAAGGAGAGTGTTAGCATGGCGGTTGGAGTTGCAGATATGCCAATAGATGTTCCTAGCGGCATGCACATAGCAGCCCTCGAACGACCATGGGTCGAACTTGATCTTGACCTCCTTGTCCTACAGGAGCATGTGCCAACGACACTTGCCATCATTGAAGGACATGACCCAAGTTGCGGGCACTTGCCGTCGATGGTGAGGTAGACAGCCTCGAAGTAGAGCCTGCCTGGGTGCACGTAGAAGCATGGCACCAAGGCACATGCACAATTTCTAGGGAGAGGGCACAGGCATTTGCACGATCACATGGCACGTGCAAGGCACCAGGGCACATGTGTCATCGCTGTGCATCAGCATTAGGGCATAGATCGTAGGCGTAGGCATGGCGGGGTGCAGGTGCGGCTGGGCGTAGGGCACTGGTGTGGTAGGAGTGTTAGGGTGCTGGCACAGTGGGGCACTGGGCGTTGGCGCAACGCGATCACATGCACAGAGCGCATGCACTATCCTAGAGCGCTATCGCCAGGGCGTGCACGGGCATGGCGAGGGCGCAGGGTGCATGCACCATCCTAGGGTGTGTGTGAGCGTGGTGAGGGCACAAGCATGGGACGCATAGGGGCACACACGTAGCCTATGGTCTCCAGGAGCTTTTGCTTTTTGTATGCCAAGATAGAAGCAAAAGCATGCTGCCTACGTTTGCTTCCCTCAGTCCAAGAAAAAGAAGCAGGAGAGAGAAAATGGTGTGTAGTGGTTATTGGAGAGAGTTAGAGGTTGGAGTGAGCTACCTCTCGGTTTGGTCATGATGAGTTGAGTCCAGTTGACATGTGGGTAAAGTAGTTATGCTTTGTTTTTGATGGCAAATTTGCGTATTTATTTTTTATGATGGGTGTCAGGCCGAGGGAGCAAGATCTAGGCTGAGGGCACAGGCACGGGTCACGCACGGGTGCGGCGAGGGTTTAGGACACACGTAGGGTGCCAAGACGTGTGTGCCATTGTAGGGCGTAGGCACCACGACGAGGGCTCAGGCGCAAGGCGCACATGGTCACGTACACCATCACAGGGTGCGAGTGCCCAGGCAGGGGCATAGGTGCAAGGTATGATGAGGGTGCAGGACGTGTGCAGTACGCTAAGACGGGTGCGCCGTTGCAAGGCATGATGAGGGCGTACCATGTGCGCTGGGCGTCAGGACGTGTGCGCTGTTATGGGGTGTAGCAAGGGCATATGACGCCAAGACGGGTGCATCGTTGCAAAGTGCGGCGAGGGTGTAGGACGCATGCAGGGTGCCAAGAAGCATGCACCGTTGCATGGCACGGCAAGGGTGCAGGACACACGCAGGTCATGGGCACTAGGGTGAGGGCACAGGTGCACAACACTTGCATGGTGCCAGGTTGCGAGGGCGTATGGGGTGTGGAGCAGTAGGGTGCACGACAATTAAGACACTTGAGCTCAGGGCATAGTACACAAGCGCCAGGGCACAGGAATCAACGTGTTGGGGCGTCAGGGCACAAGTCTCACGTACGCCCTCCCCATAGACTTGTCAAAGTATGGAGCATTCTAGACGGGAGGCAGTAGGATTTCTCAACACTAGCCCTCCTGTCCCTTGGGTGCCTTGAAGGGTGCCCGAGGGGCAAAGCAGAGTGTTGAGGTCTTGTATCATGTTGACAAATATACTTGCTATGGTACATTGAGAACATTTTTGACGTGCACTTAGTAGGGCGCTTCTGTAGGGCACCAAAGACAGCCATATTTTCGCTCGATGAGAATGCAGACGTCCGAGATTTAGCCAAGTTCTGACTTGATGCCGCGCGAGGCACGAGGCTTGAGGGATCCACATGAGGGATTCCATGACTTAGCCAAAATTTTGGCTAGATGGGCATGTGGGCGCCCAAGACTTAACTGAATTTTGGCTTCATATCACATGAGTGCTCCACGCGAGGGCGGGTGCTAAATTGCCACTTCTCATTAGGCCTTCGTGTGATGCGGTTTTCATTGTTCCATTCCTGGCAACAACCATAACTTTACTAGATTGTAACATCCCAAAAATTCGCTTTCAGAAAAATTTAATTTCAAATTAATTATTTTAAATTATTTGATCTATTTTAATCTATTTGGATTTTATTTCAAAGTTTATATCAAGAAAACGTATTTTAAATATTTTATTAAAGCTAAAAAAGAGTTAATTCTATTTTTCCCAAGCTTCCCTAAATTTTAAAATAATTTTTGAGAATTTTCTGGATTTAAAAATCAATTGTAAAAGTTAAAAAGTATTTTATAAAATTATTAAAAGCAAATCTGAAATTAAAAATATTTTTCCTAAGTATAAAATAGCTCCAGGAGTATTCTATGAATGTTCTGGAATTTTTAGGCATTAATTATTATTTTCTAAGTATTTATAATGTTTCTAGTATTTTCTGAAAAGCAATCCGAAAATAAAAATCAATTTAATCTCAGCTTGCCACGTGTCGCTCTCAGATTAAATCTACCCCTTCACTTGATTTAATCCTAGCCATCCAAAGTCACTTACCCCTTCATTTCAATCCAAAGACCATGAATCATCCACCTGCCACGTGTCATCAATCCGACGGCCCGTACCCCTTCACTTTCCCTCTCTCTCACTGACGCATGGACCCCACATGTCATATGTTTCTTCTACCTCTTCCTCCTCCTCTAGCACTCTCTCTCTCCTCCATTGTTGCCGAAAATAAAAGCTTTAATGCCGGCCGTTTCTTCCACTTAAACTCCAATCTAAAGCGTGCAATTGATTGCCCTAATCATTCTCCACTGTGACCGGCCGTCTCCCCTCATTATCCCTCTCTAAAACCGTTGTCCCTTTACCTTCTCTTTCTCCACCTATAAATGCTTCTCACCGCCGCCCTCCTCTTCCCTTTCAGCCTCTCCTCTCACCGCCGCCCTTCCCCTCCTCTTCGGCCGCCGCCCCGCCGCCGTTTGCCGCCGTCCCGGCCATCTCCCGCCGTCGCCCCACTTTTTTCCGCCGCCGCCACCTCCTCCCGCCGCCGTCGGTAGGTGCGCTGCCGCCCCCTCATCTCCCCGCCGCCGCTCGCCGCCCCCACCTCTGGCCGCCGGCGAGGCCGTCGGCCGTGAGCCTCCTGAGCCGCCCGTGCGCGCCGCCTGCATGGCCTCCACGTCGCGCCGCGTGGTGCCATGTCATCGGGAGCGCCACCTCGGCCGTTGCCGCCTCCCGTGGACTCGGTCCACGGTAGATCGGGCCCGCGCGTCATAAAATTTCGAAATTCAAATTTCCGCTGATGTCATAAATCATCTTTTTCAATATAAAAGTAAATCCGCAAAATTAGTCTTATTCTTTTTCTCCTATTTAATCGTTCGGAAGCCATAACTTTCTCATTTTAACTCCGATTTGAGCCATTCAAATTTCTAAAATTTTCTAAAATCATAAACTATTCAAATATGCACCCCTTTTGAATTTTTGAATTTTATTTGAATTTTGTCTGTATTTATTTGTTTTATTTGCTTTGTCTTTTCGCGCGTAGATTCCGCCGTTGCCGAAGATTTCTCCGCTCCGCAGCAAGAAGACCCAGAGAGCGTGCAAGAAGGCAAGTCTTCTTTGAACATTTTGAACCTATGTTTGAGAAATGCTTTTACTTAATTTAAATATACTTGCATTGCTATTTGCATAGAACACTAGTTTCGGTATTAAGGTATTAGTTAGTCCAACCTTGTTATGTCCTCAATTAAAGTTGAATGCCATGTACCTTTGTAACCTTAGGATTTTCTTTGTCTCAATAATGAGATTATTATAAATCTTTGACAAATATTAGAACGGTAGTATAATGCTTAGTCATGCTATTTAATTCTTTTGAAATCTTGAAGTGGGGAAATTATGTTTCATTGCAATAATCTCTGTATTAAGAAATTTAGTGGCGATTGATGTTGCCAATGTTATTCTAAAATAAACTAAAAATGTAAAAGTTGTTTTAGACCGGGGCGGATGGTTGGTTTGGATTGGTGCGGTAAGCACGAGATCTTGTAAAGTGTATGTTCCACCCTAGTCAATTAAAGACCGACGCTTGTGATTGTCCAGATTGAGTACTACCGTACAACCACAAGTCTATATGGGTACGACCTAGCTGACTAACTTATGATAGTCTAGTTTAGGTGCCACTAGTGGAAAGTGGGTGCCAGGGATTTACTGGTTTACTCACAGTGAGGGACAGGGATTTACTGTACTCATATGGCGCAAGAGGGGGCTTCTGATTGTGGTGGATTTAACCCTTCAGCGGTGAGACCTCAACGGGTGATGTCTAGCTAGATTAGAGTAAGGTAAAAGCTTTGTGATATGTTGTCTGGGTCTCATGCCAAAGGAAGCGTGCTGACTATTAAGATGACTTATCTCTTGTGGGTAAAGTTGTACAACATCTGCAGAGTGTCAAACTATTCGAATAGCCGTGCCCACGGTCAAGGGCGAGCAAGGAATGCATTCACATGGTAGATCTTTGGTTTTCGTTTTAAAAAAATAAAGTTTTGGTATCCCGAGAGTGGAGGGAACTCTCGGAAGGTTGTCTTGGCAGTTGGAGCCAGAGTCGGTGGATGTAACCCGTTGATTTAAACTTCATCAGTTAGAGCTGATTATGTAGTGTTGGTGGATAGAACCCTCACTATAAATTGTTTACTAGTTTCAGCTAAAATACTTACTTTGTTCAAACTAATGTTTTCGAAAATATTTATTGTTATTTGAAATGAAATATTGCTTTGTGCAAAAGAACCATATAGCCTTCCTTTGTTAAGCCTTGCATCTACTGCATTATTTCCCAAGACTTGCGGAGTACTTTATGTACTCACATGCTGCACTAAAAATCAATTCAGAAGAATATGAAGCTCAAGAAGGAGCTACCACTACTTCGCGTGTGGATTCGACGAAGGATTTCCGGAGTTCTAGGTTGCGCTTCCCCAGTCAATTGCCTGTGGCGTATTGATGGGTCTTCGATGGATTTATCTTTTGCTTCCGCTGTGTTTTGTGTGTGTGGGGTCTTGAAGCCTATTTGTAATAAAAGAGACCTTTCGGTCTGTACTCTCTATTATTGTAATAAAGCGTTGTTGGTTATGAAATCATTTCTGTTTGACTGTGTGCACTAGTTTTGATCTGGGACTAGTGCTGTAATACAAAGAGGGTCCAGGCCAACTTGACTGTAGGACGTGACCTAGATTAGAAATGGTAAAACCTTAAGGACTCATATTTTATTAAAAATGGTATATTAAAAATATATAAGCTTCTTTGCTTCTGCTCTTTTCTTACTTGGTATCTCGTTCTTGTCTTTAAATTCATTTGTTAATTTCCTTTACTAATCTTTCCAATTATTTCAACTTTGTAGATGGCTGGTTCATCCTCCGCTGACTCGTGGGACTATGTTTCTCATGGCGAGAGTGTTGGAGCATTCGCTAGTCTTCTTCGACAGCTTATGCAGTACCTGTAGTATCGCCAGCCGCCTATCTTTAGGGGGCGGAAGGTCCAGATCATGGATCGAGACTCTTGGTCGATGGAGGTATTCCTGTATGCACGGGACGAGGAATTCAATTCCCACAAATACCCTATCGAGCATCCCCGGACTCGCTGTTTCGATGCTATCCAGGACGCAGCTCGCCTGGCCATAGCTGACTTGTGCTAGATTCACAAGGATGCTGTGCAGCAGTCGCCCTTTTGTTTCTTCATCACCCCTCGAGCAGGACAGAGCTACTTGGAGCCCTTCGAGATCGCAGCAGATGATCCTCGACTGTCGCATCAGGTGCAGCTCACTCAGGCCATGGTAGTTACTTATGCTAGAGCCTTGGATGAGATTGGACAGCTTGGATGCTTCTCACTTCCAGTTACCAGCACTCCGACACCCTTCGTGCTCAGCTTCGCCAGAGCTAGGTAGCAGAGTTCGAATTGGGACGCCTTAGAGCCGCAGCTGACTACACGCCGTCTTTGCCCGTACCAGCCGTCGTCCCCAACAACCAAGCGTCGACTCGACGTTTGGGACCCCACACCAGGCTCACAGCGCGCAAGAGTGTGCGGCGACCTAGCCCGCTACCCGTCATCAACATCGGCGATTCCAGCAGAAGGCGCAGTCTTTCCCGTTCTCGCTCTTGTTCCCGGTCGACTGCCTCCAGTCGTAACCGTTCCCGTTCTCGCGCTTCAGGCGTTCGTGCCACGTGTGGTTGTGGGCAGAACCACGTGGGTGAGCCCGAGGAGGACCCTGAGGAGGATCTAGAGGAGGATCCTGAGGAGCGTATCATCTTGGAGGATTAGTAGTGGTTGAGTCAGTAGTACCCAAATAAATGTCTACGTCTTAGAACATTTTTATTATGTTTTGGTGTGCTAGATGGACTGTACCAAGCCTTTGTGCACTTGTGGTACAGCCATTCTTAAAACTATTTTGATTTCAATATAAGTTTCTTATAAGTTGTTGCTTGCTTCTTTCTTGTGTGTTGATTTGGGATGTTGTTAGTTTTCCCCTAATCTCTTACCTATACTACTTCCCTCTTATCTTTTGCTAACCCCGGATACTGCTTCAGATGGTAAACACAAGGAGCAATCCAGGCAGTAGCCGTGGTGCCAATGGTTAACCAGAGAACAATATTCCACCGCCTCCTGCTCAAGCCCCTAACTTGGAGCAGATGATGGCCATGCAACTGCAAATACTTCAAGCTCTTGCTCAGAATCAAGTGCAACAAATTCCGCAGGCGCCAAACCAAGCACCGCAGTCTAAGTTGGGAGAGTTTATGAGGACCAGACCTCCTACTTTCGCTGCTTCAGTGGATCCGTTGGAGGCTGATGATTGGATTAAGGATGTGGAGAAGAAGTTGATTCTAGCTCAATGCAGTGATCATGAGAAAGAGTTGTATGCAGCCCATCAGTTAAAAGGAATTGCTGCTAATTGGTGGAAAAATTATTATGCTGCTCATCAAGATGTGCAAACTATCACATAGGCAGAGTTTGTTGAATCCTTCCGCACTGCGCATATTCCTATGGGCATAATGGAAATGAAGAAAAGGGAGTTTCACAAATTGCAGCAAGGAAACCTTAGTGTTTCTGAATACCTGAATATGTTCACTCAACTATCCAGGTATGCACCGGAAGATGTTGCATCGGAGTCAACAAAGATTTGGAGGTTTATGTAGGGACTTGATCCCAACCTCAAGGTGCAATTGGTATCCAATGATTATCCAACATTCCAACATATGGTGAATAAGGCTCTCATTCAAGAGTATGCTAAACGTCAGTTTTATGAGACTCAGAAGAGGAAGTTTCAAGCTCAACAAGGTGCAAGCAGTTCTCGTTTTCGTCCTAGTCTGCCCCAGTTCAACAGACCCTCAGAGCCAAGTGTGCCAAGGACGCCATTCGTAGGACCTCGCCCAATCCCGCAAGCTCCTCGAGCAAGCAATGGTGGCCAACTTCAGTAGAAAAAGACTTCAGCGACAGGAGTACAGTGTTTCAACTGCAAGAACATGGGACATTATGCCAATAATTGTCCCCAGAAGCGCCCAGCAGTGACCCCTGTTCGTTTCAACTTGGGGACTACTCCAGCACGAGCTCCAACTGCAGGTCAAGGCCGTGGGACACCTCAAACTCCAAGGACTCCGCAGGCAATCATGTTACTGCAGAAGCAGCTAAGGATGCACCCGACGTAGTTCTGGGTAAGTTTCTTGTCAACTCAGTACTTGCATCAGCATTATTTGATTCTGGAGCTTCGCATTCTTTTGTGTCAAAAGATTTTGTTGAAAGATATAATTGGGATGTGCATTTGCTAAAGAACCCTATGCTAGTCCAATCACCTGGAAAGGAAATGAGGACTAACACGGTTTGCCCTAGAGCAACCATAGAAATAAATGGAGTAAAATTTCTAGCGAATCTTATTATAATAGACTCCAAGAGCCTAGATGTAATACTTGGTATGGATTGGTTAACCAAGTATAAAGGGCAGATAGATTGTGCCGATCGTGCTGTTACTCTTACCAATTCTGAAGGAATTCAACTAAAGTATAAGTCAAACACATCTTCTCAGAATAGGTGTGGGTTGAACAGTTTGAAGGGAGTAACCCTGGAAAAGGTGCCTATAGTAAGTGAATACCCAGATGTATTTCCTGAAGATTTGCCAGGAATGCCGCCGGACAGGGAAATCAAATTTGTTATCAACTTAGTACCTGGTACAGCTCTGATCTCCAAGAGACCCTATCGTATGTCCGCAAATGACCTGGCCGAAGTTAAGAAGCAAATTCAGGAGCTGCAAGAGAAAGGTTTTGTTAGACCAAGTTCTTCGCCTTGGGGAGCATCAGTACTTTTAGTAAAGAAGAAAGCTGGCAGTCTTCGCATGTGTGTGGACTATAGATCCTTGAATGATGTGACAATTAAGAACAAGTACCCTCTGCCTCGGATAGATGATTTATTTGATCAGTTGAAAGGTTCATGTGTCTTCTCCAAGATTGATCTTCGATCAGGTTATCATCAATTGAAGATAAGACCAGAGGATATACCAAAAACAACGTTTGCTACTTGTTATGGATTGTATGAGTTTACAGTGATGTCTTTTGGCCTGACAAATGCGCCTGCATATTTTATGAATCTGATGAATAAAGTGTTCATGGACTACTTGGATAAGTTTGTGGTAGTATTCATTAATGATATTCTGATATACTCCAAGAATGAGGAAGAGCATACAAAACATCTGAGGATAGTTTTGGAAAAGCTCAGAGAACACCGGTTGTATGCCAAGTTTAGCAAGTGTAAGTTCTGGTTGAAGAAAGTAGCTTTCTTGGGTCATGTGATTTCTGCAGGAGGAGTGTCCGTAGATCCCGAAAAAGTAAATGATGTGCTTAATTGGACACAACCAAAGTCAGTATCAGAGATTAGAAGTTTTCTCGGTTTAGCAGGTTATTATCGTCGCTTCATCGAAGGATTTTCTAAGCTAGCAAGACCTCTCACTCAGTTGCTAAAGAAGGAAAAGAAGTTTGAATGGAGTAAATCATGTGAGGACAGTTTTCAAGAACTGAAAAAGAGGTTGACTTCCGCACCAGTGTTAACGCTTCCAGATATTAGAAAGGATTTTGAAGTCTTCTGTGATGCATCAAGACAAGGACTAGGCTGTATTCTGATGCAAGAAGGAAGGGTAGTAGCCTATGCTTCAAGGCAATTGCGTCCCCATGAGGAGAATTATCCAACCCATGATTTAGAGCTAGCTGCTGTTGTGCATGTTCTAAAAATATGGAGGCATTATCTTATTGGTAATCGTTGTGAGATTTACACGAATCACAAAAGTTAAAAATATATATTTACTCAACCCGATCTCAATCTAAGACAAAGAAGGTGGCTCGAGTTAATAAAAGATTATGATGTTGGAATACATTATTATCCAGGGAAGGCTAATGTAGTAGCTGATGCCTTGAGCAGAAAGAATTACTGCAATAGTTTGATGATTAGAGATAGTATGCCCACGCTTCAAGAAAAATTCCAGCGGCTCAATTTGGAAGTAGTAGAAGAAGGATTTCTGGCTACTTTGGAGGTTCAACCAACTTTAGAGGATCAGATCAAGTCAGCTCAAAAAGAGGACAAGTATGTTAAGGAAATCAAAGATAATATGAAGAAAGGTAAAGCACCAGGATTTTCAGAAGATGAAGAAGGTATCATTTGGTTTGGAAAAAGGATTCTTGTACCTGAAAAGAAAGAAATAAAGGAGTTAATTCTGAAAGAAGCTCATGAATCTGGATATTCAATTCACCCTGGAAGTACAAAGATGTGTCAAGATCTCAAAGAACTGACAATTGATCATATACCCTCCATTTAGATGGAAATTGAGGATTTACCCTCCTGGCCCACGTGTCAGTGACTTATGATGACCCCACGTGTCACTGAGATGTGGAGAGTAAATCCTCAATTTCCCAACTAAAGGGAGGGTATATGATCCAATCTCCCCTCAAAGAAAGGTATTGGTGGTCAAGTATGAAAAGAGAGATTGCGGAGTATGTAGCTTTGTGTGATGTGTGCCAACGGATTAAAGCTGAACATCAGAGACCTGCCGGACTTTTGCAACCTTTGCAGATACCGGAGTGGAAATGGGAAGAAATTGGTATGGATTTTATAACTGGATTACCGAGAACAAAATCAGGGTATGATTCAATTTGGGTTATTGTGGATCGTCTGACAAAAGTCGCACATTTCATTCCGGTAAAGACTACATATTCTGGAGACAGACTCGCCGAACTGTATATGTCAAGAATCGTGTGTTTGCATGGAGTTCCAAAGAAGATTATGTCAGATCGGGGATCTCAATCTACTTCAAGATTTTTTGGCAGAAACTGCACGGACTCTAGGGCAAAAATCTAAATTTCGGCACAGCATATCATCCGCAGACAGATGGTCAAACAGAAAGATTAAATCAAATTTTGGAAGACATGTTGAGAGCTTGTGTCTTAGCAAATAAGACTAATTGGTATCAAAGTTTGCCCTATGCAGAATTTTCCTATAATAACAGTTATCAATCCAGCTTGCAAATGTCTCCGTTTGATGCTTTGTATGGTAGAAAATGCAGGACACCGTTGTATTGGAAAGAAACAGGAGAAGGACAAGTGTTTGGACCAGATATATTAAAGCAAGCAGAAGAACAAGTATTTGAATCTATTTGGATTTATCTGGATTTTATTTCAAAGTTTAAATCAAGAAAATGTATTTTAAGTATTTTATTAAAGCTAAAAAAGAGGTAATTCTATTTTTTCCAAGCTTCCCTGAATTTTAAAATAATTTTTGAGAATTTTCTGGATTTAAAAATCAATTGTAAAAGTTAAAAGTATTTTATAAAATTATTAAAAGCAAATCTGAAATTAAAAATATTTTTCCTAAGTATAAAATAGCTCCAGGAGTATTCTATGAATTTTCTGGAATTGTTAGGCATTAATTATTATTTTCTAAGTATTTATAATGTTTCTAGTATTTTCTGAAAAGCAATCCGAAAATAAAAATCAATTTAATCTCAGCTTGCCACGTGTCGCTCTCAGATTAAATCTACCCCTTCACTTGATTTAATCCTAGCCATCCAAAGTCACTTACCCCTTCATTTCAATCCAAAGACCATGAATCATCCACCTGCCACGTGTCATCAATC